>WBNO01031915.1:0-68164 GCA_013400575.1 Peucedramus taeniatus | reverse complement strand
TAGGTTATATTGATATCTTATAACTTCAGCTATATAGGCACCCTGTGACTTTGACTTAAGTTTTAAGTGATGAGTTTGTTTTTATTATGCAGTTCTTTCCATTATTTTACCCAGACAATTCAGATCCAATTTCCCACAGACATTTTACAAATTCTTTTTCGGAAATTGGTCTGATGGCAATCTCAGATAAGGTCTAAATTAAGCCTGGTAGTTTTAGTGGTGCTGAAATGTGACTTTTTTTTCCTCCCCGATGTTTTGACCAGTACAAAAACAGTACCTTTTATCCCAAGGATCTGTGTGGTACCTGCTGTATGTTATAGAATTAATTGCAGCCTAATGTTTCATGTGAGATTTCACCACTCTAAAAGGGTCTGTCCCAAAAGCCATTCAGGAAGTAAAACAATAGCTCTTATCACAGGCAGTGGTCTACTTTTCAACCTTGTTTTCTGTGGGTTTGATTCAGGAGCTGCTAATGTTGTGAAGATGCATGGTAAATGGAGTGGATTGCTTATAGAAGGACACTTGACTCCCTTTAGCCTTCTTCCAGTCATAGAGATCAGCTGAAATGCTTCATTCCTGAAACAGAACTTTAAATGTGCTCATTATACACGCACCCCTAAAAAATCACATTTTTAATTTAAATAGTAGTATTACATTAAAAACATTGAAAGCTCGATTTTTAAAAGCTTTTGAAATTGTTCATACTAACCCAGTTGTGTTTTGCAGCACATTCTCTGTAAGTTCTGCTAAGTCATCTTCCCCCCAGTAGAGTATTTTAAATACAATTATACTATTTGTTGCTTTAAATACTAAGGCAGTTGTCAAGTCACAGCCCTCTGCAACTTTATAAATTAAAGCAAGTCTCCAAGAATCCTGTCCTCAGAGGTCGTTTTCCAGTCACTTCTCTTCATTAGGAGGGATCTGAGAGTGACAATTCCTCATGCATGGTGATAAAGTGATGTTGGGCTGTTCTGCCACCGTGTGTCTCTGGGGTTAGCTGTGAGCAGATTTCTAAGAAAGTATCTTTTTTATCTGAAATTTTCCTGCTATAGCTCTTAGTTTCTACCCCCTTCATTACTACTGTTTGACTGAGACCAGGAGTCATCATCTTCTAAATATTATTGCTGTTTATGAACTGCTGAAAGAATTGATGACTTCTAGTTACGTCATGGCATTTTCTGCTCCGTGCAACCACAGAACCTCATTTATCTGCCTGTGCTGTTTGAGCTGAGTTGCTCTCTTGATATTAATGCCTGGCTTGATCTGCCCCCAAGTCTGATTTCTACATAGCCACGCAGTTATTTGGAAATACCTCTAAAATAAGTTATGTCTCTGTGAATCATAGGGCTTTAGTTTGAATTGTATAGAAAAAAACATTTCAGTTTCCAGTAAGCATCAAGCACTGCACTGTTTTGGGTCAGGGTGGGGAGCACAGATGTGTGCACTTTAGCAATGGGATGTTTTATCTTGAAATATCAATTTAGAATGCCTTAATATATTAATTCAGTTGCAAAACTGTGTGGCCAGAGTAACTAATCAGGAAGTTCTTTAGACAAACACTGAAAAGTGCAATTGATGCACTTGCTGTTAAACCACTGGCCTTGAAGTGAGCAAGGTGAATGATATAACTACACAGCTATGACCTTTGAATTACTTGTACTTGACTGTAGGAATTCAGTTTCAGAAAATGCAAATATTTAAAGTACAAAATTAAATCATATTATGGCTTATCAAACCAATGGAGCTGCCTTCTCTCCAAATTCCTTTTGATTAGTAACTAGTGAGACATTACCAAATAAAACACTTGTTTCAAAGATCTTTAGAAGAAAAAAAATTAATGCACTTTCTTGCCATTTTTCTGAGAATGGCATGAGTACCAGAATTAAAATACAGCATCTCATGGTGGTATCCTACTTTCAGAAAAATGTGTGCAGTCCCATGTATTGCTTCAAGGGTCATACTATTTTCTGCTAAAACTCTTTTGTGCGACTTTTTAGGCTGGCATTGCACTTCCAGAGAACTTTTCTCACAGCATATCTCAAAAATACTTGGCTATGAAGATAAGTTCAGACAAGTCCTGTTCTTATCATATTGAAAATGTTGTAACCTCAAGTAACTGTGTGTACCTGTAGCTGATGTCCAAGCTCAGTCTGAACAAGCTGGGATACCAGAAACAGTATTTCTGTAATAATGTGGTTTGCTGCTTAGACTAATTAGCCTTTGTGAGAAATTGCTTGCCACTGTTTCAAAAGTATTTTAAATCCTTAATATTTTTAAAATGAAAATAACTTCCCATACCCCAAGTATTTATCAGGAAATTATATTCCCTGTCATTGTGGGTTGAAAAGCTTTATTGTAAAATGTGCAAACTTCAAGCAAAATAACAGTTTCCTGAAAACAAGTCAGGCACATTAAGCATGCCTTTATTTTATTTTATTTTAAATTTTCCTGTGACTACTTTTTTTTAACCCCGATCCATCTCAGTTATACTTAAGCGAATGTAGATATTTTGAAAGTAAAAAGTAGACTACATAGAGGTAGAATGTGAAGAAGTATTACTGGCATTTAATTCTATAACTATAGTATGATATTTAAGTATAGTGTCAGTGTTGTTAGGTTTTCAAAACTTGGTATTCTAAGTAGAAAAACTTTTGTAGAATTCTACTAGCTTTTGATGAATAATTTGTGATTAGTATCCATCTTTTCACCTGCTAGGAGTAGGTATTTTGGGTATTTCTTTTGCTCAGTCAAGCCTACAAAGGGAGTTTTCTCTGTATTCACACTACAGAGCATTTTTGTCAAAATTACATTTGATAGAAAGTGTAAAAGTATCTTATAAAAGCATAAATCTCTTCTCTAACCCGTATTTTGAAGCAAGCAAATGATGTTCCCTTTCAGGAAAACCATAGTTTTAATACAAAATATTCTTGGCTTGGAGCTATTGAGACCACCTGAAGAAGTCTGGTGGTAGGTGCAGAGAAATGATGTGGGAGATAGTGATGAGCAATCTTTCCATGTTTGTACTGATGTAACATGCTAGGGGTGTCAGTGGCACTGCAATACTGGCAGCATTTTTTTTTGTTTGTTTATTTAAATAGGGAAAACTTCATTAAATCTGGAATATGTATAGCTAGTCAGATCTCATAAGGGCAAATATTAGGTTTAGTCTGAATTTTGATTAATGATTTTATGCAAATTTCAAATTTGGTAGACCACCTCAGGAGCAAGCAGGAGTTTACTAGATTATTCCAGGTATTGAGGGAACACTTCCCCAGGAGTAACCACCTGCAGAGTAGCAGAGATCTTCTATCATATTATGAGATATACATATGAGATGTATATATATATATATATATATCTATCTATATATATCACTGCAGCCTTCAACTCTCCCATCTTGCTCACAGATGTATGGGCTTGATCAGTCACAGTCAATTTGAGTGACACACGCACTAATGGCTCATCATATGCTGTAACTGAGCTGTTTTCTGATCCTTGAATGAAAGATATTTTATATTTTTCATATCTGAGGGTGGAGTCTTGTCTTGACTAAACTTAGTGGCATAAGTCCCATTAAGAGCAACCAGGATTTTTTTACTTGTGTCTGCACTCTCATGCTTGTCTGCTGCTGAAATCCACTGATTAGTCCCACTGAAGGAAAGTCTTTATTTGTGTGCTGTGTCATAAGCATTCTTACTCATAATTAGTTCCATCTGTAAGGGGGAGCCTTTCGTGTTAAGTGTGTGTTTTATGAGGAATATTACTGTTTTCAAAATGAAGAGTCTGGTTAGTATAATGCACAAAATGAGTACATACTAGCTAAACATTGTTAATACCACTGTTACCTATGTCTACAAGAAAATTTTAGGCAATTTACCAAAATGTTGATGATGCCCAGTCTGGTAACCTGTTTGAAAAGTTTTTTAATTAGCCACATGGTAGTAATTTATCTGTGGATAATATTTTA
This sequence comes from Peucedramus taeniatus, assembly GCA_013400575.1. Classification (NCBI taxonomy): domain Eukaryota; kingdom Metazoa; phylum Chordata; class Aves; order Passeriformes; family Fringillidae; genus Peucedramus; species Peucedramus taeniatus. The sequence goes on along the minus strand of WBNO01031915.1, from coordinate 64,197 downwards.
TCTTGCTGTGAATAGTTCTGTGTATTGGGCATATAGCTGATTAAAGGTTAATAATTCAAAGCAAAAAGTTGAAAATTCAAAGTAACTTAATCAGTTTAGTATGTTGGAAAACTGGGACTCAATGTTTTTTTGTTCTGGAATCACTATAAAATTTAGCCAAAACACATTGGCAATTACAAACACAACGATCATTAATTACTGTTTTCTATAAATGTCTGTGATTTCTTTGTGCAAAAAAAAAAAAGCTTTGATCTGTATTAATACAAACTAACATTTACAAACCAGCTATAAATGCTTGAAGAATGCTCCCAGTTTAACGCAAAACAAATACTCTTTTGCAACTACTGGCTTCTTGGCTGTTTAGTCCTATGTATTTGAGCTACAGCGGTGGTAAAGGCTGATTTTTAAGGAGATGTTGGTTTTAGGTGATCCACTTGGTGGTGGATGCCACTTAGTAAGAGGCAGTGCTCAGATTCTCAGAGTTCCCAAAAGCCTTTTTCCACGTGATTGTCTGTTGTCTGAGTATGTGGCAGCATGGACATATGAGTAATTTGTTATGCTGAAAACTTGGAGAGGAGGCTGGCTTACTAGGGAAGAAACCACTACAGACCCTTGATTATACTTATGGTTTGGTTTAAATTTCTATTTTCAAGAATTGGTAATTCTTATATCTATGAAAAGGGGTTAGTTCAGCATTTTTACAAGTAGTTTAAATCTGCATCCTTTTGTTGGTGAGGAATAGCCCAGAAGATTATTTCCTTTTCCAAGTTGCTATTAACAAATATAGTACAAACAGGATATAGAAGTTTTGTCTCCTATAGTTTGCTTTCTAAAACTGATCCTTTTTTATGTTAAATCTGTCTCTTTCTGTTTTTGTTATATCATCTCTTTAAGTACCAAAAAAGCCAAAAACTAAATTATTTAGACATGTCCAATACTTCTTTCTTTATAGTAGGAATAAGTTAATTCCCGCAGCAAAACTTGAAAAAAGTCTGCCTCCAAGTTCCAACTTTCAGCTCCTACTGCAAAATAAATCAACAAACCCTCTGAAGTTGTACTTAAAGACCATAGTAAGAAAGGTCTTGGAAACAATGCCACATACTACAGTGAATATTTAGAAAACATAATATTGTGAAAATATTGAAAATATCGTAATATTACTTGAATATTTGGAAAATATTGGAAAATTTCTTCTTCTTTATTCGTTCATCTTTCTCTACATTTCCATGCTCTCTTTGTGACAAAGTTAACTGAAGTACCATAGAAGAGCTGCTGTTACTGCATTTTCTCAGGTAGCCCAGTCTTATAGGACAAGAGCATTGACTGAAAATGCGAGAATTATGCTCAAGGTTTGGAGATGAATAATTTCAGTATTTGGCACTGTTGCATAATACTTAACACTCCTAGTGTTTACTATTTTTGCTGCAAAGCTTTTCAAATACTGCTACCCAAATACAGAGCAAAATACATAGTAAGGAATGTATATGATTTATGCATAAATTATTAGGAGAGGAGCGAAAGTGGTAACATGGTGTATTTTATAGATGCATTATACACGATAAGGGAACAGAAAAATTCTATGTATATAGCATACATTTTTACTGTACCTCAACACCAGTTTCGATTTTAGATCTATTTAGATCTGCTACACAGGAGTAAGTTCAGAAGTTTTTTTAAATAACTTAATAATATTACAGTTTTTATCAATCTTAGGATGAATTGACACACCTGAAGGTCTACAAAAAGCATTGTCTTCATTCAAGGTTATAAAGGCCATAAAAATTTGTGATAAAGTTTTTGTTGGAACTCTTAAGGCAGAATGTGCAAAGTAAATTATGAAAGTTGTTGTAGCATTTTCTCATGTGTTGGTTTTTTTTTTCTTTCCCCAAATCTGAGTTTAAAATTGAGTCCAATAAATTTACTTTATCCCAAGAGAAAAAAATCTTGATGCATCGCTTTGTTACTGATGGCTGATAGAATTCTCTTCTGTGAGTGAAAAAGCCAGTGTTAAAGCAACCCGCTGTTCAATGGGCAGGATTGCTGTAGTAAAATCTGCAAGTAAAATCTTGACCTGAGAAGTTTGACAAAATAGCTGGTAATTTTATTTTCTTGGAGAAAACAAAGGTTAGTATAACACAAAGGTTAGTACATAATATCACACCTTTTGTGTTTTGGTTCCAAAAGGGCAGACATATTTGTTCTGAAACGGATTTTATGTTTCGTTGACTGATCCATAATGCTTTTTCTCTGTGTAGCTGTGTGGAAAAAGGCTGGTTTAGCTGAGTGAATGATTTGGAGGGAGAGGAGTGTGACAGTGGTATGTCGGGGTGGGAGCATGCTTAGAAAGGAAGTGTTGGGTTGAATGGAGAGTTGTGCTTTAAAAACAGACTAACAAAAAAGAAAAGAAAAGAAAAAAAAGGAGGGAGACATGTTTTGCATAAGGGGAACATGGAGAGAAAGAAGTACCCATGGGCTTTGAGGGAAAGCCATTCATGACAAACTTTAGATGACAATGACCTAGAAGAAAAACATTTTCATTTGCTACGTAGGTTACACAGACAAAGTATAAACCAATTATCTGCTTACACTTTCTTGAATTCAAGTCCTACCTTTTACACATGCTTCAGATTCTGTGCAATGAAAGGCTTTTGATTTCCAGAAGAAAGGTGAGATACATCTGATTAGTTGTGTTTGGGTGGCAATGAATCACTTACTTGGAACAGGTTGTAAAGATTCAGATTTAGGGATTTTTTTCTATTTTAATAGCCAGTTGGATACTTTACTGGCAACCTTTTTCATTTACATTTTTAGTTAATAGAACAGTCTGATTGCTGCTGTTAAACAGTATATTTTAGTTTTCTGATCTGAGGTGAATGCTAAAATCTGATGTTTTGGTCTGATAGGCACAATAATATACATATCCAGAGAGAAACACAAACTACCTAAATGTTCTCTTGCAGAACTTAAAATTCTGTTGAATGGAGAAGGTCTTGGGGCTGAGGGGATGTGCAGTGGCAGGAGGGCAGCTGAGCAAATGTTCTGGGCAGTGTTCTGCCCTTGCTGACTCCCTCCTTATGCAAATGAAGCAGAACTAACATGTGAGGGGAGTCTTTGTGAAGAAAAACCTTTGGAGTTTGCAAAGCACTAATCACCTAGTCATGGAGATGGCAGACATCATAATAGAAGACAAGATATATCCAAGTAGTAAACACAATCTCGGAGCTGGTGACTTCATCAGAACCCACCCTGTGCTATCTTCACCTTTTTGGTATTGTTTCTAAAGTTCTATGCTATTAGTTCCAACTGTGCTGTAGTTGGAACATTTGCCTTTTCTGGTACCTAAATGTTTTCTTGTCTTGTTTAATATCTTTATTGATGAGGGGATGAGGGGATCAAGTCCATCCTCAGTCCATCCTCAAGTCCATCCATCTGCAGACGACACTAAACTTGGGCAAGGGTGTAGATCTGCTGGAGGGTAGAAAGGGTCTGCAGAGGGAGCTGATCAAGCTGGGTTGATGGGTCAAGGTCAACCATATGAAAGGCGGAATGCTGGGTCCTGTGCTTGGATCACAACAACCCCTTGCAGTGCTACAGGCTGGGGGAAGAATGCACGGAACACTGTCCCGTGGAAAAGCACCTGGGGATGCTGGTTCACAATGGCTGAACGTGAGCCAGTGTGTGCCCAGGTGGCCAAAAAGGCCAATGCACCCTTGGCCTGTATCAGCAATAGCATGGCCAGCAGGGCCAGGGCAATGATTGTCCCTCTGTCCGCAGCACTGGTGAACCTGTACCTTGAATCCTGTGTTCAGTTTGGGCCTCTCACTTCAAGGAGGAGATTGAGGGGCTGGAGCGTGTCCAGAGAAGGGCAATGGAGCTGGTGAAGGGTCAGGAGCACAAGTCTGATGAGGAGCCGCTGAGGGAGCTGGAGGTGTTTAGCCTGGAGAAAAGGAGGCTCAGGGAGGACCTTATCACTCTCTACAACAACCTGAAAGGAGGATGTAGCCAGGTGGGGGTCTCTTGCCAGGCAACCAGTGACAGGGCAAGAGGAAATGGCCTAAAGCTGTGCCACAGGGGAGGTTTAAGATGGACATGAGGAAGAACTTCTTCACTGAAAGTGTGGCCAGGCATTGAAACAGGCTGCTGTGGGAAGTGGTAGAGTCACCATTCTTGGAAGTGCTCAAGAGATTAATGTAGCACTTAGTGCTGTGGTTTATTCGATGCGGTGGTGATTGATCAAATGTTGGACTTGATGATCATGGCGGGAGTCTCTTCCAGCCTTAAGGATTCTGTGATTTTTTGAAGCTGTGGCCTTTTTATTGAGAAAATGGACAGAATTTATGGTATTCTAGTAAGCATGTACAATAGAAATATTTATAATGAGTTTTTTGGGGTCTCTGAGGTTTTTAGGGCTTAGGTTAAAATGCTTTAACCTATATAAAATCTAGAGCAATATCAGCTCCAAAAAGGGGACAAGGTAAAAAAAGCACAACAGGCTTACAATGAGAAGGAGTTTTTGTTTGTTTTGGTCTTTCCATCCTTGTACTCTGAATAAGTCTGACTTTAGTATATTGTGAGGTAAATTAAAAGCAATCACATTATTCCTTCATTTTCTTGTAGGAGTTTTCATTAGTTCCACAGTCTTTTGTGCCAAACTGTCTTTCTAGTTGGTGATTCCGTCTTCATTATGTTGCTTGTTCTACTTATACAAGCCAAAGGAAAGTTAAAAAAATTAATCGAAATGTATTTACAAGTATACACACTTTTAAAAATCCACTTTGAGCCTTTCTGGACTTTTTTCCTTTACTTTCTTATTCAGGTTGGATTTTTTATCTAATGGAGGGATCGAAAACCTGGAGATTGATCTTTAGTAATAAAAAATTATTAACCTGATTACACCTTTCTAAAAAATATTTAAATTCCCGCTCTTGGGTTTTGTATGTGGTTCCCAGTGATTGTTTTTCAAACTTTCATATAGATGTGAAAGATACTTAAAGAAGTTAGGATAGCAAAACAGTTTTCAAACTATTCCATTGACTTAAAAACGGAATACTACTATTTTCTGGTCATAGATATAAAACCTCATTTTTCCAGAGGTACTTAATAAATATAGCTGTGCATATAAAGGCTTTCCTGGCTAGAAACTGAGTATTTTAATTTTCTGAACAGGTGTCTCAATGCATGTACCTACTGTAAAACTAAGCATGCCAGAGGAGATCTAGCAAGTTATCCTATTGAAGAACTGGTGGACAGAGCCAAGCAGTCTTTTCAAGGTAAGGAATTTTATCCCTATAACAAAAGTCAGTCACTGAAGCGTATCTGGGCTTACACGTAATGATTGGGGGTACTGTATGACTCTGTTGTTATTAATAGTCATAGTTGTGTCTCGTGGTGTCTTTGTGGTAGAAAGCCATGCCTTTGTTATGGTGTACACCACAATTTGCAAAATGCAGTCTTTTAAGGAGTATTTTATTTTGATTCTGTGTTGTTCAAGTGAAGTTCTGTGCGTGTATCTTTTGGAGGTGATGTGGAAATGGTAAAATTTGGTCATTTTACTTTATCTCTAATGGAAACCTTTTTTCATTCAGCTATGAAAATTTAATGAGCCTCCCAAAGATTCTTAAATCCTCTTCAGGGATACATTGCTTTTGCTGGTAATTGATTTAGTGGAGACATTCTGGGGTGTTTCTGAGACCCATACAAAGCTTATCAGCTTTTAAGTTCAGTAAGATATTTATAGTGTCACATGGATTCAATCAAATATTAAGTTTTTCCTCCAGTACACTATCTGGGGCCAGTATCTGCCTAAAGCTCTTGTATGTATGGTATTTATGATAGCTTTGTTGTATCTTAGTATTTGTTCTTTATATCTAAATTTTACCTGTGTTTCAAAAATACAAACTTCCAAATTATGCCAGTATTCATTGTGAAGGCACAGGTGATGTTTGTTCTGTTTGTGTGCCATTTTGAAGGATTGAAGTGTACATTAAAAAGACTCAGGTAATTCTGGTGTAGCAGCTCCTTCCATCTTTGTATTAAAAGGAGTAAATGCGACATTTGATGTTGTGTCCCCTGTGGATGCACAAAGAGTACATCCCTTGGGCTTCTCTTATGGCTCTGACAGCTGCAAATGTTTTAGTAAGAAGTCTCCAATGGTTGAAAGTGTTTTTGAATCTATCCTTATTTAGGGATCCATAATGAACCTTACTTAGGCCAGTGATAAACTTTTGTCTGTTCCTATCAGCTATATGCAAGGAAGTCCCTTTTTCCTAATCAAAGCCCATGTTCACATAATCTGAGTTCTACATTATGCACACAGAAAGTTCTCACTTAAGGTTGCTAGTGCCCTTTTCTTTTGTTAAAAGTCAAGCACCTCTCTTTTCTTCTGTGAAGCTCATCTGTGATTGCCACTATTTTTTTCTTATTGTTTAGGTTTGTAGAATTAATGCTCTTGTTGTGAATTGGATTGTCTGCTAGGATTGTCTGACAGGAATCCTGTCATGTCAAATTTCTTGATTTAGTAGGATAAGTTTCTAAAACCTGTGTACATATTGTGAAAAAATAAATAATTGAAATAGAGGATACATAAATGTACTTGTTTATTTGGTGGAGAAGCAGCTCAGGAAACATTTTTCAGAAAACTAGGAGTTTTCAGTAATATAAGACAGATGATTTTGAAATTGGCAAGTAGTTACTGAGCAGGAGAGAAGCTGCCATTTATAAGTAGCACAAGAAACGTTACTCAGGACTCTGTAGCTGTTCTAAAGATACTTTGGACTATTCTTCAAGGAAGTGTGACAAAGGTAAGATGGGTAATAAATCAGGATTATGACACTGTTTAAGCTGACCATCTAAATTTTATTTAGATTTATAGCATATGTGGAAAGAAAAAACCCAGACTTGTCTGTCCTGTTATAATTGTACTTATATACTATGAATTCCACATTGTATTAGCATAAAGATGTATTTACTTGGAATAATAAGAAATAAAACTTAACTTTGTTTGTCTTTGCAGACAATGAATGTGAAATTTTGGAAAGTATTTTGAATTTAAGTATTGTACATTTGGATTGAAAAATCAGTAATTCAGTTCATGTGTTGTACTGTGGCCTTTATTATAAATATTGACTCTTTCAAAATAATTTGATTTCTAATTGGAAAAGTTGCCCTTAAGCTATTGTTTTGAAATTTCTTGAAGAAACGGTATTACATTTCTCACAGCAGGCATCTCCAGGAAGTTCTATTCTTGCTTGGCCTTACACTACTACCTCTGTTAGAGGCCATAAGGAAAGAAGCAAGTATTTATTCAGTTGTAAAATGGCTTTGCCTCCAGCTTTCACATACTTAGATATGAATGAAACAGTCAGATCCTTAGTTTGCAGTGCATGGAGAATTTATTACTGCCAGCTTGCTGCAGCTGTGGGCTGCAGAATCTTCATCAATCGAGTGAAGGACTTTAGCAATTCAAAGTCATTATTCATTTTTTTTGCTGAGTTATTGAGCCACAATCTCTTCAACAACCACTTCTGTTTTCACAGATGTATTGCTGAAGCTCTAGTCAAAAACCAAGAGGTACAGATGTGCCATGAAAAGGTTTTCCACTTTGAAAACTGATTAAAAAGAGATGGCTGAAATCACCATGATTGAACAAATACTAGCCTATTTCTTGTACTTTTCCAAACTCTGAAATAACCTGTTTTTCTTTTTGTATATTATTTTAATACCTTGAATTCAATGCAATGTGCACAAAAACTGTTGTAGATTTCTAGTACACGTTGCGTACTTTCATAATGCCTTGGACAAAGTGTTAAGATGTACTGAAACTGAGGGGGTTTTGCATACTTTTGCATGGTTTATGTTTCCTCTCTGACCTCCATGATAGTTTTGAAATTACAAGTCACATGAACTTGAATATTTCACAAAATTTCATTAAAATAATCTATCTCAAGTTGAAAGTAATTTGTTGAGTTTTTTCATTTTCTAACTTTAATGTTTTTTCTGTGAACTTTAACTGTTAGTAAGTAGTAGTTTAACTTTTTTTTACCTGAGCAGCCATGTCAAATCAGAATATATAGCAGAGTTCTGTAAGAAAGCTTGTAAAAGAAATAGTATTCTGAAATACAGTAAAGTGGTCTTTAATTGGAGAACAAATGTCTACTGTTAGATTGTTTATGCAGAGTTTTTCTACAGCTGATTGTACAGCGCTTTCTTTGTGTCATCAATTTATTAGTAAGTTTTTTTCAAAATGTGCTGTGTCATGTTCGGTGCTGTATTTTAGGGGATTTCATTTACAGTTATGAGAGGGCTCTTTCTTTCCTGGGCAAAGCACCTTTATGTATAACAATGTGGTTTTCCTTAGTATATAAAGTGGAAGCCTGGGGGAGCTGCCATTGGTGAACAGTGTTCCAAGGAGACACAAAAGTTAAACAATCCTGAACTTTGAATATTGTGTGGAGTAGTGTCCAGCGATGGCTCTGGCTAAATTGCAGGACTGTAAATTGATTTTTTTCCTTAAGTGGGACTTTCATTATCATAAAACCCCTGCCTATTGTGAGAGGCATTCTGGGTAAAGACAGTACTTTATATTGCAAGCAACTTTGGCTCATTCAGCAAACTAAGTTAAAAATAGAAATATTTTTATGGAATAAGCTGTTATTTAATTCTAGTTTAGAATGAAAATCTTCTTTATGTACCACTACAAAACTAGACTTAAGCATTGCATGTCTGTTGAAGATGGCAGGGAATATACTGCTGTTAAAAGATACACTGTGTAATTAACTACTATATTAGCTTACTTTATGGTAGCAGTTAGGGTGCTCAGATAGAAAGTCAGTCTTGTCGGGAAAAACTTTTCCTCAAGCTATGTAGAACGATTGCTTCTGGATGGATAATTGTAGTGGCAAAATATCACTTATTTTTATTCCGTTATTAGCATGATGGTTCACTGGCATGCGTGGTGTTAAGTTCTGAATAGCACTTCTGTTATGAAATCTTGGATAACGTATAACATTACAAAGCAGGGGAGTACCAAAACTATGATTCGGAGTCTTGAGTTTCATTAGTTGTCTTTAGCAATTATCCCTAATCTGATACACTTCGGAGTGTTGAGAGTTTAAAGGAGATTAGTGTTAAATATTTTTCTCTCTACAAGTTTGTCATAAACAGGTATTTATGGGTGATGATAAGAATAGATTTTGTATAATGTGATTGGTTTCCAGAGCTTTTCAGATGACTGTGAGCTTTGCTGAAGATCTTTGGTTTTAGCAGTTCTCGTGAGCTACTGTCAAGACATTCTGCTTTATTCCTAGTAGCTGCTTTGCCCCTGCACAGCTACCAGTAAATTCTCTGTTTGATTTCAGGGCAGCTGAAAGGACATGAAAGGACAAATATGAAGGACAAATATGAAGTATTGGCAATATTTCAGTGTCCCATGTCTGTTGCCATTGGTTAGCAGAAGCAGTACCAGACCAGGATGGCCACGCTCTTGGTAGCGGGTTTGGTCTCTGAACATGCTGACAGAGAATGGGTGTCCAGTTATCCAGATGGAACCTGGGCTGTGTACTCAGGGTCCTTCCAGAGTAGAAACTAACACTGTAGAGAGAGCACTAGTATTTGCAGATCTGCCCTATAGAGAGAGGGAGGAGGAGAATGGTGACTGTTTATCTACGACAAATCTTTTCTGTCAGCCTTTTTACTGGCATCCAGGGAACTTTATTCTAATACTGCTCCTGAAGTATAATCTGAAATTGCATTCCAGGGAGCTTGGGCTGCTGTATTTGAGATGCTTTGATAAAAAACCGGTCTTTGTTTTGCTGTGCTTTTTGGGTATGGCTATAGAGCTAGGGTTTTTTTTCATTGTTGTTCTTAAGTTTATTAAAATTATTTATGTATCATTTTTTGTGTCTTATGAATGTTTCAAGCTTTTTTGCTGCTGACTTTGCTAATGCACAAAATACTTAGGCCAAGATAAATATTTTTTGTACCAGCCTGTCATTTCATAGTTAGATGGGATAGCATAATTATTTCGTTTTCATTGTCCACATGTATTTTTTTTAAGTTATAATCCATGAATAGTGAGTAGAAGCAGTGTCTCTAAGTATATGAGAACTACTGTGTAACATATAAAACACATATAGCAAAGAGATATTTTAAGGGATAAAAGTATGTTTTCATTAGTATATTGCAATATTGGAGATATTTTCCAGCTGCTTTTGAGTGAGCAAATTAGTTTAGTGAACTTTCTTCTTGGCTCTGAAGTAAATTCCCTGTTGTCTTCTTGGTACATTTTTTTGCAGTCAAGTTCACCACTATGTTACTGTTATTTCTGTTGTCTTCTGCATGTCCTGTTGCATAAAAGATTCCTTTGCATTATTTTAAATTTTACTTCAGAAATGTAGTGGCAATTACATTAAATTATTGGTGTCCAGGTTTTCTCCTCATTTCTCTCTCCAGCTTTTTGAGAAGGAAAGGGAGAGAGAACAGTGCTGATCCTTTCTCTGTGACGTCCAGTGTCAGGACACATGGGAATGACTCAAAGTTCCATCCAAACCTCAGGGGAGGTTTGGACTTCACATGAGGAAATATTTCTTAATTGAGAGGGCACTCAAACTCTGAAACAGGGTTCCTACAGTGGTGGTCAATGCCCCGAGCTGTCAGTGTTGAAGAGGCATTTGGACAACACCCTTATTAACATGCTTTAAATAAATTCCTCCATTCATTTTATTATGACAGTTAAGTACTGTGAAAATTTATCTGTGTGGTTTTTATGCTAATCTTTTATTTTATTAAAAATTGTTGAAATTAAAAATATAATTTTTCTCTGCATGTTTTTCCTTTGTTTTGCATGTTTTTTCTTGGCCTTTTCCAGCTAGCATTGAAGCCTCCTGAGATGGCCAGATGTGAGCTGACTTTGAGCCAAAAGCCATGTAGCCATTCTTGTACATTTGTGGTGTTGTGTGGGCAGTCAGTCCACTGCTGTCAGAATGCTTCAAAGCTATTGCACATACTGGGTGATAGACTCATGCAGAATAAATTTGGTGTTTTCAAGATCTGTTGCCAAAGGCTGATCACTCTGCAGTTCACTTGCAGTATGTTTGATGTTGTCATCAAAATAATAAACATACTGATCATCTCTGTGCCCTCTGGCCACAAAGGATTCTGGGATTCACAACCTGCCACTGTTTTTCACAGAAACACTAAGAATCAGCAGAAGGCTCAGATTTAGTTTAATATGTTGTTAATATTTTCGTTAAGGGTGTAGAAAATGGCATCTTCTAATTTTATGGTTGCCAAGAACTTTCAGTAATGTAATCTTGCTTCCATTTCCTTACAACTCTGACAAACTTTAATTGATACTCCTAGTTAAAATAATCAAATTATTCACAAGAAATACATTTGGGAGAACATGCTATTCCTGACAAGTTCAGAAACTAGAAAAACTTACAAAAAACTTATGGAGTCCTTCATGCCTTAGTGTGGTGGATCAGATGCTTTGCCCCAGGTCAGCTTTTCTTTTTTTTTTTTTAATTAAATTTTGTTCTTACTTCTCCACAAAATGGGTTTTGTTGAGACTCACTTGATTTTGCCTGTTAGATTTTGTAGGCATGCTCCTTACCTCAGTTTGGTTTTATGCATTATGTTTTTTTCCATTGCTGCCAAGTCTACTTTGATTCTAGGCATCAGAAATGAGGAAGGGAAACTTCTTTCTGCTTTGTTCCATGCATCAATGTCTTCTTCCACAGCTCATATAGGATTTAGTGCTGTCAAACAGTCTTGTAGAGTAATCATGCCATAAGAGTTAATTTGCCAGAAAATCATGTCCATGCCTCAAGTAAGGCACAAATGAATCACAATAGCATTTGCAAGTATGCAGAATAACATGCAGAGCTGTAATTGGGTCGTTCACTTTAAAGGAAAACCTCTTTGTCACTCACTACCATTTGTATAATTAGGATTTTATTGTGTAAGTATTGTGTACCTGATTAAAAAAAAAAAAGGCCCCAAAGAGCTTGTCATGTGGCAGTCTAAACAATTGGAGTAACACATGATTGCATTCAGGATAATAGGTGGTTGGTCACTGTATTTGCTACCATGGCAAATATGGCAAATATTGGCATGGCATGGCAAATATTTGCTACCATGTCTTGTATGGGATGACAGAGGAAAGTTTATTGTTTAGGGAAGACTGGAAGGAAGATAATGCAGTAACAAGGAGTGGTCATTCATTTAATGAGGAGCTGTCACCCTAGAATTTGCAAAAAAATCATGTTTCTATAAAGAATTTCATCAGGAGTCAAAAGTCTCCCTGTGCTGCCTTGTGTTTCTGAAAGTAGTATTTTCTCCTCTGTGGGAATTATTACAGGCTTGAATAACTTTAAATAGATTCTTTGAATGCCTTGAAATGTTGGTTATATCATGGTTGTCTGTTCCAAAACATAAAGCATGTTAATGCTGTAACATGAAATAAAAGACATAATTTTTAAAAATCTGGACAATTGCTGTTTTAGGTTGCTGTTCTCTCTCTTAGTATTGCCAGAGGTACATAGGTATTGTCCAGAAGCTAACTTGCCAGATAAATTTAAACTGTTGCCAAAATGTCTGATAGCATGATCATATAACTTCTTTGTTTCTATCATACCTATTCCTGTAATGCTCCTTTTTTATAAAGTCTCTTGACTGCATGGGTTGTTGTAGCTTCCAGTGTTGGAAATAAGGATTATAAATTGAATACATGAATGCTTACTTTGCATACCTGACTAAGAATCCTAGAGACAATAAGACTCCACTAATCTCTTAGGTTCGGCAGTTTCAAGAACCAGAAAAGTCTGTCTAATAAAGGTTGTATTTTTTTCTTCAGCAGAAAGAAAACCCCAATTTTTGGTCACATTTCCTGTACGTAATTCAGTCTTCTCATTCCTTTTTATTTTCCTATTCAAATATTTGCATTTTAACAGCATTGTGCTGTTAAAATCCTTGAATGACAGCCAGCCTGTTTAATTCTGTATTGTTATGAAAAAAGGCGCATTTTATTTTTGTTCAAAGTGAAAGTGTAATAGAAAAGAGCCAAAGCAGAGATTTATACAATTGAAATTGGTACTTGATCTTCAGCTTAGGTTATAGTTTCACCTGTACTTCAGCAACCACTGCAAGTAGAAGGAGCATTTCTTGGCCATCTCTTCTTCCCCTTTCTTTCTTGATCCGTCCTCCCCATTGCTCTCCCCCTTTTTTATTTTTCATCCTTTCCTCAGGCCACCTGCTTTTTGGCTGGGAGAGTGTTCCTTGTGTGAATCAGGATGAGGGACTGCTCTTTGGTAAAACTGGATGCGTTTTTAGAAAACTCTCAGAGTGACATTAGTAACTGATACAAGTTGAATCTTCCCAGATGCTGACACTATGGAAGTACCACAATTCTGCAGTGTCCTAATGGAACTATCCTTTGGAGCAAAGGACTTGGAGGGATGACTGGGAAACTAGATGTAGTGATCTGCCCAAGCTTCTCTCTCTCATCACAGAGCTGCTCTTTCCTAGGCCATTTTAGCTGGCTTTTGGGGTGAGGAATAGTCCTACAAAACTTCACATAATACTGGACAGACCAGGGTGTCTTCTCTCATCTTCCAAGGACAGGAGATACCTGTTCCAGCTTAACTGGGGAAGGGGAAAAGAGAAGGTTGAAACACACTCTAGTCTTCATGATTTTTTACAGAATGTTTGGCTCATTTGGGGCTTTTTCAGAAGAGCTCATCAATCTGATGTTTGCTTGAAATGATTTTTTTTCTTTTTTTGGAAAACTTGTTTATATTATACAAGAGTAGTGTGTATTATATTCTTTCCATGCTTATTTAATGGAACAGCAGCAGAAAAAAAGCTGGGTAGAATTACTTGCTTGTTAATTTTATTTATAAATTTATTTTTGCTAAGTTTGCATTATTTGAAATGGAGTGTAAACCACAGGATTCAGTAATGTCAAAGCCAGTAGTTAACTCTTTACCAGGCTGACTAAATTGGTTTTGTGTGTATTTAGTCTTGAATTTAAAAAGGAATTAAAGCATGATGTATCTTTTAAATAAATGTGATTTTCAGAGGGGAAAGGTTTTTATCTTTAATTTTGTTTGAAAGTGGAAGTTTGGTTTTATGTGGCTTCTTAACCACAGAGGTACTGGAATTTTTTCACTCCTTGCAAATGTTTGTTCAGCTATAGGAACTTTGTATTTCTTTGATATGCATGTTTTACTCATGTATTTACTGCTGGTTTTGTTAAACCTGGATTAGAAATACCTCCAAAACATTATAAGCGTATTCTCAGGATCTGCTTTGCATGTTATGCTGCAATCAGCTGCCTGAAGCTTTCTATAGCTTCTGTGAAAATGTCATGAGTAATTTCTACTCTTGAACAAATAAGGTAACCAGAATCCAAATCATTAATTTAAAAAATCTGTTGCACTGTGTTACACCATGCACCTACCAAGTTGAGGTCATCTTTAATGTGTCCAAAGGTAATTTATCAAAATGCAGCAATGATTCCTTTTATCATCTGGTAAGTAGTCTCCTGCTGGATAGCTTGGCCTTGTGTAGGAACAAGCCGCGGTTGCTCTGTGCCACTGAAACCTCCTACTCGCAAGATTACTAAAGATCTTCTGCTAACTTCTTTTTCTTTGCTATAGGGATGTGAAGGAGAGATTTTTTGAAGAACTGGGAGTTGTGACAGAACTAGGATCTCTCAGCATAAATTTTGCCCCCCTCCTTTCTGTGTTTTTGTTTCCGGGCTAAGTGAGTCATGCGTTCCCCACTACCCCTTCTACTGCAAGGTGACCAATGTGCCGAATGCTTCTTACAATGAACAGCAATGCTGGATATCTCAACCCATACCAGGTTCCAAGGCATTAAGTGAAGCTAGCAAAGGCCAGGTTCAGAACAAATTGCAGTGGGATTCTTAATCTCATAGTGTGGTTAAAGCTGAGAAATCCCCTAGCATGGGATATGGTGGAAATTGGATCATTTGGAAGAATAGGAAAGAGGCATGGAAGAAGAATCCATTTTCTTTAAGTAATAACAAATCTTACGTCAAGTGTTGAAATTTTCTGAGTATTCAGCAAATCATTTATGCTGTCTGTATTTATACTCTTCACTAAGCATCCTGTGGGAGAAGTCTCTAGGCTAAGCTGACTAATGATCTGACTTGTGGCTATTCCTAAGCTGTATTTCAGCAAGTCACTCATTTCCCCCAGTGTACTTTATGTAAAGTGTGCCTTATGCTTTTAGTATTGCTCTCAATTTTAGAGGGATGGAATGTAGGAAAATAGAGATAGTGATGAAGGTAATCTCACCTCTAAGGAGTTACAGCTGCACTAATAAGGAACAGGCCTGCCCTTAATAAGCCACTGCTATATCCAATTAAGATGGGTGTTGTAAAAGAGTGGGTTGGCTGGTAATGAGTTAGGGTTAAGTTAGTGCTGGAGTTTCTTGGCTGTGCTGTGAGGATGAAGGAGTCAGTGCTGCGAGGAGCTGCCCATGAGAAATCACCAAGAAGGTATGGAAGCATTACAATATGATAACAACACTCAATCACCTTTTGGAATGAGGGCTCACCTTCCTTTTGGAGGTTGGGTTTTGTGGTGATCCTCTTGATGTGTGCAATACCACTGTGACTCAAAGCCATGCCATCTTTGTATCTAGTGCTAATATAAGATTGCAACTTTTGAGATTAATTTAATAGGAAACTAAGAGCTGTTTTAATCTGAAATAACTTTCTTTCAAATACCTTTAAAAGTGTTATGTGATTTAATGATAAAGGTGCAGTTTACAGAAGCAAGAGACTTCAACATCATGCAACTCAACTCACAGTGTATCTCAAGTGTAAGTTATAAAAAGAAATTGTCTAATCTTTCATGCTGTAGTCAGTGAAGTCACAGTGAGAGTAAAACCCTGGGTGGTGGTGAGCCTGGATGCAACAGGGAGAGAATGTTGAGAGAGTATTAAATATAACTTATAAAAATAAATTTGCAGGCTTAGTTCCAGATGGATCTCTCTCATGGTTAACTGTTGTCCCTTCTTTTTTTTAACCTTCCCTCAAGTATCTCCTACTATGTTAAGGCAAAAGTCAATAGGTGTTAAAATATTTTGATGCTAGCTTTAGGCATAATGCTACAGTGATTGTTCATGAAATACCAGGACAGGACTAAGTAGAAGAAACCATTACCTGCATGCTGCCCTGTCATCATTCATACCATGTAATGCAAGGACCAGTTAAGCAACACTTCTTTTAAACAAAATATATTCTGCAGCTTTAGCAGCCTTCTGAAGGAGGAGAGTTGTATTGAATGCATTAGGGGCTTTTTTCATTAGACAAAACATGGCTGCAGTTTTTCTTGTCTTAAAACCCTCTCACATGTGCAAGTGTCTGTGTACAAAAATTTGATGTTCTTATTACATGCTACGGAAGTGACAATTTAGGTGTGTTTTGTTCTGGTACATTTTAGGGAGCTTTTTGGCCTCTCTAGTCTAAATACAAGGAAAATGGACTTTAAGACACACTTTGTACAATTTGGTAAGCTCAACTATTAGGGAGATGGCTTTTATGCACATTTTGGTTGCATGTAGAAATAGATTAGGAGCAATCATGATGAGTGACACAATTTTTTTTTCTGCAGTATCACTCTATGAAAATAAAAGCTGTGATTTGTACAGATATGTGGGACGCCTGATGTGCACGCCAGGGTGTCTTGATAGCTTTAATACATGCCTTTTTAATGCTGTGTATGTTGTGCAAAAGTACTGAAATCTGAAAGTCAAATATTACACATAAGCTAGGTGTAAGAGCTGTCAGTGAGAATACTTGAGAACCTCTAGGAGGGCACCTGTGAGAAAAAGTTGTTTCTGAACAAGTTGCTTCTGCTTAATTTAGGATAACTGTATTTGTGACCTTGTCATGGTTTGTTTTCATATATGGGCCCAATGCCCTAAAGAAAAAAATAATACTCTTGTTCCTAGTTTATTTGTAAACCAGGTCAGATACCCTTGATTAGCTCTCAGCTGGAGCATAATTTAAGTCCTGAAAGATTGAACCTAAACAGCAGGCTTTTTTCAGATCAGCCAGAAGATAGGATGGAGAAAAAGAAAACCTATTTTCAGTTCACAAGCATTACAACAGTGCTGAATAAATCTGCAACTGTTAATGAATAACTATTTCAAATATTTAGAGGAGGCAAAAGAAAAGAAGATTGGCATCCAAGGCAGCTGTGCCCAGGGAGAGCTATTAAAAATAAACGTGATAAATAATGTTCAAGTGCTTGTAGAGCTGTCAAATATCAGAGGTACTCAAAGTGGAAAGTGTTTATACTCTATGGCCATGCTGCTAGGCATTCTAGACAGGGATATTTTTTCCAAAAATTTTTGCACAACTGACTTGGCATATCAAAAGGGGAGAGAAGATCTAATGCAAAACTTTCCAGAACCTTTAACTTTTCACTACATTAAAATATACAAGTGCTTATTTGCTTTTTAGGTGAGAAATGAATTCTTTTATACATTTAATTATTTCCACACAGAACCCATTTCTTTAGTCTTGATTTGTAATAAAAAACTGTTATGAGAGTTTATGCTTGTAACAAAATCCATTACTTATTTTTATGACTCTTTCAGTCTTCTGTATTAGTGGATGATAATGATAAGAGTCCATGGGTGTTGCACTAATTCTGAACACAACTTGAAGAAATATATATACGTAGTAAACTATGAACTTCATGTGCTTTTGTACCCAGAGACTTCTCATCAGGTAGTCTAGAAGATATTTTTATGTCAGTTTTTAGTTCTGAGTTTAATATGTATCAGTTGACTGGAAACTTTTTAGCAGAGACATTTTATTTTTTTTTACTTTGCTGTGAATGTAGTGTATCAGAAGCTGTCAGGCTGGTGACAAAAACTTGATGCCTTATATGCTGGAGATACACCAAGTGCAAAGGACATGAAAAGCATGTCATTACTTACAGGTTACTCTAGTACAAATCACGTTTTTGTATATGGATATTGCTTTCTTTCCTCTTGTAATTTATTTTTCCCTTTTCAAAAATGATTTCAAAAAGTGATGGTAAAATTCCAATCCACCTTGTCTTGGAAGTAAGTTCTGGCCCTGTGTTTGAGGGGTAAGCAGATATGGAATACATGTGACTAATGTGTTTGTGCTGGAACACTGCAGCAGGCCCATGTGTTACAGTGACATGGATTGCTGACTTGCATGTGCATAAACGCCTGTCCTTTAGAGCCAAAATTCCCTGTGGAATGAATATTGTCTCACCTGTCTGAACCCATTGTGGAGAACAGGCTAAATGGTGTCAGTTTTATATTTGGCGTCTTGAGCTTTGGAAGAGTTTCTTAGATTGTCTGCTGATGTCACAATGAAGAGGAAGAAGAAATATGAAAGTATCTCTTTCCTTAGCCTGAAGACCTCTTCATTGTTATGAAAATGGCTTCACGGTTTCCTCAGAAGGTAAGTTTTAGCAAAATCTGCCAGATCTACTTCTTATCAAATTGTGGTAAGCAACGCAGTGATGGTGGAAAAAATGGGACCTACCTAAGCCTGAAAGTTTTCCTTTTTTTTCAGGTTTTATCTTTCCATGCAATAGCAGATGTAATATACCACTTTAATGTGCCACTGCATAACAGCAGTTTCCTAAAACGATGAAAGGAGACTGCAAACTCTGGATCAATTTCCTTCATGTGGAGATATTGTAGGTCATTGGGCATTGATTTGAAAGTTAACACAGTGATAGGTATTGAAATGATTGTAGTTGTCATAGGCCAACTTCCTTTCAGTCACTTTTAGTTAAGCGTGCCTGTTGCCTGATCTCCTAAATGGATCTCCTGCTAGTTAAACTACTTTTATTGTTTCAGGACTATAATGCTGCATGGGGTGCAACCCCTGAGTCACTTTAGGACACTAATGTGTAAATATTTCAAGTGAAATTTTGTGGTTGTACCATGTAAACCAGACCTCAGAAATCTGTGAGGCATTTTTTGTAAATTTTAAAGGAGAAATCTCAGTTGTTTTTGTCACCTTTGAAAAGTCTGTGTGGTTTGAGTAAGCAGTTCTCATCTACCTAAATAATACTGCCCTGAAAGGAGCAAGAAGTGGCATTTCCGAGTACAACAAGGTGTTCTCCATAATTAGATTTTTTGAAGGTTTGCTTTGCAGTTAGCTCATCAGAATCTAGACTGTTTAACCTTCTGTATGTTGTAAAACCTCAAAAATTTCCTAATTACTTAAGGGAAGGAATACGTAATGGTTAAGGAAATGAAGCTGCTTGAAGGGTTTGATAGACATGTATATCAAAATAAAATCTGTTGTATATAGATGTAACATATAATTTTTAATCTCTATGAATACTCTGCAGGGCAGGAAACCCCAGTTTATCCAGCTGCCTTTTTTTTTTTCCCCAATTCCTTTTTGGCTGCACAATAGGAATCCTACTCATTACAGAATAGGCCTTTTCATTGCCTTTGGATAAACAGGAAGCTGACATACTTTTTGAACAAGACTTGAACATTAGTAGTAGCACTTACAAAAAAAAATTAACCTGCGCAGTCTTACTGAAAGAAAGCAACAAATACTCATAGCAGTCATTGGATAGAGAACTATCTAATGCAAGTAATATGTGTTACTCTTCAAATAGTAAAGCTTACCTTTGTGTATTTAAACTAAAATTTGTGTGGGCTGCATTATTGATACAAGCTAACATTTTATTAGTATGTGATTTTCCTTCAGCTGTGCTCAGTATTGTTATTTAAACACAGATGACATGAACAGAATTTTGTTAGAACACATTTTACCATAGCAAAGCTTAATAAATAGAGTTGGAGCAATAAATTCTAATTGGAGAACGTGAAAGAGGAAGGGTTAATGAAGAGTTCAAGGAAGTTCAATTTCATTACCAGTAGTGAAGACATTTTTGCTCAGAAGCTCTGGGGTTTTTAAAGGCCTTGTGGTTAATCCATGAAGGTACAGTTCACAGATTTCAGTGGAAATACATGTACTTGCAGACAGCTTCAATAATTCCTGACAATAAATGTAGATGTAAATATCAAGTGCATTCAAACACTGGAAGAGTGTAGAAGACTTATCTTTTGTCCTGTAGTACTTTCCAGTTTCTGCAAATAGAGTAGATTATTCTGTCTTCCATACAAGAAGCTTCTTATCATTCTTGGGTGTAGAAAGGAGAGAGATTCAAATGGCATGTCTGGACAAAATTTACAACATCATGGGAGTGATTTATTTGGATGTGTCTGCTGCAGCTCCCCTCACAATAACCCCTACTGAAAACAGCAAACATTATCTAGGATAGTGTGTCACATCTGCCACGGGCAGATCCAGCTAAGCTGACTTCAGTAAAACTACCCAGAGCACTTGTCTAAAAGTAATTAATGTTGCCTTGCACCAGATTTTCTGCTGTGAATAATATGTTCTATTATTTTTACCATTCCATTTCTTTTTCCTTATTTGTGAATATGTTAGTAGCTGCATCTGGCCATATTTTTCCAAGGCTGCAGCCATGAGACAGAATAGTAGTGTTGCAGAAATCCCTCAGTATCCTGAGCAGAGGTGGAGAAGGAAATGAAACTAGCATTAATTTCTCTGTTGCTGTCCTTTCCAAAATCCGAGGAGTGCTAGCTGGATGGCCTTGAAGATGCAGGGAGGTGAAACTTCAGCTACTCAGCTTCCACTGTTAGGTGGAAAGTTTTTTGCAAACACAGGATAGAAATTTTCTTGGAGGTTTAATCAACCAGATACCATGAGAGTTTGAATAAGGAAGCATAAGCTAGTAGATTTTCTTTTTAATGCTTTGTTAGAGCACAAAATGAAGTTTTTTCTGAAGAAGGAGAAATAAGACATCATATATTAAGTATGTTTGGTCCTTTAAGTATTCCAAGCAGTAAAGGTGTTATAAATCAAATAGCATTTTACAATTTCTAGTCCACTGTGGCAAAATATCTCTTCACAGCAAATAATAAAATGAAACTTCTCTAAGGATATAAAAGTCCTTTTCATGCTTGGTTATTATAAACAATATTTTTCACTGTAACTTAATTTTTAAAGTACCTAAGTAGGTATTACAATGTTAAAACATAGGCAGTTTTAAAGGTTACAGGAATTTTATTTAGATGCAAGTAAGTTAGAGCTGTGAAGATTTTTTTTTCCCAGCCCCATCACCACTGCAAGTCTTGCTTTACAAAGCTTTTATAAAGCATTCTTACATGTATTTTAATGCATTTTAAAAAATATTTAATTATTTTAATTTGCATATTGGGCTTGCATAGTCTCCTTAAATTAAATGTTTAATTTCTTCAGCTGTTCCTAAATAGCCATTGTGCTGATCAAGCACTTACTTCATATGTCCTTGATAAAATTAATGAAAGCATCTGTAGAAGCAGCGACAGCAGCTGCAGTGCCTTATGGAAGCCAACTTCTGCTTAACATTCTGATAAAATAAATAGTTTTGTACTTGTGCTGGAAGCTAGTGCTGGTTGGCTTATTTACAGCATAAAAAACGTTGCACCTGCCGCAGCTAGACCAAGCATTGAGGCTTGCTGATTACATGTTCTTGTTAGTGTCATTGTTATTGGTAAAATGGGAGTGATGTCATCCTTATCAAATGCTACTGGCACCCTACAGAGTGACAAATAATTTGCCCACTGCCATTTATCAGCATGGAACTTGTTTTACAAGTGACGAGAGAGCTGAATTTTCACAGTTGAATGCTGTTCAACTGCAGAGGTGTATGAAAATGAAATGGATTGATACTTGTAATCAGCGTGCATAGTGATGGTTAAGGTGTAATGAAACATAAGTGCACATTTAGGGTAATTATATGTCTACCAGGTGGGGCCCCAGGGCTTTGCCTGTATAGAAACTGCTTGAGGTGGCAGATACGCAGGAAGAAGTACTGCAACACCATCTGCTTTTTTCTCATTTCCTCATTAATTCTTCTATCCCCAAGCCTGGACTGCACAGACTTAAGCAGCCCTTCGGTCTGTTCAGTATCATATCTCCTTCTAGTTGGGTATAGCCCCAAACACTGGAGTGGATGTGATGCAAAACAGCAGCTCTTGTGAGTAGAATGGATTAATACACCCTTCTGGAGCTTGCTGAGACATATGTTGCATTCTTCTTAAACCTTCTCTCAAAACGGCTTGTAGGAAAATGTGCTCTTGTTATATTTTTAGGCAGTATCTAATACTCAAAGGCTTTGTTCATATATGGGTTGTCTACACTGATATGTATATGTCTTAAATGGGTGATGAAAAATACTAGAAATTCCTCCAGATGGGTACCTGTATTTTCTGTTCATTGGAGGGGAAATCTGTAAGCCTTACATTACTTGCATTTCTCTTAAGTAAGTAATGGGAATAAATGGTTGTTAGTTGAAAACACTACAAGTATCTTTTACTGTGCAGACTAAGAAATGAGAACTGCCATGCATTTGTGGTAATTACTAGGGGAAATGAAGATGTGTATTTTCAAATTTAAAAAGGGAAAAGGAGCTTGGTGTCTCTGAAGACACTGTTCGCACGAGAACATCAAATGTTCCAAATGTGGTAGATCTGCCACACTTGTGCAGTTTGGCTGCAGTCTCATGTAGAGAAGGTTTAATGTGTCTCAGATGCCCTGCATTCACCTGCACCCAGAAACTGATCTGTGCTTGTGCATTTACTTGCCTGAGAATGTGCACTGTTTTCAAAGCAGTTACTGGACTGAGGGCCGTAGTCTGATTGTGTTATTGTGAAAGGTTTTGTACTTGATAAAGCTTTTCTATTTTAATGCAGCTTTTATATATCTTTGACATCTTGATTGATCTTGTTTTTCCCTTGCTGAATATAGGTCATTATATAGTTTTGCGCTGTTTGTTCCTTAATAAAAAAAAAAAAACATTGCTGAGTCTGACTTCTAAAAATTTTTAATAGTGTGCCCTCGGGTCAGGCTCATACTTGATGTAACTGCAGGAAAGTCAGTGGAGTAATACCTTGGATGAGTTTCATTCAGCTTTTAACTGGAGCCTGACAGTCTTCAAAAAAATAAAAAGAAAATTATCTGTCTAGGTATAAAAACAATTCTATATGTCTGAGGTAGCTTCTGATAGCTATTTAGCTTAAGTAACCAAACAAACCCATATTTTGTAAGTTAATGCTGATTTACATAAGCTAATGCTGATTTAAGAGTTAAATACAAAAAAAGAAAAATCGCATCTTAAACCAATTACTTCAGTGAGAGAAACTATGGAAATTTTAAATTTTGGTATTTAATTTTAAATATAGGTGTACAAGTAGAATGATAATCTATGCTGCACATACAGAGAACTTTAAAGTTTAATCACTGTAAAATTTGAATGAAAAAAGTATTTATGGATGGCAAAGATATTCAAATTTATCAGCTTGACAAAAGCCAGTCAGTTTTGAATGTTATTAAGCCCTTTATGTCACTTCTGGAAACCCCTGCAGAATGAAAGCATGAGCAATCCATTTTTTAGAATTAACTTGGTGGCAGTCTGTTATCAGAGGAATGCATCAGCATGTCATGGCCCAGTGGATAACTTACACTGCGGCCTGTGACCTGAGAGGCTGTACAACTCTGGGATGTGCTGCTCTTAGTATACTTAAAGTAGTTCTTTTGATTAGAGTACTGGAGTATTGTGTTTATGCCATTGATCTTACTAAGGTAGAACATTTTGTAACACTCAAGGGAAACAAGGAAGGTTCAGGGCTTTTTATGTTCTGCTACCACATATATTACTTTTTCTCTCTCTTCAGGGTATGGGGTCCAAGATGATTCTTTTGATCTTCTCTTTCTCTAACAGCAACCACAAGACAGATACCATGTTTACATTAATTAGTCTTTTTAAATAGTCATTGGAGTTGGTGATACTTTAATGTACAGGTGTCCACCACGTATGCTTGCAGAAAACTCTGAGACTCCATTTACCCACTTGGTGATTATAACTTCAGAGACTGAGAACAATGTTGGCTTTTTAACTGTCCCCGTAAACTACGCTTAGAATTTAATTTAAATGCCTGATGTGGACTTGGTGTTCAGTTAGCTTTTGTCCTTTCTGCCTGTTTCACACCTGGTGAGAAAGGCATAAGTGCATTCTGTTTGGGATCTTAAACCAAGAAGTATTTTGATTTGGGGGTTGAGGGTGAGATTTTATTTTTTAATCAGCATTTGAAATATAAAAGGTTTTGATTTGTGTTGTTTTGGGTTTGAATGTTTGTTTTTGGGTCTCTTAAGAAAGGTTTACCAGTGAAGTGCTTACCACTGGGCAAGAAATATCTGAAGTGTTTCTGTCCTAAATTATGGTAAGTTCAGTTTTGGATGGGGGGGAGGGAGAGAGAGAAATAGCCACCTGTTTTTTTCAGACAAGACCTTAGTTTGCCAGATTTTAGTATACATACTCTTTGTCTTTTAAATGCAGTTTCTACCTCAATCCTCTCTGTCTTTCTTGCCTAGACAGACACATATCTCTCGAGCTCTTTTGTCCTTGCAGGCATAAGCCTCTGGAACCGTTTCTGTTGGCCTTGGTTTGTGATATGAGGTGGCAACTGTCAGGAGCAATGGCATTTCCAAGTTAAATGGAAGCAGCAGCTCTTGAACTCCAGGGATCTCTCTTCTCCTTCCCAATCCTCCAAAGTATACATGCTGTATTTTCAAAGATCAAGATGAAGCCTTTAGTTCTATAGCAGCTGATAAAAGAGCCAACAAAAACAAATCAAAGCATAGCTTCAAAACCTAGTTAATTCTGGCAAACTTCTACATTGGACTATAGTGGCTTTCACTCATATTATTTGTATTCTCAGGACAAAAATAGCTGTTATGTTGAAAACTTTCAGCATAAGTAACTTAACTTTTATACAGCAAGAGAAAGGAGTTTTATTCTTGCCTAGAATCTGTAGGGTCATCACAAGTAAAATATCCATTACTGTGCAGCTTCTCTGTGTGACTGACAGCTCAATTGTTATAAATACTTGATGCTGTTACTGAAAAACTTACTATACATTTATTTATATTTGTTTGACAATATATTTAAAATTTTCTGTCTTCATTAGAGTAATTATATGAGTAGTGCAGATAAAGCTCATGAAATGATCTGACAATAAGAAGTGAAACCATGCCATCCACTAATGCAGAGAAAAAGGAACTGCTAAGGTGATATTAAATGTGAAACATGGGGCTCTCTTGATTTTGAGTTGGACGTGAAACCCTGATGAACTGGGGTTTGCTGTTCTTTAAGCCTGCTCTGAGCAGCCGCAAAAAGTGAGAGAAGTTATGATGCCAAGTTAGTGGGAAGAAATGTATGTATGGGAACAAGAAGGGGAATGGACGATGCTACATGCATCATGAAGACAGAATATGCTGAGTTTCTCCAGCCCTTGAGCAACACAAACTTGTACTCACTGTTTTTATTCTGGAATTCTGTACTGAGATGTTTGATATTTTGGCAAGAAAGAAGGGTAAATGTTATTTATGCTTGCCTGGTTTTCTGGATCTTGGCAATATGAAAAGTGCTTAGTTCACAATAAAACACACAATAAACTCTTTTGATTATGAATTACTGGATTTATATTGAACTGCATTTGCTGGATATTTTTCTGTAATGGAACAAGTAAAAGCTCTGTGCTTGAAGAGATAGAAAATGTAATGCTGTCTTCTCCTGATACTTCTTTTGAAATAAGCATTTTCAAATTCTTCTGTTGGTTTTCTGTTTTCCTGATAACCTTAAGTTGACACCTGACATGATGTCAAAGCTGACTCCTGTACTTTAGAGTAATAGCTAATTTTTAAAAATTATACTAACAATAAATTTTAATAATAGGTTTTAATTCATAACTCTCAAATTATAATATTTAAAGGTGTGTGGGACTCTTAGCATGCCAGAATTGCTTGTGTGTTAGATTAATTTAATTCTGAGCATGTTCCATATGAATGTAATGTAAGTAGTTGAGATGGATTAGTATGTGAAGTATGGAGAATGTGCAATTTTAAACCAGAAGAGGGCAGCAATGATATAAAAAAAAATAATTTTGGCTCACTTATCTTCCTTTTGCTTTTTTGCCAGTAAGTCACATGTATGTGCTCTGCTAATTTCTTGAACAGACTATAAGATTAAAGCAGCTTGAAAAAAGTCTGTTAATACCATTGCAGTGGTTATTATTTCAGTTTTATTTCTTTGAACAGCTTCATCCTGCCAGAAGGTATTAACTTGAAGAGTACATGTAGAGGACCTGCTGACTTCTTTTCTCTAAGAGAGATTTCTAATATGAAATCTTAAATTATGATGTTTCTCTGGTGATTTCTGATTTTACTGTGTTGATCCTTAGATGATTTAGAATAAAATCTTTCATTTTCTACTTGTCACAATCATATTCATTATAGGGAATTAAATGTCAAGCTACATACTTTTTGGTCTACATGTTGTAAGCAGGAAGCTATGCTGGTCAAATATGTTGTGTGGTACTTTCACAACTTTACTGTAATCAGAATGTGACTGTATTGCAGAAATGTACCAGAGTATATAAAACAGTATTAGGTACCTGTGTGTAGAGTGGGGCCATATTAAATGTGAGATAGTTCCTAGGTAGGCAGGACTAAAGTTTAGTTGATTCTGATTATGCATTGGTTGTAGGAAAAAAATGTTGTCTTCTTTTTGGAGTATGATCTAAGAGGTAGTGTAAGGGGAGAGGAATAGTTTCAAATTCCATACATACAGGAAAGTAGGTCTGTTGAGGAAGGTGATGTCCTACATATTCTTATTGTAGAGCAGAGCTACTTCTCAGCACTCAAAAGTGCTGATACAGTTTTGTGACTGAGGGTGAAGAGGAGATAGACAAACAAGTCTGCATTGCTTATTTTGGTGTTGAGGGAACATCTAAAGAATAACGAGCTATTTTTGTGGCATTAGCAATGTGTGGGTACTAAGAGTTATAGAAATGCACATCTTGTGTGCAATTAATTGATTGTGTGGAAATGTAAGGTTTGAACCTTCTTTTTTTTCCCCAGTGCTCCAGTGCTGATCCAGAGGGGAAAGAAATAGCAAAAATCTCTTCAAGAGTCCACACTGTAGTCTGAGAGAATAAACTCAAATGTTCACATGCTACAAAAGAACTGGAATACACAGAGACTCTTGCTTCACTGTCTGGGGAAAAATTAGCATTTCATTTGTACTAGCTGCTTCTGTTCTGGTTTCACTCGTTGTCTGAACACACTAGAGGACTTCTAATATGTTAATTTTAAAACTAGTCTATGTGGTGATTAAGTATCCTTAATAGTTTCCTGAATCTGGTACACATTGCATGCTAACATGCCATCATTAAATAGCACCATGCATCTAGGTTGCTATTGGGTATGCCCACTGGAAAAAGAAGTACAAACTTATTCCTCCATTGTGTTGGTACACGTAATTACCTAAGTTGCTTCCTGGCTAGACTGTCTTAGTCTTGTGTCAATCTTGATTAAGACATGACTAAGAGGAATGTAGAAATCAAGTAATCTTTGAAGATGTTACAATGACAGCATTGTTTAAGAATCCTGACCTGTGTTACTTGTCATAGTCATGCTTGTGATTACTTCTGGGGAATTTCTGGTTCCAGATTTCTTAAGCAGACAAGGCTGTAGAAGGCAGAAATATCTGCTTATGTGGCACAAAAACTCCTCCCAGTGGGCAGTGTCCCCCCCTCCCCCCAGGTACACACTAAAGATTAAATAATATTAACCATAATGTATGCACAGTAAGACAAACTAGGCACTAATACAAGGAAATATTGAGTGGCTGAAGTCTTACATATTACTATATGCCAAAGGCAAGAATTCTTGTTAAAAGACATATCCGTAAGTATGTCTTGCAGCTTTTAATTAAATTCTGCAAAATTGCTGCAAGTCTTAAATGTTTGTACTGTTCTCTGAATCTTGCTCTTGTACTTTAAGTAGCGTTTTTTTTTTTTTCTTTTTTTTTTTATTTTCAGCACAGAGATGCAAGTTGGATTTTTTGCCATTAAATGAACATGTAAAGGAAAGATAATGTTGGTAGACTTCATCTGATGCTGTGCATTTCCTTCTTAAAGAAGCATTTGACTTTAGTGTGTAATTGAGCTTGTTTTGGCTTGATCATCAGTCTGTATCTTGCAGAGTTCTTCAAGCTTTTTGTCAAACTGACAGAAAATGGCACAAGAAAGCAGGATTTCAAACACATTGAGAGTTATTTATCATGGTTTCATTTTTTAAAATGACATAGTTTGTTCCAAGAGAATTGCTTCCTGGCTTCTCTTAGTATGCTATGCACTTAGGTTACCTACCCAAGACGTGTAGGAATTAAGAACTAAAGCCCAGTCTCCATTGACTATAAAGGTAAATAATCTTCTTATTTAGACACCTAAATAAGATACTTAAAATCAATGTAAATCCATCTGTTTTCCCCAAAGTACTCAGAAGATTCCCTTGCAGAATTTATAGATGAAAATAAGCATGACACTACCTTCATTGCATCTTGCCAGACTTCAAACAGCACCTGAGGTGATGTCATGTTTTCCTATGAGGAAGCGGGGAGAATTTTATTTCCTAGAATCACGGCAGGGTTGAGGCTGGAGGCACCTCTGGATATTCTCTGCTCCCAACCTCCTGCTCAGGCAGGGACAGATTTTTTGAAGGTCTTTCTTATGAAGGGATCTTTTCATCATCAACTGGTTTAATCTAAGGCATGTCGTAGCTCTTTACCTGCAATGCAGGCTGCAAAGCATGTTGGCTGGTTCAGTCAGAAGAGCTGCCTGCTAAGATATACCTCCGCACACTCATGGCCAATAGTAGGAATGTATAAATTACAGATAATTTGATATTATAAAGTGAGAAGAGTTTCTTTATATTGTATTATGATATACTGTTAAGGAAAGAATATATGTTACTACTATGTAAATGAATAAAAGTAAACCAAATTTACATAATCTGATTTTTGGAAACTTCCTTTTTCTAATTGTATTACTGATTGCAAAAATTTGGCTTTAATTGCAAGATTATTTTTGAATTTTTTTTCAAGTATTGTATTTCTTGTTTTCATGGCTTCCATATGAAATATTGCTGGACACTTGGAGCATCTTTTCCTGTTTTCACTGCAGTAATGGATAAATTTCAGTTTATCATTTAAAGTACTCTGTGACAAATATAGTCTGGTCCCATCAGCTGTTTTTGGTTACCTACCCATTCAGAATTGTTCATGTAGTTGTTGGAACCATGCTGCAACTAATATATATAATATAAATGCTGAATCTTATATTAAATGCGTCAAAAAGTTGGCTTGCTAATTTTGTATTATTATTGATTACACTGTTTGGACTGAGGTATATACTTGAATAAGGTAAATTTCATACCTTTAACACCATGATGTAAAAGCTATCTCTCCTTGGAATCTTAGTGGTTTTATATAAGGTTTGATTCTTCAAATAGTAAAAGCCTTTCCATGTGCTTTGTGCTGGGGACTAGTTGAAATGGTTGCATTTTATAATTAATATATCTGGGAATTTGATCAAATGCACTGTAGTGTGGCCTGGGTTTATCATCTCTCCTTGCCACTTTGAACAAATGTTTTTCAGACAATATGTGCTGCTCAGCTGCTGGGTATAAGCAGTTACTGCTCCCTCTTCTTTGTAGAACTCACAGTGTTAAGGGTGAAGCCTGACTTTTGTTTTAAACTCATCAACTTTTTTTTTTCCCCCTCTGGTGATGGAAATGAGAGCTACTAGATCAAAGGACCTTGGGTTCTCTTTCTTAATCTGGAGATACTTTCTCTGTGATTTCCCTGTAGAAAAGTAGAGGGTTTTTTTCACTTACCTCCCCAAGAAAAACACTCATGGACTCTCAGGCAAACAAAATGGGTCAGAGCTGTATGTGAAGTAATTTTAGTTCATTAAATGACATTCATGAAAACAACATCCCACAGAGCTGTATAAAAGTAGCACCTGTGGCCATCATGTTTAGGCCTGGTTGTTAATTTCTCCGTTTTGATAAATCCTCCACAATTTTGGTGTACCTGTGAAAGAGGAAGACAATCTTTCAGCTCTGTTCAGCAAGGCCTCTTGACTGTGGCTGGCTGGAAAATGTTTAAAAGTATTGTTGGCTGTAACACACCATTGCCAGTAATACTTCACGTAGCAAGAACTGCATGTGACAGTGTATTAGAAGGGCACCAAAATGAGCACAACACAGTGATGATTAAACAGCTGGCTTGGAACGAGGAGTGGTGACATCTCCAGCCCTCTGTCTGTTGCACCTAAATTATTATTATTTTTCCTTGAGAACTTGTTCAAAAAATTGTGCTCACTGTGCAATCTGGCCATAGTAAAGTGAAAAACCTTATGTGGTTTTTAAGATTGAGCCAAAGGAAATGTTTGAGCACCAGCAGCTGGCTTTTCCTCCCCACAGCCAGAGTGGTGATTCTCTGAGTGTGTTTTGGAGGAGGCACTGAGAGGGCCGTGATGGGCTGGTACTTCCTATGTGCTGATGTCTAGTGAAGAGCAGCCTCCTTCAGCGGGGTGTCACACACAGGCTGTTCCCAGCTGCCCCAGTGAGCCAAGGGCAGGGTGGTGGGCCATACTCCCAGGAGCTGCTGCCAGGATCCTGCGGGGGGGCTGGGAGGTGCCCGGTGGCCTGAGCAGGGCGGGGGGCGGCAGGTGCTGCAGGGCTCTGTGCCCCTTTTGTCCCGCACCTGCCACACACCAGGTAAGTATAAACAGCTATTGGATGTAAACCGGAATTAGCCGGTAGGTGGGCCTGGCCCTGACCCAAATATCGGCTCTTTTTGCCCCCCCTCCCCCATCCCCCGTGTGCAGCTTGTTTTATTGGGTGTTTTGAACCACAGTTCACAGAGCACGCAGGCTGTGGGGGAGAAGGGAGCTGGCAGTGCCCACTCGGGCTGGGAATGTTCCCTCCAAGGCAGGCGACAGGGCATGGAGATGGAGCCCGTGTGCTTTGCGGGGTTGCCAGGCACTGTGCTCGCCCACAGGTAGCTGGAAGTTGCACCACCACGTTCAAGTTTTCAGATAAGCAGCCAGCCTGTTGTTTAACTTAGAAAACATTGACTTCTTTGTGTGGCTTGTGGCAGTGTAGCAATAGGTGGAAGGGGAAAGAGAATAGAATTGAAAGCAATACTGCTTTATTGTTTCTATAAAGGACTGTGATTGCTTTGTTATCAATACTGAGTGACGGGAACAGACTTTCTTGCTATTACCCTTCCTTTATGAAATAGAAGTACATTAATGATAAACAGTTACAGTGGAAAAATATATCACTGCAGTATGTGTACTAAGCATAGGAAATACCACTGTAGGTCAGCACCATGACATAGTAAATGTTTACTTTTAAAATGCATCCACTTTTTAAAACTTCTTTCTTAATGCATAGTAGTGTAAAAAGTGTTTGTATATCAATAGTACTGTTTAGGGAAGAGTCAAATGTAGGCAGCCAGTAAACCAATGAAGAATTCGTTATGCTTCAGTTTAATGAACTTTATAATTTTAATTTCTTTGTCATTGGGACTTTGTAGGTTTTTGCACATCATTCATATGTTAAAGGAGCTATAGCTGTAATTAACTATTGTGAGAATAAATTTAGGTCAAAGCAAACTGTGTCTTTCTTGAGCTTCCTTCTTAGAGCACTGCAAGCAGAAACTTTTAAAGTGGACAGTGAATGGCCTAGATGATTAAACCTATCTGGTGTGTTTGTCATGCTCTCGTTCAGGATATGAATAACATGTGAGGGAGACTATGATTCTGGGTAGAGTAAATGCTAGTGGCAGATAGATGCAAGAACATAGAACAGTAATCTGGAAAACTAGTTATCAACAGTTATCCTGAATGTTGAAACAAAAGTTCTTGAAATAAGAATATGGGCCTATTAAAATGCTGACACTACTGAAATATGGTTGAAATTTAGGGAAAATTTGATTTGGTAGCATAGTAATAATAGCTCAACAGGTTGAAAAAGAGTGCTGTAGTTACTCTCAAAGTTGATAGTGTCATTTGTAGGCCCATTAGAAATAGATCTGAAAAATCAGTATAGAGTAAAAATGGTTAAGGACATTGGAGGAATTCAAATACGTAAAAAAAGCAGCTGTTCTTACATTGAATTTTGCTCTAGGGGACAGTCATGTGGAGAGTCCCTAGAGGACTTTAAAAAAAAAAAAAAAAAAAAAAAAAGAAAGGGAGGAATAAGGAAGTTAAACTTCCCATATGGGGTTATGTTGTCAGTCTTAGGTGAAAAAGGAAGGAGGAACTGGTTCAGCTTAAATTTGACTTTTATTAGCATAAAGGCAGGTGCATGTCTTGCTAGGGTGTACTATCTGAGAGAAATAAAAGAGGGAGTTTTTAATGCCAAGAAGCTACATATGTGCAGGCACAGAAAATGCTTAATTTACAAAGTGTAAAATAATAAACAGATTCTAAAGTAGTTAAAAATTTGCTTCTTAGGAAAGTCATTAAACAGTTTTAAAAAGCAAAACAAAGCAAAAGACAGTGATTGGAGAGTCACAAGAAACATCAGAATAGTAGTTGCAGACTGATGTCTCTCCCTAAGTGTGAATTTAGTGTATGACATGAGGCAGGCTATTTCTGGCCCAATCATACCCTTCTCTCTTTACTTGCAAGGGCCACCTGGAAATAGACAGAATGGTTCAATCTGACCTGTTCAGTTCTTAGTGCACTGACTGGAACTACTGGCCCAGTGCTAGATTATTTAATCGTAAATGAACACTTTTTAGATGCCCTTTAGATGTCTTTAACACTAATTGAGGCTTTGGTCACAGGTTTTAAGTGCCTTACTTAGAAGTCCTCGAGTTCCGGTGTTCAGAAGAAAGCGAAACTTTATTAAAAGTCAGTAGTCATGCATAGTGCTGTCCTGTAACCTTTTGGTCTGTTTCTGTGTAAAAGATAAGTGCAGCTAGTGAGAAAATAACTTACATTTTTGTTTCAGAGTTTGTGCTTAAGGGATATCTGTTCTACTCAACACAGTTGAATGATCCAGGTTTTTTGGGGTTTACATTTACAAGGAAAGACCTTAATTTTCCTGACACTTATTTATGAAGAAATGCATTTTGGCTCTGTCTGGGTTTATTGGTTCCTCAAAATGAATTGAACCAAAGTGTTCTGTAAGAGTGGATGTTTCACATATTCAGAGTATAAAAACAAGCAGTTGTCTGGCAATACAAGGTTGCAGAAACATCTAGAATTAAGGTAATGGTATTTTATTACTCCTCATTCTGTACACATTAATGGCATTAAAGTTTGAAAATTAAAATGCATTTTAGGCACCTCCCTGTGCTGTATAAATTGACAGGGTTTGTTGTGACCAGGCTTGTGACTTGTTCATAATTTTTTGTGATCTGTTTTGTCCTGTTGCTTTAAAAGAATTGTACATTGAAATGTAGAAATATAATATATTCAAGCACTTGCAGGTGCAATAAATACATGTGATGCCAAAAGCAAGTAACTTGTATATTTGCTTTCAAATACAGTAGTAAGACTGATTATGGTGCCATGTGCTTACTTGAATTGTTTCTTTTCAAGCATCTGCTCCCTTACTGAAAATGTGTTTTTGAACACCTGCAGAGCACAACCATTTCCCACTTCCTTCCCACATAATGAGAGTTGTATTTGCTAATGGTTCAGAATCCAGCACACCCCCAGGGAGAAGGGGAAGGCGCATTTTGTTTTTCATCACAGTGAGCTCTGCTGTGTTAAGGAGCCTACTGTGATAATCTCCCTGTGCAAATACTAAAACTCACTGTGAGGTGTTTGTTAGGGGTAGCTGCAGGGCTTAGCATCTAAAACAATCCATTTGTAGGTGCAAATTTATTTTATCCAAACTTTAAAATTTATTAAAGCTACCCAAGAATCATGCATACGGTCTATCAAAAACCAGAGGGAATTGTTTGAATGTATGCTGGCGTATCCATATGTCCTAAAACCTGAAGAAGTAAATAAGCTCTGTGGTAGAAAGCATAGCTGACTCTATGGTTGAATTTTGGAATTCAAGTTTCCCATATGGAAGATATATGGGAAAGTAACTCTTTTCCTATTTGTCTTAAGCAGCAGACATGTAGATAGGTTTTATTGCTCATAGAGTAGTGTGAATAACTGGTGTAGGTCAGGTGGTTGAAAATTTACTTTTTTGGTTTGTAGCATGCTGGCATTTAAATTTTTAGTGGTTCAGGGTGCTACAGAGCTATTAGCATATTTTTTGATGGTTTGTTGCTTTTTTTGTTTTGTTTTTCTTGTTTGAGATCCTTGATCCTTAAATTTAAGAATGTGGTTTCACTGGAAGTTGTTTTGAGGTTGTTTTCTGCTGGTCTTGACAGGCTATCCAGTCATTATATCCTCAGGTTGTCATATGACAAGGTGTTTATTAATACTGTTTACTGGCAACTAATGGTTTTGAACAAGAGAATATAGAAGCAAGGGTGTAGGACTTATGTTGATCATCAATTTTGTATCATAGAGTAGTCTTTGTAATGGCTAATAGTTTTTCAGTGTACTATTTTGAATCTCCAGAGACAGTCTGTCCTTACCTTCCTTTCAGTTTTAAAGGTTTAGTTGTCTCCTTTGGACTGATGTTACAAGTCCTTGTCAGGCCCATGTTTGCATGGTTAAAAACAAACAAAAAAACCTTACATATTTTTAACAGCACCAAAAACCCCCAAACCCGTCCATACAAACATACAAATGTAATTTTAATAGAGCAATAAAAAGCTTCAGTATAAACCACTCAGTTCTGCATGATCTTAGGAGTGTCTGACTCTAGTGTAGTTATTAGGGTAAATCATAATTGCATCATTATTACCTTGAAATATTTAATTGTAGCTAACATAAGAACTAATAAGAAAAGCACAGTATATGTAAAGTATATAGCTCTTCCCATTCTCCAGGATTTTAAGCTTCATAAAATTCATGTTATAATTCATGCTTTAATATTAAATGTATTAATATTAAATGTATTGATTGAAAATTTCTGTTTCCATTAGAAGTGGTTTTCTCATCTATAACTGAGGAGTTGATCTACATGTTACTGTCTTTGTGTTGGTTCTTCATAACTGTATTAGCTTTGCATGTGTGAGAACTGCTAGAACTTCACTGTAGCATAGGCAGATACAGGATTCAGAGTGTCCTGTTGCAGATGAACCTAAATTGAATTAACTTGAGTCTGCCTTGGATTGACTTCTCACAAATGAAAATTACAGCTTATGAAGTAGCTGATATTTGTCGGAGTCCTGGCAGAACACATAGACTTTTGACTACATGTACATTTATACTGCATAAATAGACGAGTTTCTTTGGGTTTTGTTGTTGTTTTTCTGAGTTTTAATTAGCGTCATTTCTGTAGGAGGTATATATTGATAATTTGTAAACTCTTAGAATTGGAAATACTGTAGCATTTAGTACTTCCAGAGTTCCCTCCTGGTTCAAAGTAGTAAAGGCTTGGTTTTTGGGAAGTAACTAGTATTTTGTCAAGAACATAGGGAACTTGTGACATTTTATCTGTTGCTATTTTTTGGCAATAAACTGTTCAAACTGGTCTCTGTGACTGCTTATTGTGGGATTGTTTTTTTGCTATGTATCAGATTCTCCTTAGTAGGCAAGAGTTTCATAAGCCTACTAAGTAAGGCTTAAGAGGTGTCTTTCTTTCCATTTTCCTGTGCAGTTGTTCAGGATTTTTGCAGCTGTACATAGTACATGGTAGTTGTACTGCTGTCCAGCTTGTTGTTATTGCACTTAAAATTTGCAATTTTCACAAGCATTTTTCATTCTAAATTTTCTTTTTTAGGCAAATGTTGTATTGTGTTCTCTATGTTTACTATGCCACTTTTGTATTACTTTAGGTGCCTTAGTCCATTCCAGTTCCTCCCCCGTTGCAATGGCCTTGTCCATGTTCCCCTCTCCTNTCCTCCCTTGAAAAGGCGCTACACGGGAAGGCTCGGGGTCCCCGGACGCCGGCCACCCTGGGTTTCTGAACTATGCAAATAAACCTGGATTAAGACCCTCGTCCGGGGTCCCTCCCTCATTTCGCCTGTGCCGCTCCATCGCCTCACTCGAACACAGCGAAAGCCTTGGGGGCACTCCTGACTCCCCGAGACGGGAGAGTGCCCCCCCCTACTGTCCGCAGAGCCGCTGCTGGCCGGGGCTCTCCGATAAGGGGTTTAAAAAGGGCTCTGCGGCAGGCAAATTCTCTGAGTAGCAAAAGGAGGGATTCTACTGGGGTCCTGTGAGTCTACTGAGGGTTCTTTGGCTCAGGAGTATGTCTTCTGCCCCTTCTGAATTCTGCAGGGTTTTTTTTAAGTTTGAAGAGCTTAATCAAGAGCTTATGAGATTATGCTGCTGGCTGTAGAGCTCTCTGAGTAATTTTGTTGGCTTCTCCTTCAAGCATAAAGGACTTACTAAAATTTTTCTGTATTTTTTTCTTTTCTGTACTTTTCTGTTTCCATCTGTGTAAAATGTCTTATGTGGAGCTGATAATTATTTGTCCAACTAGAATTGAAAATACTTGAAGGGTAAGTATAAAAGGCTTCTTTACACAGGTCTGCTGAGCTGTTAAATTTTCTGAAACAAATTTTTCTATAGTCCTTCCATATTTGCATTTGTAAAATCTCTCAGACTTCTATGTCATTCAGTAACAGCATTAACGCTAGATATTGGCATGCTACATTTAATATTGTTTCTGCCATTTATGTTGGTCATAACTCTTTTAATCAGAGTTGGGCTGTTGAACAATATAAGCTCTTGGTATTTTGGGTCAGCAGTTTCAAAAAAATCCTGATGAGGCAAATATATTGATTGTATAGGGGATTCCTTTCTCTGTACTTAACCTGAACATTTGCCCTCAGCTTTATAGGCCTGTGTTTCCTCTGTCAGAATGGAAGAGCTGGAAATCAGTAAAGCTGGATGTTCTTGTCCATATTCACCATCATCTGAGCTTTAAGCAGTTTGTATCTTAGTTTGGATAGGCAAGGAAAAATATGTCTTTGGATTTGTAACTACACCAACATTTGTAACTACACCTCCATTATTTACCTATACCTCTTCTGCACCTTCAGTGAAATCAGCCTAGCTGTGTGTCTAGTAACAAGCAAATATTTAAGTATGTGACCTGTAAAGGTATTTAGATTGCTATTTATGTGCAATTTTTTTAAATGTCATTGAAGATTACATGATTGAATACATTTATAGATCAGTTATTGCACAGCAATGAGGGGCTTTTTTAATAGTCACACAATAAAAGTCTTCTCCATATAGAAGAAAAATATTTATGCTAAGGTTAATTCTTATCAAAATATGGTTTCAAAATGCATTTAATACCAGTATATTGCGAGTTCAATGGCCATGTATTTCAAATAGTGAAATTTTATTCAATATTGAGTCATTTTCCAGTTTACTTAACTTGGATTTTTATTTGCCAAAGCTTGGAACAGGAAAGAAACTTGTATGATAAAAATGTGGCATTTGCCTTTTTTATATTACAAGAAATTCTTAAGTATATCTGCCTGAATTCCAGTATTAGGAAAATGAACTTTTGTGAATTCAAGAGTTAATTCCATTTCTTGATTTGTTTTTCTGAGAGGGAGAGTGTCTTATGAGGTGCTGTAAATACTTGTCAGGCAATAGTAGAGCTAACAGAGATTTTGAAAAGTGGCTTCTACATGAACTCAATTTTTACTCTCCCAGTCTATTACCTATTTACTTCAATGTCTTCAATATGATACAGATATAGTAACAATAATTGGATTTCTAGCTATTTCTTAACATTCAGATGTTACATAGGCTTACACGCTGAGGTTTGGTCTCCCAGTTCACGATAGGCATACAAAGATTCAGAACCATTTTTTTTTAGACTTCTTACTCTAAAATTCTGCTAATCACCTTATTTGTGTAAAAACCTTCAGGGAGAGTCTAAACTTTTGTTAAGAGATTCAGAATTTGCCCATCTCTGCCAGGCCCTGTGCATCTGACTTGTATTTCTGATCAGTTGTTTTTAAGGTCAGTTGTGTGTTCCAGAAGTGGGTGCTGACATTCCAGATGTCTCCTCAACAGAGTGGTCTCACTTTAAAAGAATGTGACCAGTTTCTTACTAAAATGTAGCAGTTGTATTGCTGCTAAGAAATTGCTGTGCTATATTTTGCTTTTCAGCTTAGAAAAAAACTTTCAGGACAAGTCTATTTTCTTTGTAGAGCATACAGATCTATTTAAATTCTATATAGAGACTCTGTGTGTGTGTGTGTGTGTGTGTGTGTGTTGTTTTTTTTCCTGAGTGAATTTTTTTTTTCCTGGGATTCCTTAATCCCAGAAGACTTTTTTTTTTTTTCCTGGGAAGTAATTAATTACTGAAGGCAAACTCTTACAATAGAAGCTATTTTGAAATCTTAATTATAGTGTTGATTATATTCAATTTACAGGCTTCTGGACATGACAAAATGAAGTCTAGGTTTTTTAGACACTGAAAATTAGATGTATAATTAGTCTGTTAGTGTCATTATTAATACATTATTTCCTTTTTCTTATTTATCAATGATAAAAGTAGAATTTTTTTTCTTTCAAATGAAATTATGATTATAATATTTGTGATCCAGCATTTTTAATGTTAATTTGTCATTTGGTGTCATTGGAAAGAAACGATTCTCATTGAAGATTGTTTTCTGGACTGGACTGGAAAGTGTGGCATTGTGCTTTATTATAGGGTGGAGAAGTTTTCCTGGTCTGTTTCTGGAAGAGAAAAAAAAAAAGATCAAAGTGAAATGCTCTGACATTTTTCCTGAGAAAAGACCAGCCTACTGTGTGATAGGTTTTATGTTTTTCTCTTGCTTTGATGATTGATGCTTCTCTGGTACTGTGACGTGTGCCTCGAGAGCATAAAAGTGAGGGGAGGATGGTGCTAACATTATATATAATTTGAAAAGACTTTGTGTGATAATTTCAATGTGTTTTATTTTTCTGTCCATTGTTTTATCATATTTTTCTGAAGCCAGGGAAGCTCTTGTGTTCTACTTGGTGAATATTTTTCCTCAGTGTTTCTCATTGAGTTGAAACAATTTGTGTAATTAGTTACTCATCTATCACTCTAAAGGTTTTCTTTTTTGCTACAGCAGTGGTTTCTGTTCCCTACTGCCATGATTCCATGAGGAATCATTTTTTCTTAAGCGACTCTTTGGTGTAAGAAACTATTTGTATGTATTAGGAACAGTACATTATTTTAATACAACCAAGTTAAGGAAAATGAGATATTGGGTAAAAGTTTCAGAACCATCTGTAATGACTTAACAACTGAAACCACTAGTAGTTTAAAAGTGGTAAATACTGAAAGGCCTATCAAAATGTTACTCTGTGTCCTTGGAAAGTTTGGTTTAATTCCCTTTTAAGTTTAAAAAGCATCAGATGTTGGCATTAATCTCCATATAAAAATACTGGTCAAAAAAGCAACTTCTACAAGGAAAAAACCCCAAAACAGTCCAGATAAAGAAATATGAAATGTAGCAAATTTTATGGTTACATGCACTCTTTGCTGTTGTTATTTTTGGTAGGAGCAGGTTTTCAGTGCTAGTTGAGATTTACATTTTACATTTCTCCTCCTGTGCCGTTACATCCTGTCAGCAAACAGGTTGACATCCTTTAAAAATTGAGAGCTGGTGTTGGCTCATTCACATCTCTTCTTCAAACTGTGTCAGTAAAACCTTCACATTCTATTGTCAATCCACAGCATGGGAGCACTGGCAATTCCAGTTTGTAAATCCCAGTGATGCAAATTCATCAGCAGGCAGCTGTAGTAATGCCACTGTGTGTAAGGAAGTACTTCAGAGAGCATTAATGTTTGCAGTATGGACTGTCTGCTTTTGTAATCCTGATAGATTCCTCTTTCAGAAAACGGATGAGTTTTCATGGGTGTGGCTGAAGGAATGGCCAGAGAAACAACTAAACGATCGGCAGGGACTGTGGGGTAAGGAAAGTTGAGTTAGACATGTTCAGTTTAATTGTGTTAGTTTAGCTCGAGTGAAAGAAGAAGGAGATGAAAATACTTGAAACCTAAAACTCCATTTTGCTTTAGAGCACAACAAGAAGAATCTCCTTACTACAATTGCATTTAAATAGACATAAAAGGAAACCACCAGAGGGAGATGCAGGGTAAAAGTAAGGTCACTTTTCCAAGTGAGTCGTAAATTGAAAACAAGAATTTAAACAGGTGGGGGAGGGGACACTGTTTGCCCAGAACTAGTTTAAAATGTTTCAGGGAGAAACCAACAAGTTTTTCATTGGCAACCTATATTAATACAGTATTTTATTATTTTTTCTGAAGTTAGTTTGTTTCAATTGCTTTTATTGTGATTATTACCAAGTCTCTTGGGAATTTATGTTATTAGCATTACTTTCTTTTACGAAATACATAATTTTAAGGTACTAAGTATTGTGAATATATAGGCTTGTTGAGGATCTCTACTGTTCCACAAATCAGATAAAGTACTTCTGTCCTGGATATTGACCTGGTGGGAAAAGATTGACTTTGATTCATAAGTCAGCAAAATTTCATACACACCTGATATTTTTCAGGCAAGAATAGTTTTCAGAATACATATTTTCCAGTTCCTCTGACATAAATAGTCTCAACATTTTGGATGTTGAGAATACCAACAAATGCCTTTGTCTTTGGTATTCATTTTATTGGATTCTCTTAGTCTTCTGCACTACTTTTAATTTTTATCAATATTGGTGTTTTTACATAAATTAACATTTATTTGAGATTTATTGATTTTTTTGAGTTTTTGGCTTCTCGGAATACAGCTGCACCATCTTCAGCATATCACTACTGAGTCTGGTGTTCTTTGTCCCCTGATTCAGTGCTGATTCTGTTTTTTCTAATTTCTTATAAATGGGAGAATTGACACTTTATGGTCTATAACATGATGCTTGTAAATTCCTTGGACTGGCAGAATCGTGTAAGGGTGCAGTCATGTTATCTGCTCAATTATGTGTCTATGTCCCTTTGATAGAAATAGTGTCCAGCTATTTTATTCTAACTTGGCATAAAAGTAACCACAACTTTGCACTTAAGCATTGTTTTTTCCACAAGTTGCTTATTAAAACAGCAATTATTGAGCACTACTTCTTTAAGTGGCCTGTGCTGCCAGCCATGAGGGTGCCAAAATTTGTGCCTCCCCTGTCAGTCTTCATCTCCCTCAAGGCGAAGACTTCTACTAGCACAAGAAGAAACCTTGTTTTCAGATTATACATTTGGGAACATTGTTTGGGGTTTCTGATAATTTTTTCAAGTGATACAATGGCTTAATTCTCCAAAATTATGTTTTTACATCAGACTTGCAAGAAGGAAAAGCTAATAAGCGTTTCAGGAATTTAACATTATAAAAACCTCCATAGTTTGATTGCTTCTGGCACTTGAAGTTATTAACTGTTTTACAAATATCTCAAAAAGGAAATAACATTTAAGTGATATTCTTTGGCATTAGAAACTTGTGGGTTTTTTGAGTATCATTGCATTGGTAGTTGTAGCTAGATGCTTACTTACTACAGCTTGCAGGAAACTCATTCTAAATGAAAGTAGCAAATTGGTTTTGTTGGACCAGATCATTAGGTTTAAATGCGAGAGAAGCAAGGCTCTTCTTCCAAAAAGAAGACATAAAGCAGAAAAAAACGTTAACAAGGTAATGAAATAAGGAGTTGTATCTGTTGGAAAATTAATGAGTTTTCTGGATTTTCTTGTCAGCAATGCAAATTAAGCCACTGCTATCTAATGTTGTAATCTGTTCTTGAAAGCAGTAATTTCCTAGTTTATGGACTTTTAAAAATATTTTGAATTAATTGTAGTGAAGATGATAAAGAGCAGTTGCCCTTTTAAGTAGGAGCATCTCTATAGATCTTAATTTTTATGATCTGCTTGATGGGTCTGAACAAGTGGAGAACATTTTTACTCTCCAGGGTCAACAGTAAATTCAGATATAGTGCTCTGAGCACTCGGAAACACCAGATTAATGACCTCTGTTATTCTGTGACTTTTGCATTCCTCCTACTCTGCCTCCTCAGATTTTCTGCATGGTCAGGGTTACTCATTTTTATTCCTCTTCTTCCAAAGATTATTATGTTTCCCTCCCTCCCTCTCTTCCTCCCTTTTCTGGTATTTTTCTTTTTTTTTGACCAGCAACCCATCAATATATGCTTGTGAGTAAAACTGGGAAAATTAGATGTTTCCCATCATTTCATATTGCTCTGTATTTTATTAGAATCTAATGCTGCTTCAGGCTGAACTGAAACTTGTTAAGGGATTTCAAGTGCTATCTTGATTATCATCTTGGGTCCTATCTCACATTCTTCTGTCTCCCAGAAACTGCTCTCTGTTAAAGATACGTGTCATCACACATATGTGTACATGCTTCTATGTTGTACATAGAGATGGCTGGTAAGAGAATCAGGAATAATTTTCAAAGGATGTATAGTAGGATTTTTTGGTTTGGTTTTGTGTCCTTGAATGAAGACTGGTTAGAAACCTTATTAGTGGATGATCCACGTAGATCCAAGACTATGGTTTGCATATGGTACAGAAAATATATTTGGTATGATAATTTCAGT
Source organism: Peucedramus taeniatus (assembly GCA_013400575.1). Lineage (NCBI taxonomy): Eukaryota > Metazoa > Chordata > Aves > Passeriformes > Fringillidae > Peucedramus > Peucedramus taeniatus. The sequence goes on along the minus strand of WBNO01031915.1, from coordinate 21,567 downwards.
CAGTGAACTTTTTTAGAAGTAAGTGTATGCAGAGAGAAAGAGTGTAAGGGAGAGTAAATGTTTGTGAATTTTTAAGAAAAAATAAACATACTGAGATTTAGAATTATATAAAATACAAATTTTATCATTAATTACAGTTTCAAGGAGTTAGATAGTGACAGTTGTCTTGGGAAGGCTTGACTTGGGCGATGGGTAGGTATAAATTTGATTTGTAACTTCTCTTTTAAAAAAGATTTGGTTAAAGAGTTTTGAGTTTTAAAAATGAGGAAAGGAGCCTCTTCTGTTACTGTACGTAGGCAGGAATAATAGACAAATACATCTGATAGAACAATTTGTTTGCCTAAAATTAACGTGCTTTGAAATTAATTTTATTTGTTTCAAAAGGTATAAAAGGTTGCTATAAAAATTAGGACTGTAACTACAGTGGTTTACTACTGTATGCATGTTTCTGTTGGTGCTTTTGCAGAATTATGAGGTCCTGGATTTGAGAAATCTGCAAAACAACTAATGTATATACATGTCATATAAACACATTTATATATGTGTGTATATAAACAGAAGTAATGTTAGGATTGGTTTTTTCAATGAATCCCTCTCACACACAAATAATGTTAGGATGGGTTTCTTCTGTGAATTCCTGTATTTGTGTCATGTTTCTGTTTTCATATGGAGTTAAGCCTTATCTAGATACACATTTCTATGCAGGATTAAGCATTATTTTCGTACTTGTCCTGGATTGTTTGGCTGGTTTGTTTGTTTTTCTACCAAGGGCATGAGATTTTCTAGAAAAGAACTGTTTTTCTTACAGAAGCGATACTCGCTTCTTTTTTACTGATAAAGCAACACTGTAGAAAGGTACATTCTGATGTTATGTACCACAGATGTATTTCAAAATATTTAAGAGATGTAATTTTGGGTTACAATCATACAAATATTCTTAGTATTTATATTTAGATGTTTCAGCTATTATAAGGAGTTAATGTGGTAGGGTAAAAAAAAATTTGTATCTTTTCCTGTATATATGTGTGTATATGTAAATATCAAATGCAGGCACACAGAGCAGGCAGCATACATTGCTAAGCTCCTTGTGAATGTTTAAATTTGGGAATTTTGTAAATTGCATACAACTGCTTTTACAGAAAGTGGAAATGTGTGAAAAAACTGCCAGGATTTGCTTTGTTGACAGATTTGCTAATGCAGTTGTCTCAGTGATTTGGTTGAGGCTGTATGTCAGGCAGCCTGCAAAGCATTTGCTGTGGGTTTAGTGTCATATGATGTCTAGTGTTTTTCAAAATTGGGTCATTTAATTATTCACCCTTTTAAGCCCCAACTTAAAATCTTGGACAGAGCTTTGTCTTCTTGGCTTTGTCATTGTAGGGCTTTGAAGAGGTGGGGAGGAAGGCTTTTACTGCCTTGCAAAGAAGCAATTCAGAAAAAAAATAAGAAAAAGATTTTGTATGTCTTCTCTCCAGCTGACAGGCAAGTGTCTGTTCTGTGCCCATGCACACATGAGATTAGGGATGTGCTCTGTATTAAGGCTGTTCTGCAAGGCTTGCTATATCTTTAATAAGGGTGTCTTGAAATTTGCCTTCACGTTCCTTTCTGATTCATTTAGTTGAAGAGCAGAAGGAAAGTGTGTGGCTCTGCCTATGGTTTCTCTACCATTGTTTACTGTGAATTATGTTGTGTAATCCGTCAGCCAATTTTAATTTCACAAGCTACTCATTGTGTTTATACAGTGTGTTTCTTATATTAAATATTTATGGAAGTCTTTGGGAAGAATACATTGAAATGGCAGATGGAGGTCATTTCAAGCATTCTCTTGACTGAAGGCTTAGAGACCCCTGTGAATTTGAAGTCTGCTTTCAAGGAAAGTTCACAATATCTGATTATAACCCAGGCAGGCAAGGATTCCACCAATTCCCTGCAGTGTGATTTCAAAAAGCAATGGCTGCCTATAATCTTCATGCTTCAGCACCTTTCATTTTGAAATCATTTGCAAGTGCACTGAAGAATGGTGAACAAAAGCATTTACAGTTGTATTGCTTATTAATAATGCAACAGACCTGCAACTTTTGCACATTAAGATTACTTTACTCATTGATTTTTAACTGCTAAAGCTACGAGGAAAATCTGGCTTTTGATGACAGGACTGAGACGTGCATTTTCGGACTCACACTGATAACTGGGGAGTTTTGTGGGCCAGGTGTTAAAGGAGCCCAGCAGAGGGGATGATGTTATGGCAGGCAGGTGAGCTGTCCCATGTCTTCAAAGGTTGCAGCTGAGGTTTGCTACTGCTCAGCCTCAGCCAGCTGACCTTGCTGCTCTACATTGCTGCTTCTCCAAAAGATGCCGTGAGCGTCCCTGCTGATGTGCAAGGACTGATTTTTTTTTTTTTTTTTTTTTTTTTTTTTTTTTTTTTTTTTTTTTTTTTTTTTTTTTTTTTTCTTGCTAGAAGACTTTACTCCAACACCTTTTCCGTTGCTCTAGTGGAAATATTTTCAATACCTATATGCATGAGAAAATAAATCTAAGCTGGTGTGTTTTCTAGAAATAAAAATATTGTATAGGATATGCAGTCTTTTATACACACTTGAACTAATAAGACTGAAGGCATATCCTGGAGGTGCCTTTTTTTGGTAACTTTACATTTTTTAAAAACATAAAATTTTAAATGATAGAGAAACATTTAGGAAAGCGTGCAGTAAGATAGCATCTCATAGACAATTTTTAATGTTTTTATTCTTCATTAATTTATAAGCAGATGCAAATGTGATATGAAATTGATGGTGTCTCAGATAATAAGGTGAAAGAGAAATTACAGAACTGCTGGCATAGAGAAACAGAACAGGTCTACTAGGATATATTAATCATATTTTAAAAAAATTAAAAAAAGCACAGCAACCCCAAAACAAAACAAAACAAACCCTCATTAGAGAAGGCATTATTTTTATTAAGCTTCAGGATAGTAGCCATTTAGGAAAGTTTCTTTGAGAAAAATATAATAACTAATGTGTTAGCAGCTAGAGGAACCTACCTTTTGCTCTTGTTATTTGCTAGAATAGCACCAGTGTTTTCTCAATGTAAATTATATTAATTTTTGTTATTTGGACTTTTTGACATTTGCCACTTAAACGATATTTATGCTTCTGCTAATCAGAAAGGTTCAATTGTGAAAAAGTCTGTTTTGTCATTGCACATTACCTTATAGAAATGTATGCAATGTGTAGTAGCTATTTCATATTGGGAATGTTGTGCCCATAAATCCAATTGAAAGACAAGTTCTTCCTGCAAAGAGTCTCTTGTCAGAGCAAGCAGCAGGTAACCATAGCAGGAGTCACTATACCCAAAATGCAGGCAAATGAACTGACGTTTCTGGGTTCTGTATAGACAGATTAGACATTCTTACTACTTCTGCAACTATAAATTTGGTTTCAGTTTTTGTAATTATTCCACATCCATGTGAGTCGTTTTGGCAGCTGTGTACTCTGTGCAGGTTGAGTGACTTAATCATATCTCTTGACCTTAACTAATACTGACGCCAAGGAGGACATACATGCTAATGATGGAGAATGTTACCAATAACAGAGCAGTTTTGGAGTCAATTTTACACCCTCAGAAGTTCTTACATATTAAGATTTGGTTCAAATTTAGAAATTTCATAAATTTCTCTGAGAAGTTATGTGTCTCTCAGGTTTACAATTTTGCATGTCGACCATTTTTTTCATTTATGTGAGTATAATGTATTTTTGTTGTGGTTTTTACTTAAGAACATTGTGGTTTTTCTTTGAATTTCTTTTAAAAGATATATTGGATATTTCCAAGCTTCCTGAACACATGGATAATAAAGTTAGGTCTAAATTCACCTCTAAGAAAATAATTTCCATAGAAAACTGAGGGAGAAATTTCTTATGCATGAAATTTAAACTGTAATTCTAGCATTGTTTGGCCATGTTGCTATAATATATTCACTGTAAAAACTAGAAGCTGTGTAAATAAGTGAGTGGCAGTTGCCCCAGGCAGAAATTTTTACTGATTCAATGAAATAAAAGTAATTAAGAAACATGTAGACTGATGGGTAATTAAATCCACAGGAAGCGTTTTGTAACTAATTACTATGTTCTAATCACAGATTGCTTTCTATTTGTCAAGGTAAGTGTATATAATTACACAGTTCCCATTTTCTTTCATCTAAAATCATCTCAGTTGGATGAGTATCTTTTAAGCAAGCCTAGACCTCTTAGTTTTTGGCAGTTCTTTTTCCTTGGAATAAAACAAAGTGGTGGTCATCTTATTGCCTGGGTCTAGGTGGCACAGTTCTCTGCACTTAGCAGTGATGCTCTCTGCCATGCTCGTATTACGTCGTGCTCTGTTGCACATCATTTTCATTGCTTTTGGTGTTCCTACCCTGTTTAGATGCCTAATGACATTCTGGTACACACTGCTAGACTGAATTGAAACTCCAGCATTTAGGCATCTGAATTTTGTGTCTTTGTCTCAGCTTTTCAAGTGCAAATATTTTAATACTTTAAATAAAAAGGTTTCCTTCTCTTAAGAAGAACGATATCATGTAGATAAAGCTTTGTAAGTAAGTGCTTAGGCAGAGCTGAGCTGCCTATTTTCCTAATGTGACATTTCAGTTTCCCTTTCAGTTGATTTATGTTTTCAGCCTGACAAGGTGTTTGAGGAAAATATAACTCCATATATCTATACTTGATTTTGCCTTAGAGAATGGGATTCCCTAATATGTCTCACCAAAGCCCACATTTCCCTTGAATTGCAAAGCCTGGAATAGAGAGGATATGAAAATTGTATCTGTCTTTGGAATTGCTGTTCAGTACACTGTCTTTTTTTATAAAATCATGGCTTCATCTATAATCAGTTAACTTGCCTTTTTCTCCTGCCTTGTTCACACCTTGACGGGTGACTGAAGTAGGTATCATGAAGAAGTGTTGCTCTGTTGCGTCAGGGAACTGCCAAGAATTCTCAGTAAACTTGTTCTGCTTTTCTCCAGTGGTGGTCATTAGTGGATGCTTTGGGAACAGTGAAAGAAGCAAGGCAGCTCAAGGTGAGGCTCAGCTTAAGCCTTGCATGGCCTCCCAGCTTCATGGGCCCTCCCATGTCAGAGACTGCAGTCTGAAAATGATCTTTAATAGCCTCTTCTTCATAAATTTTCTTACAGACTTACAGTTCCAGTTTCTGCAGCAACCAATAGCAATGAGTTTCATACTTTGTTTGCAATAATCAATTTTTTTACTTAAAGCTTTTGCCCAAGACACTCATTGGTTCTATTAAGTTATGGAATCTGAAATACTGAAAATAGGTGCATTGTCATTTTCCTGATGATCTTCTTGGCAAGCTCAAGGTTTTGTACATCTTTGTTATATTCTCCTTCACCTCTGTCATTCTCAAACTGAATTGTGGATTACCTGGTCTGTTATCTTATGTCTAATTTATTACAGTCTGCTTTATAATAACTTTATGAAGAAATGCCGTGATAAAATTCAGAATATTGAAATACCAAGGGTGTGTGAAAAGGCATAGCATTAGCTTCCGCTTAGTTTTGTATTCTCTTTTTATTCAGCGTTAACGTTCTGCCAACTTTTTTTTTATTAGTGTTAATTCATTAGATAATGCTTTCAAAAATTTATTTAGAGAAAATTTTTTCTTCCTTATCCAGGCTGTACTACTTAATTTTTAGCCCATCTTTTTCAGGATTTTTTTTTGTTTTGTTTTTGGGGTTTTTTTGTGTGTGTGGTTTTTTGTTGTTGTTGGGGTTTTTTTGGGTTTTGTGGTTTTTTTTTTTGTTTTTTTTTTTTTTGTTTGTTTGTTTGGTTTGGTTTTTTTTTGTGGTGTGTTACTTTATGTTTATCTGCACAGGGTTTCGTTGGCTGTGTTATTATTATTACCCCTTAGTTCATTATCATCTCTGCCAGTTGTTACAATGAATTTAGTTTTGACTTCCTGTGCATAATTTTATGTCATCACAAATTTTTCTTGTGTTCCTACTTCACAATTTTTTCAGATTGGTTGTCTCTTGAACACACCAATCCACATACAAATGTGGTAATATCTGTCTATTGTAAAAGCTGGCAAGTTATTCCTAACAGTTGCTTCCTATCTGTAGCAAGGGAATCCTCAAGAGGCATCAGTCCTATCCCATGAGATATTACTTCCTCTGCAAGTTACTGGTGAAGGGCATTTGAGAGCTATTTGGAAATCCATATGCACTGTTTTGTCTATATGTTAACTGAATTATGGGAAAAGTATAATAAACATAGGGAATTCACATAAGCATAAGGATTAATATTGACATAAATACAAGTTGCTCTTAATGTGACAGGGAGTTGTATTAAGAATTTAGATGGAATGGTACCAGAATAAAATGTAACACTCACCTTCATATAACATGCAATTTGGGGCTCAAAGATATTTAATCTCTTATGCTTTAAATTCTTCATAGTATTTTTAATGCTTAATTTTAAATACTTAGTTTAAATACTTAATAGATGCATTCTTTATGCAGAATGATTTTGCAGCATATCAATTTTTAAAACAATCCACAGTGAAACTTGGTGGGGCTTGCACTCTTGCATCAGGAGTGAAGAAGTTAAATATCACTCATGTCCTTTTGCACAGTGCTGATCTGATTTGATTTGCACCATCCCAGGCTTGAACTTGGAATTGTAGCTATTACAGAAATTTTTCTAGATCCACTTTATCAAATTTGTATGTGTAATGAAAACCACTTTGCATCACCTGTGACAGCTGAAATTTTGGAGCCCATGAGTTGAATACAGTAGCTACTTCTGTAGTAGCTGAAAAGCTACTGAGCTGATCTTGAGAAATGAGAAGTTGATTTAAGGGGAAAGAAGCCCTAAAATGAACAGGCAAAAGGTGAAGTTTTACTTTCAAAGCTAACAGAAGCATGAAGTGAGCTCCTCGAGACAGCTTCAGTCTCCTCCCACTCTTGGCCCTTCCTACTGGCTCCTATACTACCCTCTCCACTAGGATGATGCACTGAATGGCTGCTCTGTGAACACCTGGAGAGCTGGATTGCAACAGCCTTATGAAGATGCAGACAGATTAGGTTTAGTCATTGTTAGTCAATTAATTTCTTTATCCTTCTCACTGCAGGATGGAAGAGAAAAGAAATAAGTGACTGGAGAAAAGTTGTGACTATTTAAGATGCCATGCCATTCTTCTTTGCTTTGTTTTCATCATCTTTTACCCCTGGATACATCTTCTCGCTCTTTCTAAGCAGCAGTTTACATTGGTCAGTGTCAGGACTGTTTACTGTCAAGTGCTCTTCCTACTACTTTTTTTGATTACGTTGCTTTCATTACTGAGGGGCCAGACAGGAAGCCATGTAAGAAAGCTGTTTCTCAGCAGAAAACTTAGCAATTAAGAAAAAAGAGGGAGGAAAAAGTAAGGGGGGAAAATAAAGTTTGTCTTCTCAGCTTACTGTTTGATTCTGTGCTAAGATAAGTAGGGGATGTAAACCTGCAGCATATCGGACTGTTAGACCACTGTAGATCCAATAGACATCCTTTTAAGATTCTTGTTGGATGAGACCCTTAGAAGAAAAACAAGGGCTTGGAAGAAGCAGAACAGATTTGGCAAGGCAAATAGACTTGATTGTCAGGCTTTATCTGCAAAGAAGTGCTCATGTTTGATGAAGAAATGTCTACTGAAACTTTCCTTTAGGCTGCAGCAGTGCTGCAACTGATTTGTCATAATTTCAGTCTATAGAGGTGGTTTAGAAGGGAAAAGTGGAGGAAAAATAATTTCCTGAAATAAGTGCTCCAAACAGTTTTGACTTCTGAGAGCTATCATGTGTATGCTTTTCACTTCCAGGGTCCAAACTGGTGATACAAGAGTGTGATTTCTAGAAAAGATGCATTGGGTTGATGTTTATACGATACCTGGCACTGCTTAGAGTCATATGTGTTCCTACCATGTTAGAACTAATTATAGTAAGAAGAAAACTTACCTACTAACTTTCTATTTATAGAAAGAGAAATGAGATGAAGGGCACTCTTTCAAAATGCACTTTATTTTCTTATTCCTAACATGCATTAATTATTTGAAATAAAAAAAATGCATCTCCATTGGGTGACATAGCCATGAAGTGTTTTCAGTTTAAAAGAGAGCTAATTAAGTGCTCTTTGTAGGATGAATGATGTTTATTTACTGAGATCATTCAGGGCTCAACAAATAATGCTAACATTACAGAGTGTGACGTGATTCTTTTTAAAGAACCATTTTAAAAGAAATTAAATATAACCAGACTACAGGCACAGCTGCAACATAAGCACACAGTCTAGCTTGAAATAAGCCACCTTTTTTTTTTTTCCCTAGTGCTTTAACTTCAGCCCATAATTTTATTTTTCAAGGTTCTCTAGTAGGTTTGTTTTCCTTTAAATAAGTATCTGGGATAGCTGCTGCAAGCCGGGTCACTTGGATGTGTCCAAGCAAAAACTAGTGCAGGATGTATGCACCTGTTTGTATTATTCCTTTAAATTCCTTTGTTTAGAACTTCATACAAGCAGCAAATCGGTGATATATAAGCCATCAAAAACCTTTCAGGTTTCTAGTCTCCTCTAAATTGGATTGTATTCAAGTTAATCTGAGATGAAGTGCATTATTGCCTTTACATGGAGTCATCCAGTCCCTCACGTTTCATGAATCTGCAGACGAAATATTAATCCAGTAGTTGTAGCTATAGTGAAGTTGTTTATATTTTCTCTCACTGACTTAAACAATGCTAATTTTCTCATGCTGACTCTTGTGAATTAATGGAGAAACAATAGTGTTTTAATTTATGTTATGCATTTGGACATACATTTTAAGTAATAACATTGGAATGCTTCGGATTAGAAACCAGTGAGTGGCCCTGAAGATCAGATGCTTAAGTAAACTACCTTTTTCCTATGGAATAGAGAGGCAGATACCGATAATTTGAGATGAACTCTGCAGAATGTCAATAGAGTTCCTTTAGTGTAGAGATAACTTCAGCCATTCTTTCAATGTATTTATTCCCCAGATAGATGAGTTCAATCCTTATAAGCCATGTAAATTTACCATTCTGCGATAAGCTTTCTTTGGAAACGTTATGCTTTGTTTTATTTTTACAGTGCTGGTGTGCTGAATTGTGAATGTACTTGTATTTCTTTAGAATATATCTTTATTAGGAAGCACAACTTTGGAACAAAAGCACATGTCCTTTTGTTTCTCTTTGCGGTTCAAGGTGGGCTAAACAACAAGACGCTTGTGTTAGTTCTTTTTCTGACTGATATTTAGGTGGTCCTGTATCTTCCTATTAGTTTGAACTGCAAAAAATTCTTTACTGGCAGTCTGCACCGTGGCTAATTGGTGCTGAGGATGTCACTAGTCAGATCCAAGGACTTCCTGCTGCTGGTTTCCCAAGTTACAAATCAGATTTAGCTGCTGACAGCCAGCCAAATAACTTCAGCAAATACTTAGGACAATGGGCACAGAAAGGCACCAAGTCTGTGAAGTAAGTCAGTGGTTTATAGACACTGAAGCATTCCTGAGGATCTCTTAAGCTGAGCCACATGGTGCTCAGCTAGGAAGTTGATTGATGGTTTTACAAAGAAAAAAAATGTTTATGAAAGAAAGCTTTTCTTACAGATTATCCTGCATTAATATATATCTGATGTGCCTGGCAATGTTTCAGCAAATGGATGTTTGCCAAGCCTTGACACTTCTGCAAGACACAATGAAGTTTGTCTAGCAGCACAGAGCTTTTTGTTTTATGATCCTGTTTTTAATGAGGCGGACACTTTCATAAGTATTATCCTCCTCTAAATCAGTAACTCTTGTACATTGTGATCCTTACACGTTAAATTATTTATCTGGGCTAAAGTGGAGTCCATTTTTGCAAATTTTTGCTTCTTATCCAGAATTCCTGTCTTACTATATCATTCTGCTTCAGTGGTTGGATTAAACAAAAAAGATAGCAGAAGGTCTCACGTGAAGTTGAAGAAGAATTATAGCCCGCATGCAAAATGTTCTAGCAAGATTCACTCTTCATATATCCCAAAAATATGCTCCGAGGTGTTTAAATGCCTTTGTAAAGACCAGTGCTCACAACGATATCAATGGGAGCTGGGAGACTGAATGAATTTGTATATCTGTCTGTAGTAATTTCACAGAATTAGACAAAAGTTTGGTATTAAATGTCTTTAGTGGACTTATTTACAAGTGAATTTCTTTTGTGTAATTTATGCCGCTGTTAAATATTTATATTTTGTGTGCTGTTTTATAGAGGGGAAAAAAGGCATTAATGTGCAGTGGGGGGAATTATGAAATCCTTCCTCTTAACCTGGGAAGGCAGCAGAACTTAGTAATTCTGAAACTGCAGCACAGAAATTGGTCAGGCTATGGTTATGTTAAATTTATAATTAAGGCCTATAACAAATAAATTAATTTAGTTTGAAATTTGACTTACATCTAGCCTTCCTAACGTCACTAGTGAATGATTTTTTTAAGCAAAAAAATGTCTTCATATGATTCAAAATGATTGAAAAGATATATGTGCTTTCTTTTATGAGAGAAGCCTTTAACAAACCATCATTGAGGCTGAATTTCTCATTACTAGCAGAGAGTGGTTCATTTAAATTGCATTTAAGGTCATCGACAGGGCAGGTTGAAGGGGAGGAAAGAGAGGAGATATGCATTGTGGTTAAATGTGTTGGAACAGACCTGCAAAATAAAATAGAGACTGTCAGATAGTCTCAATATTTGTTCTGCCATGCATAGAAATATACACACAGAGAATAGGCAGAAAAACTATTGCTCCAGTGGCTTGCATTCAAGCATATGGTTTGATGAATTGCTTGGAGCCCTGGTGATAAAGAATATTAACAACCTGAAGACGGCAAATCATTTAACTGCCCCATATTATTGATTATTGTCACATACTGTTCTTTAGGTTTAAGTAGAAGCAAACTAAAGTATTTGCACAAGTAATCATAATTACAAGTTGCAAGTTCTCATTAATCTGTACTTCTGTTTATGCAATGCTGGTTATATTTTTTGAAGACCATTTTTTTTGTGATGGGATACGGCCTGCTTTCTAAAGTTTGGTGCCCTGTGATGATGATAGACTTCTGCACCAGTATGAACCCCACTTTTTTCCTTGTGTGGTATTCCAGTCTGGTGGCTATACCCAAATAAACTGAGAGGCAGTCCTGCCTGCTTTCCCTTGAAGGGGTACATGTGCTTGGGGAATGCTTCCCTGGCTGGTTACTGTTGTTCATTAAACTTGTGGGAACTTACTGTTGTTGAGAATTCTATTTTTCTGCCCAATTTAATAGGAATTGGTCAATGAATTCAGAAGACACTGGAATAGAATGATACATGCACAACATGATCATGGAAGCCTTGTTTTCTTACGTATCCTGATTAAATCTTTATTTCTTAATTACAAGCTAAAGGAATCTGAGTCCACATTGGAGACTTGAGTAGGGGGATTCAGTTAACAGTATTGGCATCTACTAACTCAATTCACAGTAAAAGCAAAAGAGAAGTTGTTTTTTAAAAATAGAAGCTGAATGTTGTCCATTCTTCTTTATTCCTAAAACCCACTCTGATTGATTTAAACTAATATTTCGTAAGTAAGAGTGGCATCAAAACTCCTGTTTGAATAGCAACTCTAAACCTAAACAAATGAGGGAAAACTTCATAGTAATGCCAAGATGACTGGATATTTTGTTCCACTGGAGGAAAGGAATGCATTTATTTTGAAAATTTTCTTTTAAAAGGTTTTAGTTTATTTTTCTGTGCCAGTCTGTAGTTAAGACTCTGTTGTTGTTGAATACAGCCAGTTTTGCTCGTTTCTCTAATTTGTGTTTGTGTTCATGTGTTCACACTCAGTCTTAAAAGGCTTCTTTCTCATGGCTAAGTCTCAAACAGTGTCTGAGCTGAGATACTACACATGTCTAGAGCTTCTCTGTATGTTTCCAGGAGGTGTTTTCATCCTGTGCATCACTTTTGGGTTTATGATTATATGTTTCATTGTATTCTATGATCTGTATTTAGAATTTATGGCATCCTTCTAATTTTTCTTTGAGGCGAGCGGTTGAAATAGGTAATTGCTCTCATTATTTTACTAGGGGATGGAGACAGGAGAGAGGAAATATTAGAAGGAATCTTTCTGAAAATATGGTAAACTCACAAAGCCACTTTATTCCCATGTCTACTAAGCAATTGTTTCTGTTCATACAAAAACAAGTAAAGGTATATAGCACAATGTAAGTTGCAGCCAAATTGTTAGTGTTGCATAGTGACAAAAAGATGTCTTATGCCACAAATCAAGAGTTACTATAAGCTCTTTATTAGATTATTTGGATATTACAGCATATGACCCAAGACTGAAGTTCATGTTCTTAAAAAAGAAATTATTGACAATCAAGATATGCTATTTAAGAAATTACATTTTTCCCATTTCTGAAACAAACTAATACCAGACCTTTCATTAGGTTTCTTCTTTTTTCTACCATTGCTAAAGCTTGTGGCATATGTAGAAGTGACAAATGGTGTATGAACGTGCAGCAAGTTTCTTCTGCCACAGGGCAGAATATTTTATAGTACACATTTTAATTTTTTGGTCGTACTTTGTGTTGGATATTTGATGACTTTGTAGGGCATTGTCTGTGTTTTATTTCTTTATCCAACTTAGTGATATGCATTTTGCATTTTTAGTAAAACTGCTCTGCAAAATATCCCACCTATCATTACCGGAAAACATAAACATATGCAAAAAAGTGCTCCTTTATCTGTTGCATCATATTTCTTTCAGAAAAAATGAGAAACATTTTGGAATAGCATTTGTGTTTGATTTGTGATTCCTGTAGTAAGTTTGGGCTGGAGTTATTTTCAAGGCTCATAGGGTTCTGAAAGAAAATGATTCTTTAAGTTCCTCTAAAAATAATGCAGTTGTGGAATTCTGAAGCTTGATTGCAATCTGGCGATTACATGGATTAGTCATCAAAAGGCTAATTCAGCCTTTCTAAGTGTTGAAAGGCTGAATATTTTACATTTTATTACAACTTCTTATGCATGTTCATGCTAACTGACAGAACTGGTGCTGCTTGGAAGAATTTTTCTTGAACCTAATTTTCCCCTGCCCATTGAAACTTCTGGTATGCAGTGGCCATGGGCAAGAGCACCATCCCAGACAAACTGCAGCACTCGCCCTGTAACCCCTGGGACATTCCCTCTCTCAGGGATGTGTCCCTGTAGCCATGTGTGAGCACCTCAGCCAGGCTTTGGAACCTGGCCTTTGCTCCCTGCTCCGCTCCTTTCTAAATCAAATACACATTAACTTCTAACAGTTAATGCAGATGAACAGCTGTTCTAAGATTTCCAAAGTTTGATACCTTTATAATTTTTCTCCTCCAGTTTCATTGCTGGGTTGTGTCTTTTAGAGCTGTATATATGCTCTAAAGGTGTTAATAATAAGTCTGAGAAACACATTTCAGAAAATTTTAAATAAAGACAAAGGTGAATTTGTGTAACACTTGTAGAATTGTGTCACCAAATGTTTAATGAAAAAGTATTTAACAAATGGATGTTCTTAGATTATTTCAATAATATTTTTAGGGGTTTCTTTCCTAATGTCATCTATATGGTGGGGTTTTCTAATAGATGGAATAATAAACCTTTTCTGAATAAGGAGGATCTTGTTTGAGTTCTACTCTTTAAAAGATAAGTAATTTCACTCTCATTGTTTTTTGTTGAAGATTCATGGATAGAAGCTTATCTCTATTTAGATTTAATTCATGTCTGTGGACATCTCCAAGACATTTTAATTACATTCTGCTGGTGATATATTTTGGCAGTGTATCATTGAATACTTAAAATAAATTCAGATTAAGGTGGCTACACACCAAAAAGGCTTTGAGTACTCTGTGAATGGATATAATTAAAGAACTTCATGATTTAGAACTGGGGACGTTATATTACTAGTGCAATGAAAGCGTTCTCCTTTTTTTGGTCAAACTGACCCATTTAGAGTTGCAGAGACAATACCCTTTGTTTGAGAAAATATTTCAAGTAACAGTGAACATTAAAAGAGAGGTTTGACAGAAATCCTAGGATTACAATGTTATTTCTATCTCTAGACTTTTTAATTTGTAATGCATGTTTTCCTGGCAATTGTTTTTCTCATTTAAAAAAACAGAGCAAACAAACAAAAACAAAACAACCCCAAAAAACCAGAAAAGGACACACCCATCTTAGTTTTGCTACTTTATGACTCACTAAGGAACTGCTTTAGCTTATAGCCAGGTGCAGCAACCTTAACTTACCTGTAGATGAAGGCTGTAATGAATGGATGGTATTATCTGTGATGTCGAGAAAATGTAACTTTGGATAAGGATTATTATCCCAAAAATGTGATTAACCCATCTGTGTTGCTGACTTATGGAACTGGAATCCCCTAAGTGCATTCCATGTTAAGCTGATCACCTTGCCTTTAAACATGCTGACTTTTCCCTGCTTTCTTGTCTTCTAGGATACATCAGTTTGACAGATTCTTGAGCTATTTTCACACTTTATACAAATAATACTTGTAATTAAAATCAGTCTTTTCCCTAGGATTCAGTATTTCCACATAAAATGACTGTGATTGAGGAATAGATGAAAAACAAAGTAAACCAAGCCTTTCTTTATTAAAGTATTTCTGTATTCTGTACTGGCATTCGAGGTTTACAGTATTATGTCTTGGCTCATAACTTAGTGTGAAACAAAGCATTTAACACCTTATTATTTGTCCCTTATGAGAGTACTCTATTCTGAATTCTAGGGTTCTTTTGTGATTAGAGCATGAAACATTTTAAAAGATGTCTCACCTAATCCTAGTATATGTCACAGAACAAAGATTATTTATTCATTTTTGTTAGCTTTTCAGTCGAACGACATAAGAACGACATAAGCTATCTCCTTTCTTTGATTACATTTTTGAAATTTCAACATTTTACTGTAACCCAGCTTATTTCAGCTAATTTTGAAAATATCATCTGTAAATATCCAAAATGTGCTTTCTTTCTTCTCTTGCTGTTTCTATTTTTAAAAGTAAAACTCAAAAAAATTTGAATTAAATAGGACTATAGGATTCAGCTCTTGAAAATGCAAGAAATATGAGCAGAAGAAGGATGGAGGAGGATGTGGAGGATGAAGTTCCATGTCAAATACTTGCAACACACCCTGGCAGCTTGTTGCAAGCTCTTTAAGTCATTCTCCTTCTGTAGAAGTTTATATGATGATAAACTCAGATTTAGAGAGTCATTTAGCTTGGCTTACAAATATTTTTAATGACTGAAGCTTGGTATGCCATGCTACTTCCCAAGAATTAATCAGTTTCCATGAAAACATGTTGTTTAAATTAAGCCAAACTCATTAGCACTACAGAGATGGATACTCAGTAAAAAGCCTCCATTAATTAGCACTGCATCCTGTAATATGCCTACAGCTCGTGACCATTTCCTTGAATTTGTGCAGTGTGTGACCCTTTGCATCTGATATTCATCTACGGCAGAATGATAGCCCATGTTTTGGATTTAAAACAGCAGGCGTATGTTATAATGAGTGGCACATTACTCTTTTTCCCAATGAATTCCAAAGTCATAAACAAGATTTCTTGCATACCCCATTTTGAATTCAGAGCTCAATGCAGGTTTTTCATTTGTGTGTTAACAATAGGCATAGCAATAATAGGTTTTGTTTCTTCAGTTTTTAAGTTTATGGAACTTTTGCTCTTTGTCTTTTCAGTAGCTACAGAGTATTTGTGCAGGGTGTTGGACTGATCCTTCTGGTGGAGGGTCAAATATTCTCTGCCTGCTTGTAGTACCAGGGCAACATGAGCATATCAATATTTCAAAAAGTGTATTTGTGAGGCATAGAGTAGAGAACAGTAATTCCATGCTTCAGGAACCTGTATTTCTATATGCTATGTACAGGGCTGCAGAACAATTCTAAACTCAGGCCTTGTCTATGTTTTCTAAAATTGCTTTCCTTTGTGTTTAAGTCTCTTTTTGCAAATCTGTTCCCTATAGTTGCCCAGTCCTTTATGCTTTATTTTCTTGCTGTATATACCATTGCTTATCATTGAACCTGCTCCTTGAATAATGTTATTGGTTCAGCAAAGAACTAATTAACATCAGGCAATTATGTCCCTGATAATTAATACACGAGACTTTTACTCTGTTAACTCAGGCAGTTGATGTTCAATGACTCAGAAAACCAAAGGAATTCTTGTAGGATGTTTGTATTTAGAATGGCAAATTTTAGTTTTATCTCTTTTCAGCTGGCAAGTATAATGATTAAGTGGATTTATTTTTTTCATTCTTGCATTGATGCAAGAGCTAACCTTCAAAACAGGCCATTGTGTACATAACACACATGCCTGGAAATAGGAGAGTCACAGGCAGGTGACCAATAGAAAGAACACTGACCTCTGTCTTAAAGAACAATTTCCTCAGCCTGAAAAATGGGACCAACTCATGAAGTTCAGCTATGCACTTTTCCCTCCATTTGAAAAAAAATCTTTTCCTCTCCTTTCTCTTCAAACTGGCTACAAAACCCAATTTATCATCATGATGTATGGTATCATTAATCCTTCTTGAAAACAAGATGCATAATGCTGAAGTGTTGGCACTGAGCAAACTTCAGCAGCCTGACTATCTTCACTCCCCTTTGAGTCTCCCTTGTTCTAGCAGAATGGAACTGGACTCATAATATTAGCTATCATGCTGTTTGCAACAGCAAGTGACCTATTATCCTGTTCCCTTTTCTTCCCCTCCTTCCTCTCCCCTCTGCTAACACACTGCAGCTACAAAATGAGCGAGACAGGGCTCCTGGTTTATGCTCTAGCAGTGAGCTGTTAGGAACAGAGGGCCCTATAGGGGTAGAATGACCTCTTTTGTAAGCAAGGACAAGAGCTTGCTTTGTGGAAGAGAGAAACCTTTTATGCTTTCCTTGGTATTTAATGATTAGTTGGCTCTATCTGCTGCATGCTTTCTATCAGGAACTCTCAAATTTTTTTTTAATGCCATAAGGAAGAAGGAATAATTTAAATGAAACTTTTACTATTGTTACAAGCTTTCTTATTCCTTGTTTCAAAAAACTCCTTCTATAAAAGTACTTTACTTATCAATGTAGTAGAAGAAGTGAGTAAAATGAACTATGATGCAAATTGTAGAACTGCTAATCCCTACAACAGTCACAGGTAGTGAACTTCCTTAGTAAATGCCTTGATGGCAAAGCATTTTCTGCAGAAGGAGCAGTTCTGGTTTTGAGACTTTTATGTGATGGATTGAGATAAATAAGCAAATTCAGTGAACCCATATTCTGAATGGTTTCATCAGTTTCATTTCTCAGATGCATGACTTTGGAAAAGTAAAATTTGGAATAAATGCATTTACAGCTTCCACTTAGTTAACCACAGAAGATAAAATGGAAAGCTGCTGTAAGTCGTATGGTTTTTAGATTCTTCTATCAGACTTCACATCTATATAGCAAGCAAATGGTAGAGGATCATTACCTAAAATGACTTTGGTGTTACTAAGGAGTAGATGGGTAGTTTCAGTATGCAGTTGTTCTTGTAAAATCTCCAAAGTAACCCAAAAAATTGGTGTGAAAGGTGGTAGTAGAAGTATGAGCGTATGTTGTGGTATTGGAGAGGGTGGGAGAAGGTTTTTAATTTGTGCAAAACCACAGTGTTTTGTTATTCTAACTTAAAAGTAATTAGAAAAAGTTCTTGTTCCAAATGCTTGATGTTTTTTGTTGTGGTTTGGTTTTTTTTTTTTTTTTTCCCCTGTGGTTCAGTTCTGATTAGATTTTGTAAATTAAATAAAATAACACAAAAATATTAATGCACTTTGAGGGGAAAAATGTATAAAGCATACATTAAAAAAATTTATTAGCACATTTTTATTGAAGTAGAACCAAGCTGTTTCCTGAACTAATTCGTATTGTGCTTGATGAGGTATTTCTTCAGCTCTTTTCCATCAAAGTTCATTTAAGCTCTGATTGCAACTTAGTATGGGAGTGAGAGAGAGACAGTACATTTTACTTTTTGAAAATATAACTTAATCTACCAAAATCCAACATATGTTTCATGGTTTTGAAAAAGCAATAGCTGGAAGAGTTAAGGGGAGGCCAAGGTGCAATTAATTTTTTTATTTTACAGTTTGTGAATATAGCCCAAACTTTTTTTGCATTAGTTTGCAGGATCAGGAATTCATTGTAACTACCTTTGTCATGTCAGTAGTAAGTGATCCTTTAAATCAAGTTCCTCTTACGGCTTCAGAGGGTCTGAGAATTTCATACCATGGATATATACTAATGTATAGCATTTTTATATAAATACATGAGAACTTTAATCATTTGTTAGAGTAAACATGTACTGAAGTATGTTGGCAAGGAGAAAGAAAAAATGTCTTTAATTTCGTTACTAATTGTGATAGACAACACAGCCAAGCAGAATCTTCTAAAGCAATATTTCAGTGTTCTACTTTTAAAATAACATGCTATTCCTACATAGGTGGAATGATCTCAGTCAGTATAACTTGGTCTGTATGCCACTTCGTATTAGTTTCCAAACATTTGTTTTCAAAAATATGTAGAAAAGTTTCTGTGTTCATTTCCTAAGCACTCTAATATATGTGTCATCCTGTGGGTGTAGTAGAAACCTGTGGGTGTAATACTACCTGTGGGTAGTAGAAACCACAACTGCTTTAAAGGCTTCTACTGAACTTGGTACTGGCAAAACATAGCTCTAGTTTTTGTACCTGCAGACTGTCATCCAGAAGTAATAGAAATAATCCTGCTGTGAGAGGCATCCAAGTGTGCCGAGAGTGCTGGCTGATGTCATTAGAGGCTGTTCTCTCTCATCCTTCAAAGGACATGACAACCAGGGGAGATTCCTGATGGCTGGAAGAGGGGGGGAATGTTACCCTGCCCTCCAGAAAGAGCAAGACAGGAGAACTGAGGAACTACAAGGCAGTTGAACCTTACTCTGTATGGGACAGACACTCTAGAAGCCATGGCACAGGAAGGGCAAGTGGATGTTTGGGAACACTTGGCATAGATTACCAACAGCCAACCAAGTGACGGGCCTGAGTGACTTTTCAGATGGGATGTCTGGCTTTGTGGAGGATAGGAAAGCAGTGGAGTTGAGGTGTTTTGGGGTGGGTTGGTTTGGGGTTTTTTTGGGGAGTAGGATATTGATTGAGGTTTTTTTGTTTTGGGATGGAATTGGATTTTTTGTTTTCTTTTGGGGTTTTCTGTTTTGTTTAGGTGTAGTTTGTTTGACTTTGTTTACCTTAAATTTGTCTGTGACTTCAGCATAGTTTCTAATGTTCTTAGAGTGGTGGGGTACAGACTAGATTACTGGATGATGAGAAGGAAAAGGAATTTATTGGAATGTCAGGTTCCCAGAGTGGCCATCCATAGTATAAGGTCTAGATGGCAGTTAGTAAGGGTATTTTGCTGCCAGTATGTCATGTCTTTCATAACAAGGTGGAATCTGGGAGATGATACTCAAATGAGAGGAGTACTTGACTGGCTGGAGGGTACAGCTAATATTGCAAGGGACCTTAACTGCCTGGAGAAATGGACTTACTTTAAATTCATGAAGTTTAACAAAGGCAGGTAAAATGTTCCAAATCTAGGATGAAATAACACCATCCTGCATTATGGATGTGGAGAGCTGACTGTCTGGGAAGCAGCTTTGCAGTCTTTGGAGTTCCTCTGGGAAAGCTGGTGCACATGAGTCAGCAGTAGAACCCCTCTGCGATTGCCAGCGGTGCCCCAGCTGCTCTTGGAGAGTGCAGCCACAGGCTCCAGGGAGCAACTGGTGCCTTGGATTTGGCAATTGTGAGACATCACAGAGAATGCTCTGTCCATTTTTGGGCACCTCAAGAAAGGCTGACACACTGCAGCAATTCAGCAGAGGGACATTGAAATGATCAGGAGGATGGAGCACATAATAGGCAAGAAACGGATTTGTGAAAATAAAGCTAAGGGGAGTTATTGCTGTTTATGACTGCCTAATGGGACAGTATAGAGAAGACAGAGCCAGACTGTCTTGAAGTCAGACAGGTCTTGCAGAGGTAGGATGATAGTTAATAAGTTGGACAAGTTGGAACACAGCAAATTGAAATTAGTTGCAAGTAAAAAGTTTTTATTATTAGGGTGATCAAATATTTGGAACAGATTACTCACAGTGGCTGTAGTATTGCTGTCCTTGGAAATATTCAGAACACAACTGCATTTGTAGTAATTCAGCCCACATTCATGATGATTTTCAGATCTTGTTCTCTTGTTTGTGGCAAGCATTAAGAAAATAAGAGTGTACAGCCATCTTCCATGTCCTTAAGACTATCCAGAAGGGTAAAAAAAATAGGTGTTTTAAAAAGAGGAAATACTTTTGAGCATTAATAAAGATCCTCTAGAAATTCAAGCCGTGAGACAGTTTGTACGCAGCATGTCGTGAGCAGAACTGCAGCACTGCATTTATCTGTACAATACAGTGCTGAACCATAAGTTGAACTGCACTTCACAAAATACAGAGAAAACATTGATCCTGCACGTCGTAGCCTGACAGTTTGCCTCTTTCAGTAGCCCTGAACCTAGACCTGTCTTTTTTACTTTAATCTACTTGCATCATCTGCTGGCCAGATATCCTGCATTCTGAGTGTGTTACTATCTGAATAACTAGGGTTTGTACAGGATTGTGTCCAGCTCCATTCTTTCTGTCTTCTAGAAGCCCTGTATATATACAGATGAAATAAGAATAAAGGTTTCTTGGTGAATTGGAAAGGAATCCTTCCAAATACCCCTTAGCATCAGTGAGTTGTTCCCAGTTTAATTTTCTCTTTCGGGGAAGTCCCTGCGATGGAATGCTTCAGTGCTGATCCATGTGGTTGAACTGTCTTAAGAGGACACTTGGACAATGGTGAATCAATGCTTGCAGAGTACTTCAGAATTACAGGAGAAAACTGATTCCTCCAAATCTCAGTTTCTGTTTAAACTTGTGTTATATCCAGATTGGTACAGTGATCTGCTATTTGCACAGTTCTTCACAAATTCCCAGTTAAGGCACTGATTCAGCAAAGTAATCCTGTAAAATCCATGCTGAATAAATAAGAAGAAACTCAAATAATTGAAGAGAAAATAAGGTAGGCTAAGCTCATTCTGAACAATGAATTTGGTGTTTTCTAAGCCTTCATCTTTGGCCATGATTTTTTGGTTTTAAGAAATTCTAAGGTTGTGATCAGGAATGGTCAGATTGACTGTCCTCAAGGCTGAAAGACACAAACATTTATGCAAGTCCTCCCCTTGGCAGATGGTCTTACAGATTTCTGTGGTGCACTGGGAGAGGTATTTCTGTGGTCTGTGTGGCATTGCAGGCTGCCATAAGAATTCACTGTTGGAGAAGGAATCACAAGGAGGTCAGGCAGTTATTGATAAGCATATGTGGGCTACTGAGAAAGTCGGAGTCGGGAGCCTCCCACTGTGTCTTGGTTTGAAAGACAG
>WBNO01031911.1:0-28814 GCA_013400575.1 Peucedramus taeniatus | reverse complement strand
CATTGTTAGTTGTTTTCCCAGGTTATATTCACAAGAAGATATTTAAAAATATATAAGAAAAATTAAAAATTAATATAGTAAGATGTTAATGAAGATTCTTAGAGATGAAAATTGCATTCCCAAATCAAATGTAATACTCAAAAGAAGACATCAACTGCAAGAAAAATGCTTCCTTCCTTTTTATTTTTTTTAATGAATTGAAGAGGCACACTAGAAAGAGAATGGTTGGAACACCTGTCACACATGTTAATCAGATTTCCTCTACTTCTTTTTCTTGAAGACTAACTCAAGATCCATTCTAGTCAAATGAGTCATATTCTACAAGCTCCATTAACTTAAAATCCTGGAAGACAACAATGAAGAGATATCAAATGACTCTTGGACTACTTAACTGCTGAAACAAAAAAAAAAAGTCTTTGAAAGAAAAGAATACAAAAGATCTTCAGGTTTAGATAACTGGGAAATTGTTGGAAAAAAAGATTCAATTGAGATGCACATTAGAGAATCAAGGAAGAATGGATCTGTACATAAAACTCAGTTGACTGCTTCCCACTTAATTTTCTCCAGACTCCATTGCAAATGTTGTCCTCCCACCTTCCCCTTCTTTCAGTCAGTAGAGCAGTCCAAGATTTACAGCATGAACTTTTAAAATGCAGGACAAATTATTTTAGGTTTTTGCTCTGTGACAGACTTACATCTAACAGTAGGATTTCCTTTGTGCTCTGGTCCCTCACCTAAATAATAGAGACAACATTGTTGATTATATCTCAAATGTCCATAAGGAAAATAGATAACTACAGCAGAGTAATGAAGAAGTGGCTGATGGAGTATCTAAAACAGATACATCAGAGCTTCCAGCAACAAATACCAGGACAAACCTACTGAAAGGGAAGAAACCAGAGGAACATCATTAAAGAAGTGGAAAACTAACTCATCATCTTCACTTAAGCAGCACAGAGGCCTTCAAAGGCTTTTACACGTCCAATGTGGAAATTGCAGAGGCTTTGGTTAGCCTCATAAAATCCTTTCAAACAAAACCAAAAACCTCAAAACCCCCAAAGCCTTTCTTCAGAGAACAAACACATTGTAACATTGAATTCCAACACCCAACTCATATATTGAGGAATTCATGCGGATGAAAGTTTCTTCAAAGACTATAGAAGAGGAGGACTCCTAGCAATCCAATTAACACCCAGCAATCCAATTAACAGATTACTAATCAACTATCAGCTTTGCTGGAGTACTTTTTGGAAATACTTCTCTCTACTTTCCAGAAAATTTAGCCTTTTGGAAATTACACATTTTTCCTCCATAAACCAAAAATATAGAAATGTTTCTTCCTTAATCCAGTTTTACAATAATGAATCAATAGTGTAGGCTAGAGGTAACATATAAATATTTTAGCAATTTCATATTTAGGCAACAGAGGGTTTACCTTCTTTTCCCAAAACCACCAGAAATTAACATGTCCTGTTCTCACTTATCAATTATTGATATCATATACTGATCACATATCTGATAACACAGATATTCTTAAGAGCTGTTGGTGATCCCAACTGCCTTTTTAGTTGAAGTGACCTGTTCTGTAATGCTCTGCTGTACAGGACATGGTGCAACTTTGCATTTATACAGTTAAAAAGACTCCTTCCAATAATTACAGGTATTAATGCCCATATATATTTGATTTTAAATTGTTGACCTAAAAAAATTCCACAGGGAAAAAAAAAACCAAAAAACCCAAAAGACTGCATTTGCATCGACTGAAGACTCAAGGAGGATCATAAACATCGCATATTCTAGAACTGGGCTTTTGTTCAAAGCATTACACATATCCAATTCAACTAGCCACAGTGCAAGGAAAACCAGTCCTCTGTAGCAACAATAAAAGCCAGAATTACCATGGCAGGTGACTTTAGGGAGTCAGATCTCTCCTCAGGAACTCTGGCTGCTGATGTCAGAGTGATGAATAAGACATGACCTTATTTTGCAACACACACAGCAGGGTTCTCTGACACCACACAGTACCAAGCCTGACTGGGCCCCAGACTGGCTTGACAGGCTACAATCTTCTACCCTGATGTTGCAACTACCTTTGAAGAAAGTGTTTTGAGTCCATATTTTCCAGGAACTGTCTCAGAGCTATCGTACAAATACAGGAACCATTCACGTTTTCTTATGAGAGAACATGGACGGTGATAAACAGAACTCTTTGTAGAGATGGGGGTGTTACTTGATGGAGATACATGAATCATACAATATGTGCTAAGGTACAGCATCATTTTTTCCCTTACTGGTATCTTCTATTATGCATTTATCGGGTACTGGTTTTGGTTAATTGCTTCATCTGCACAAGGCACACACACATGCTCAAACTCCAATAGTTAGCAGCATCTTGCCTTTAGTTTCTACTTCATATCTTTCTGTGCTGTATTTAAACATTCCTACTCTGCATATCTCACTGTATACCATTGCAGTTATCTTTTGCAGCCCTTCATTAGTCCTTCAATATACCACAAACATCCTGCTCATTAGCCTATAATCACTCTGCTTATCAGTTACATTTTCAAGCTCCTCATTACTTTGCTGCACAGCTGCAACAATTAGCTTTTATATTCTACAGGCTGACAAAACATCCCATTAGCTTCTATTAGCTGCAGCCATCTCCTGTCCTCTCAGAAAGTGTTAGTTTAGGTTAGACACCTATTCTGAAGCTGCTGCCTTGGTGCATTAATTCCATCACCAACACACAGCACTTGCTGACAGTACGTCTTGGAAGGTACAGCCTGTAGCCACGCTTGCAGTACACAGATACTTGTGATGAATCCACTCAAGCATGAAACAAGCAGTGTCACAGTGACAAAGCAGACAAGACACCGCCAGCAAGACAGGGTTATGTCTTACTTTTGCAAAAAGTAAAAGCTCTGGGTTATTTCTTCCTTAGCTTTGCAGCTATGGAAGAGCTGGGGAATGAGCTGGATCGCGCTGCCCTCAAGGGGCACAGGGGTACCTTGAGGTGCTTAGGGGCAAATTAAAAATTCCCCCACAGGCATTCAATCCCATTCATTTGTTCCTGTTAAAAACAAACTTACTGAAACAATTCACAGTCAAATTAACGGTTTTGAAGTCTTGCTTTTGGATAATTTCAGTAATGCTGTTTACAGTTCCGTGCCACAACCAGTTTCAGTGAACTACATGACAGAGTAGAAAACAAAAATGAAATTGTGGGAAATAGGGAAAGTTCAATTTCTTACCACACTTTCTTCACTGAATTGAATAGTTACTGTGTAACTGTTAGCATGCAAGCATTTATCCCAAGAAACAGCCCTGTGTAGATTCAGCTTCAGCAGCTCTAAGTCCAGCGCTGCATTAGCAAGGAGTGGAGTGTATCATGGAGCATTTGGGAGGTTTGCTACTGAGAAACTTAACTATTTAATTAAATATTCCACTTACTATTAAATTATTATCTACAAAACAAATTAATACTTCCTACATGACACTAGCTTCCTTTCACCTTTTTAGACAACCATCTTTGTAAAAGAAAAAGGTTGGGTTTAGTTTTGGTGGGGAATTTTTTGTTAGGGTTCTTTTTTAGTTTAGGAAAAAGAAGTCTTTTTTGCTAAAATGCAATTTTTCAAAATTATGCTTACTAACTATATTGCCAGAAGTGGAAACATACATATATCACTTCCAGTATGATTTCTCTTTTATGAGTGTTGTGAAGGGAAATGAGTAATTACAAAAGAATTATTTCTTATCTCACATACTTGTGTTCTTTGGGGAAAGGAGATGGTTCAAGAATATTTTCTTGAGGTTTGCAAGGAACATTAAAATTTTCCACCATGGAAAAATGCTAGGCATTTCCCATAGCCCAGGCTTTTTATTTAAACCACTAAACACAACTGAAATATTTCTGAAACAACTTTATACTCAGTCAGGCAGCTTCTTGGAAGGCAAGAAACATGTTGGGATATATGAGAGAATTTGGCCTTGTGCTTTCTGAACCAGAAACGCAAATTTTCTTGTAATCATTGGATAGAACTGGTTGGAATAGGAACATTCACAAAATTAGAAAAGAACTGATAATAATTTCATAAATTGCATATGCTCATTCACATGAAATTATCTATTCCTCTAGCAACGGACTCTGCCAACTCTAACAGTCTTCTACTCACTCTTCAGTAAGCAGAACTCTTCTTTAACTCCAATTGTAGCAGTTTTAGCTTTTGCTGCTGATGTGCTGACCTCCGTTTTATGATTGCTGTGGGGGAGGTGAGAGGGAAAATGAACTATATGGCCAGGTGTAGCACTTTATAAAAAGGTAAATGAAGTCAGTGTTTTGTCAGTAATTTGACTGTGGTTTTCTGCACCTGAAGCCAAATGCTTGGCAAAACTAAGGGAGTAACTGGACATTTTTTAAAAAAATAAAAATCCTAAACAAGTAAATACAGAAAAAAAAACCCCTCTGGAAATATATCAGAGACTCACTGTTGCCTGTTGTGAGTTTTCTGTAATGCTTCTCTGAAACTGCAAGTACACATCCGGGATGGAGGCTGGGCAGTGCTCAGATGCAGCTCAAGTTCATCCAAGATGTCAGTTCCCATATTCCAGTGTCAAAGGAGTGATTATTTCAAGTTATTAAAATTGCATCAGAACAAAACCTTTACAAGGAATTTTAAAGCATTGTTTTGAATCCCTATGCTTCAAAAGCAGTCCATGTCAAAACAATCATCTGCCTCACCCATGTCTACCCACAAACAAGATTGCCATGATGTGTCTGAATCATGAAAACATTCAGATGGTTAAACTAAATCAGGTTTTCCTAATAGGTTTAAAATCCCTGAGTGTCTGTGCAGCCTGAGCTGGCAGTGTGCAGAACACGATGGGAAGCAGGCACATCTCAGGGTGCTGCAGCAACCAGGGACACCAGGGAATTCAAATACAACCCCTTCAGCAAGGTTTGTTTCTGTTATTTGCTAATGACCCCAACCATAATCTCCCAACAGCCTTTAAGGTTGCTGAAGGGGTTTTATTTATTCATTTATTTATTTATTTAGTTTAGAGCTTTCAGCAGCCCAATTTCCCTTACGGTCATTCTCCTGTAACTGCAGTGACACCTGTGGAGGGCTGAGCCCATCAGCTGTAGTTTGGCCTGCTGTTGAACTTGGCAAGCCAGCAGCACATAAAGCCCCAGCAGATGTTTCTGCTTTAATAGCAGCTCTTTCAAACCCTTGGCCAGACATAAATCCAAAATAGATCCAGAAAAGAGACAAAAAGTGCCACCATCGTGGGTCTTAAAATTAGGAGGCAGAACTAGCCTTTTCTGCAGGACTCTGAGAGACCATTAGCAGCAGAAGGTGTTGGGAAGTGTTCCCATAAATTATGCTGACAGGTTAAGAGGGCCAGCCACAGCAAATGCAGCACATTTTGCACTGTGTCACCATTTGCTAGGAAACAGAATCCTAAGACAAATACACGCATTTACACAGGAGTTTCCAAACTAAGATCACACTTCATAGCAACAAGTACAGGAAGCAGCCAATTTTATGGCCATTAACACCTCCACATGGGTCTATGGTGCTTCCACACCATGTTAATGAGTATTCCAAAAATAAAACAGTAAGGCAATGATCCTTGGTAGAAGGGATCTTCTGAATACATGCCTTGCTGGATCTATTTTCTTAAAAGAAAGCTGCACTAAGAGTGTATTTACAGCTGCCACTGTGCTTTATGGGAGAGGAGGTTGATATATATACCAGGGTGACATGCTAATACATCCATTCACTTGGTGATGACTAACTGCCCCTAACAGAAGCCTGGTCCACTGTAAATTATTGGCATGTAATTTCAAATGCAAGTTAAAACAGCCCCCACAGAATAAGAATAGTTTTCAGCATTCAAAATAACTCAAAGCACTGAAGGAGCTGAAAACTTCAATCACATTCTTGTCTAACATTAAAGGAGACTAGGAAGAGAAAAAAGTGACCCAGTGTCTGAAAAGAAGTTCTGTTGGAGGAATGAAGATTATTACCTGTTCTTCTGCTTCCCCTATTATCTACTACTCAAGCTTAGATGGAGCTGCCAGTAGCAGATGTAGCCCTGAGGCTGTTGGGGTGCCTGGGCTTTCTCACTGAGGCTGGGACAGCAGGGGATGGGCTCCTTCCTTCCATGAGCATTGTGGTGGTTGAAGGTCACCAAGAGAACAGCTGCAGATGGAGGCCAGCAAATTTCACGGTGTCCAAGAACATGGGAAAGAGATCCGTGATGATGGCAGCAAGTTTATAGATGATACAAAACTGTGAGGAGTGGCTGATATATGAGTAATACATCTTGTGGGGATACAGGCAAACAGGAATCTCATAAAGCTCAACAAAGTGAGGTAGAAAGTACTACACCTGGGAAGAAATAACCCCATGCACCAGCAGATACTGGAGGCCAAGAGGCTGGAAGGCAACTTGGCAGAAAAAGCCCTGGAGGTCCTAGTGGGCATCAAATCAAACCTAAGCCAACAAAGTGCCATTGCAGCAAAGGCAGCCAACAGTGTCTCGAGCTGAATTAGGAAGAGCATTTCCAGCAGGCCAAGGGAGGTGAATCCTTCCCACTCAGCAGTGCTGAGATGCAGCTACAGTAATGTGGCCCCTCAGAATGACAGGCACAGACATACTGGAGTACACCCAGCAAAGAGCCACAAGATGATTAGAGACACAAAGGGCAAGGCTGAGAGGACTGGGGCTGGTCAGCCTGGAGAAGGCTCAGGGGAGACCTTATCAATGTATATAAATAATTGATGTGAGTGTGCAAAGATGGAGCCAGACTTTTCTTGGCAGTGCTCAGTAACAAGCCAAGAGGCAATGGACACAAACTGAAATACGTTAAACTCCATTTAAACATAAGACAATTTTTTTTCTTTTTTTTTTTTTTTCAATGAGGATGGCTGAACAGTAGAACAGGCTGCCCAGAGAACTTGTGTTATCTCCATTCTTGGAGATACTCAAAAGTCAACTGGAGAAGGTCTAGATCACTGTGCTTTGATCAAGGGGGCTGGATTCAATGATGTCAAAGAGCTTCCTTCCAACATCACTCAACTTGTTATTCTGCAGTTACTGAAAGTTAAATTACATAATTTGACTTTGTTGAAGATACCATGCATCAAAAGTAATTTTGTGTAGACAACCAACACAATTAAAGCATCACCAAGTCATGGAAGGAACTTCACTGCATATTTGCTAGGGAATCCACAACTTCATGAACTAAAACCAAAAGCTTTGTTATGTAAGTTCAGTAGAACTGAATTCTGCTTGGAGTGTGCTTGTTCCAAAGAAGTTCCTAACTGGCAGCACTGTGGATTAAGCCAACAAAAGAAACTTTCACATTTACTGATAAGAAAAATGCTTACAACACAGAGCCTGCATAATCTTTGGATGGGAAGTCTGAAATTATAGTTGTATCCCAAACTCTACATTTGAAGTGGCACAAAAGCATTTTATCTAAATGTCATTTTGCAGTCATATAGCTCAGTCTTATTCAACTTCCCAAAGTAGTCAAGCTAAAATATAGAGAAAAAAAAAACCAAAACAAAACAAAAACAAAAAACAAACAGATTTGTCCAAGGAAAGCTTTTTTTATCTTTTTCTGCTGTTGTTGGTTCCACTCTAAACCCACACTCTGGGGAATTTAACCTATGAAAGCTTTGGCAAACCTTTTGGTATATGCGGTCAATCCTCCCTTTTCACAGGGAAAGTTCAGCATGACATAACTGCTCTACAAAAAATGCACAGATTCCAAATTCTAGCCACTAGTTCCACCAGACATGTTTTATTAAATACATTTTACACACAACTTGGAAACCAGCTTGATCTTACACTACTAAATTAAAACCCAAGGTGCCAGCATTTGGGAAGAGACCAAGATACATTTGCTGTTTCTATTTCCAAATAATTTCCACTCCAGGGCAGTTTTTTCAAAGAAATCCAGATTCCAGCTATCACTGAGGAAAACAACAGTAAAGTGGTCAGAAGGAGTCAATCAAGGCCTACTACCCTTCATTTGTAGAATATCCCATGGAAAACCACAGAGTGCCATGGGCTCTCCTTCTCATGAAATCAGAGAATAATTTAAGTTGGAAAGGACCTCTAAGATTATCAACCAATGAACCATTAACCCAGCACTGCCAAACTCGCCACACGAGGTACATTTACATAAATAAATATACATAAATTTAAATGTAATATAAATATGTGTAAATTTATATGTAAATGTATCTTGTATGCAGACTGGATCAGACTGGATCTCCAGATATTGTTTTCTTTTTACTGAGACAAACTCTCATTATAATCATATCTATATCTTGAAGACACATATAATTCCTTGATTGCTGAATCATGGGACGTGCTTTATCACACAGGCATTTTATAGTTTTTCTGATTTTTAATATTCTTGCTAATAACAATGAGATATTAAACTCACAATTTTGTTCTTTCTATATATTTACTTAGTAGGTAAAGGGAATTTCTTTCTTCCAGAGCCATCTCTCTAACTTTAAACTGTGTCCTACTATTAAAGTGGGAGACTGGCTGTATTTAACATTACCATTTATTAACCCATCTCTAACATCTAACCCTGTAGAAAAAGTGCTACAGAAAATTTAGGGAAATGAAAGATAGTGACACCACAGGGAATGCTGAAAATGCCAAAATCTTTCAGCATATTGAAAGACAGAAATTACCTAACTTCTGAGCGTGTATTTGCCAAATGCATGGTCAGTGAATGCAATAATTGAAATAATTTTTAATGTCTGTAAATTATCATCCATGAATTACCAACACTAAAACATGATCATTCTTAAATTAAATTTAACCATCTTGCTTCTTTTAGTTGTTTAAATGTGTTCAGTACACATTTAAGTTTAGTTACTTAAAATGTTCAGACAACTTTAACATAAAAGATTTTTTTCTATTTCCAATTTTCAGAAGTAATAAACTGTGGAATATGTTCTCCTACAGGAGACAACCAAATTTCCACGCCGTATGTAATGGTTGTTCATCATTAGCTACTATTCCAAGGATACCAAAATGGACATCATGCACATATATTACCAAGATACACTTTTGTCATGTTCTGATCTCTCTTCTTTATTAAGAATTTGCTAGTAAAACTGATTGATAGGTAGTCTTATTGTATGAGGAGGATGTGTCATTCACCTCTTTGACCTTGTCTTCACACTAACAGTCAATGTCTTTGAAATCTGTTTACTTCAGAATTTACAAGAGCATTAAAGACAGGATGTCAGCACATCTCAAGTTTGAAAAGATCTTAATAATAATAATAAATGAGTTGGGACAGTAGGGTCATCTGAAATGTACTTTAAGAAAGAGAGACAAACTTCATTCTTCCACTTTAAAGACAAGTAAAAGCATTCTTAAACTACGCTGTGGCTTTTTTATTGGTTTGGCTTTGTTTTTTTGGACTGAGGAACATCATTTTTTGAGACCAAGATAGGCCACATTACAAGAGATGAAGACAGATGCAAAATAATTCCCAGAAACAGTTACAGAATCTAAAAAGCTTTTTCTTACCTTTTACTGAGCAAGCTCTGGGCAAGTTTGAGAAGCAGCCTCAAAGCTGATTTGCTCTTTCATCATAATGTACAATGTATAGGACTGAATATTTTCCCTCTGTCACTAACATGGAGCCAGCATTCCTGCACTTCAGAGTCACAAAAAGGAGTGTGACGGAGGATGGAAATATTTTCCAGTGGTAATGCTTTCCTTCCTTCATTAGCATTATTACATTAGAAAATTACATACAGCAATAATTTTCTTTTGTGTTTCCTAAATATTTGCATTGCTGTATAACTGTCTCAGAAGGAAAAGTGAGCTTTTGTTCCAATTTAGAGCAGAGTGCTAATGATGCCAAAGTTGTGGCTTTGACCCCTGTATGGGCCATTCACTTAAGAGTTTAACTCAATGATCCTTTTGGCCCCCTTCCAGTATAATATTCACACACAGAACATTCAATAGTTGCACTCTCTTTATTTACTTGCTCAGAAATTCATTTCTTCTACTGCATGAGACTAGTAAGAATAATACAAAATATGATAATCAGGTGACCCATCAAATCCCATAGAAATTGTCCTCCATATCAGTACTGTGTCTTCAGAAACTGACTAATCTAGCATAACAAGGAACAGTCACATCACATCCCTATTTGTATTGGCCACATATATCAGCAGCTATGTGTGGATAGCATTTTGATTAGCACTTAAAGCTGATAATTATTTTCTTTGTTATAATTTTTGGATCTGCCTCAGATTCTCCTAATATTTTGCATATTTTACATAGGTAAATAAATATGCATTCAAAACAACTGAGCTTCAGATGTTTCATATTCCCTCAAATATTACAAAAGGTCAGAGAAACTTTTGGATTTGTCTCAATAAAGCATTAAAATCTAATGAACTTGATACTTGTAGCCTCTAAGACACTAAAGGATGCAAATGTGAAGGATATTACCATACAATCAAAGGAAGCTGTAAATAATTATATAAAGAAGTAAAATAAGAAGTAGCTTTGAGTCACTTATTCTCTTAAAAATGCAAATTATAAGTAAGGGGTATTAGCTGATGATTGATAAGAAACTTCAAGTGATCCCAAACCTTAAAGTTATTCACGCTGATATTCAAAATGTAATTACTTTCAAACCACACAGTAGCGTTGAATTAATGGAACAAATACTTTAGGAGTAATCCATGAGTCATGCCTACTTATTATTATGAGGTTTGGATTACTTTTCATTTCAGCTCTGGGGCTTTACTAAATAACAACAATAAGTAACAAATTCAGGCTCTCACATCTTTACACACATACTGTCAAGTAGAAAAAGAAAGAAAAGAAGAATGTTTATGTTATATTTTCAATGAAATGTCTTAAAGAAAATACAGACTGGGTCATGCATATGGTTGGTAGATTTTCCAGGCTTTAGTTTTATGCTTTGCAGTTGTCTCTTCAAATCTTTAGGTACAGATTTGGGGGAACAAATACCTTGTCTTTTTTAGTAAATGTGCCAAAAGGCAGAGAAGAATGTGGGAGGGAATTAGTTCTGCTGTTCCTCAATCCCTCAAGCAGCAGATACACAAAGGCAGAGTATAATGAAATAAGAAGAGAGAGGCATCTTCCATGCCTTGTAGTGAATAAGCAATACTGCAAGGCATACAATTACTAGAGATGTATGTGACTTCATCATTAGAAGACCTAAGGTCCTGAGGAGGGAAACATGATCTGTTATCCTCTGTTGCCCACCTACCCCTACTTGTTACTTCCCTCAAGCTTCTCCCCCACCACTTCAAGGTCTATGAGCAGGAAAGCAAAATTTGCCTTTGGAGATGTCTGACCTTTAGTAACTGCATTTCCAATTATTATTGCAGTACTAATTGCACATACAATCTTTCTTTTCTACCTATCTTTTCCCTACCTTCCCCTTGACAATATTATTGGGTTTTGCTACTTTTTCTTCCCATTTCATTCTTATCTTTTGGTAGTGATTACACAAGACTCAGTGTGCAGCACAGCAAGGAGAGAGAAATGCATTAGTCTTTACTTTGAAAACTGGAGAAGCTAGGCACTGATTTAATCTAAATTGCCAGTACAGCATCACTAACAGTACTGATAGCAATGTCAGGCATCCTTGGACAAAGTCGAGAAGGCCTATTTGCATTTGCCTTGGAATTTTCTATTCTCTTCTCTTTTAACCTAAGAACACTTGGTGTCAATTATCTGTCCTGTCTCAGAAAAGAGAAGACTAATTCCTTAAATATCAGGTATAATGTCTGCAGGCAACTGGTTCCAAAAATGTTAAATAAGGGGCTCTCTGTCAGAATATTTCAAATATCACTATATACTGCCAATTGAAAACAACACACCTGCAATGCAGTTGCACAGCTCAGCTGTGAAGCACCAGCCCATGGGCTTGCAGACCTCACTTGTCACTCTCACCACCTTAGTTTCCATTATAACTGAGAAAAGGTGAAACTGAGAATGTTGAGATAATCTGTATTTTCTGAAAAGGGTAAATATTCTGCACAGTTGTATACAGGAAGGGAAGAGATGCTAGGAGCCATAAACCAGTTCATCCTTTAAGACCCCGTTTAAAAAGGCACCTTCCTAAGTAAAACACTTGGAATCAAGCTCTGTGAGTTCTATATATATGAACACTAAATTCATCTCAAGACACCAGCGTATCAAAGAACACTGTTATGATGTTATTCAGATAAATTACTCTACTGTTTGCAAAGTATCAACGATAGATGCTTCAGAATGCTTGTAAAGTAATTTTTGACCTGTATCTTGTTTGGTGTAAAATGTTTCCTTATGCCCTGATAGAGCTCAGGTAAGTTTAGTTTTGCCTGATCAACTTGAGACTTGGAGAACCAGAGTTCTGCCCTTAGTGTTTGTGATTATAAATTCTTACTGCCATCCTCAAGAGTTCTGTAATGCATAGTTAAAATCTATTGATTTGGAAAAACCTTTTGCCATTTGCTGAAGTCTATTTGTAGAAGATGAACAAAAGACATGTCTAGACAGGACCAAAATAAATGAATTCTCAAATATGAGCTAATATTCACAGAAAACAATATTCTGTTGCTTGACTCAAGCAGAACAAGAGATTCAATTAGGCATGTGGCTTCTCTGATGTCCTGTATCCCAGCACAAGAATTGGCTCCCCAGCCAATGCTTCTTGGTTGAAACCAAACTCAACTGCAATCTCAAACTCAAATGCACTCAATCTCAAACACTCAAATACAGAGAAGACTTCTGAGGGAAAACTAACAGCCACAATCATCCTATGGGTTGCACCTTCATCCTCTAGGTTGCATTCCATGATTGTATTGGCTTGTCAGTCCTCACTGTGGGAGTAATGTTACCATACTGTCCATCAAATTGCATCCACAGAACAAAACAACGCCAGCTCCTAATCTCAGAATAAACACCTGCAGACAGAGTCTTTGGGTCCAGTCTGCTCCTAGAGAACAGCAGTCATACAATTCTATGAACTTTTCAGTTTAGAAAGAGAGTGATATGAAAAATGGAATTGTGTCTACATGCCATGAAGTACATGGTAACAATTCCTATCAGGGCTGATTCTGTTTATATGCCACACTGAGACTCCCAAATACACCCAGGAGCTTGGCAGAACTTGCAAAAGACAAGATCTAATGAGAGCTGCCCTTCTCAGTTGTGGAGGTTTTTCACAGGAGCCAGAGCTCCTGGTCACCTTGTGCTCAAGAGGAAAACCACTTGCTCATCAGAGGCAAGTAAATATTCCAGCATTATCCTTCCATTTCTCTGCCACTATCCCTGCTGATGCTGAACAACACTTTCTAACTTAACAACTTTAAAGAGTCCTTCATAATGTAAATTAAATGTCTGTAAATGTACAGACAAGCATTTATAAATACACAATTTCATCCCAAAATCTGCTTATCCAAGTGGTTAAAAATCATTTCAGTTGAGAACATGTTCCCATCCAAAGCAAAAGTTATTTCCATAATCAAAATCACAGTTTCTCCTCCCCAACTTGAGACCATCTCAACAGAAATGTGGAGGGGGATCAGTTCAAGAGGTTTTTTTGTTCACTTCATGAACCACTTGTAACAGAACTTTGTACCCTTGAACGAGTCTCTCAATTATTCTTTGTGTACTGCATATGCCTTTAATAATGCTCTCTTGCCTAAGCACTCCCCAGACACACTGCTCCTCTCTTTGGAACTGATAGTGGCTGAACAGAAGTATAAGAGGCAATTTGACTGAACAGAACTGTAAAACAAAAGTGATCTCTGCTGCATGGAGATGCAGAACCATCACTGAACCCATCCCAACAAACCTATTCACAGAACAAGTGCTTCTTTAGCTGGTCTGCACTTCTGTCTTTTTGGCAGTTTTTTGCCACTAGAAAACATCCCTCTTTCAATATTAACCTTGGAATTACTTGGTTAATATGTTTTGCAATACTTCAGCTTTCATAAATATTTGATTTCACTATGGAAAAGTCGAAATGCCATCAGTCAGTACCACAAAAATTTCTTAGCTCCTCTTCTTCACCTACATTTGGTGATCATTCATATTGGTCTGAAAATGTATGCAGGTTTATATGACTTAACAATCATATAAACCAACCTCCAGCTAAGGCCCTGCAGGTATTGCCATGGGCACTGCTCACATCCTCCAGTAACGACAGTGGGCTACTCCTAATAGAAACACATCAATGGATTTTCATTTTTTAAAAATGGATGTTGAATCCAGCAATAAAGGGATCTGATTCCAGCATTCTGCCTTTATTATGGAGCTGTCATCTGTGTACAATAGCAAATTCATTTATAACTTGGCCCATGGTGCAGGGTTGGGAAACATTATTTTTACGGTCCCTTCCAACCCAAGCCATTCTATGATTCTACAAACTTTTCATGAGAATCCAGGGGGAGCTAACAGGGCTAACTGTTTTCTGTATTTGACAGCATAAACCCATGAGGTAATGCTGCAACTTGGAACAAACAAGCCTGGTAGAAATTGTTCCTTCTTCCAGATCTGAAAGATATTTCAGGTAACAAAGAGAACTGAAATGCATTAGGCCAGAAACATGAACATATGCAAAGCATGAAAAATCTAAAGGAACCTTCTTGTTTGAGCATAAGTCATAATTAGCAGTCAAATTCCAAATGCTTGTCACACTGCCTAAAAATATTACATTTTTATATACAATTTTAATTGTTTGTATACAAGTATTGTAAAAATAACTTTCAACTCAGCATAAGTGTTTCAGTCCTCAATCCTTCCATTACTGAACAGTAGATCTAAACAGACATTTCCAGCACACCTGTAATCCACATTGACATAAGTACCTCTCAGGACTAAAAACATGTTTTCTCTATGAAAAATGAAACATCCTAGGGGCAGGCAGAGCAGCTGCCAACTGTTGGATTACTGATGAACCACTCACCCCTGGAGAGGATTCCTTCAGGTGTCCCATCCACCTCAAACACCCCAGGGCACCCTGCCTGCTCTGCCATGCCCACCTCCACCTTGGCAAATGCAATTACAGGGATACAAGAAACTGAATCCTTTGCCTCTCTCAAATTCCTATCAGCTCCTGCTGCAGGCAATTCCTCTCTGTGATAAAGATGTCTCACTACTTTTCAATCTGCGTTTAGGCCACTTTAAATGACACTATCATGCCACATAGAACAGCACAGAGTAACAATGAGACCAAAGGCAGGGAGGCAAAATTTGCTTTATTGCACCATTGCTATGGAAGTTGGTAACAAACCCTAATGCCACACAAGGCAATGTGCCAGTGGAGTCTATGAACTTCCTTAATGTGCTTTTGAAATTATCACTTTCAGAAGGTCACGAGAGTTATCAGAATAACTCTGACACTTTTTTCAAAAGCCAAAATACTAAGAATATGTTTAATTTACCACCGAGACATCAGAGCAGATAAAAGTATTTATTTTAGGCATGGTCATAAAAAAAGCTTTTCAGAAGGAAGACACAATTTACCACATACCAAAAGGATAAGAATATCTGATTTCACCCTACCACAGATACATTAAATAATTATTGATCAACATAACAATATTGATCTGCTTAACTTAAGAAACTCTAATAATGCAAATTTAAGCAATATTATCTGTAAGTGAAATTTTTCAGGCTTTAAGTACACAAAGCAGTAAGTAGTCCTAAAGCCCAAAATTGCTTTTCTGATAGTATCAATTTTCCATTAGAATCAAAGCAAACAAACAAACAAATCCACAGAGAAATCCAGTCATCAGGGCTGCAGGTTTCTTCAAAAGACTTCTACTTAATTTCCATCACTGACAAGGCAGGTAAATTAAACTTTATCCCTAACAGATGTTTGTTTGTATATTTATTAACCTCCAGTAATGAAGATTTTAAAACTTTCTCAAGCAAATAATCCAAACAGTGTATCACTATAAAGTTTTCCTTTTTTCCTAACTTGTGTTTTCTTTGCTGACATGTAAGCCTGCTATTCACCATCTAGCATTATGCATTTAGAGTCTACATTCTCTTTGCTGGTATTTTTTATTATATTTGATTAACACATTGCCTGCTGACTGCTATTCCTTAAAAAAAAAAAACCCAACACATTCTTCTGGTCTTTGTCACAGGTCAGTTGTGACCCTCCTTCACCCCTGATGCTCTTTAGGCTCACTCCCATCTGATGCCCTACAAAGCCAAGTTGACCAGAATGATTAATCTGTGTCTTTTACACATAAATTAAGATAGACATATATTCCAGTGTGAGGTTTGACTTTTCTGCATCACAAAGACAGTACTGAAGTTCAGTTTTAATTTTAAAACTTGAGCTTTATTTATGTAAAATTTCCACTTAATCAGCAGCTGTGAAGCTGTCAATTCCTGCTGAAGTGCAAAAGTTTGCCCTTAGACCTATTAATTAATCTCTTCTGGTTTTCCCATCATTTTCCTCAGTTTGCCAACACCATATTGAATTCCAGTTTTGTCTTCCAACAACACTTAGAAACTTTTCAGATTCCAAGATATACAAATTAAATATTTACACTGTCTAGTCTATCAACCAGATCAGTAACAAAAATTGATTGACCCCAAACACAAAGTTGTCTAGAGAATCTCCTTCATCTCACTTTTCTGTTTTTCCAGTGAAGCTGGAAGAAGTCTTTAGACCAGCTCTCCACTTTCTCTGTAGCAGCTTCATTTGATTATTAACCCCTAGATACTGATTTGCTTTTCATGAGACCATCAAAATCTTTGGACAAAAATAAAGAACTGGATACTCTAAAATTACTTTATGGAAAGTGACCAATTAATGCCTTTTACTGAACTCACACTGATAATCCCATCATCCTAAATGCCAGATTTCCATCAACTTCAGTGCTCAGCACTAGAATATTAACAATTCACATCATAATTCTGGCACTGTACTTACAAGTGAGATGTGGTATACAACAGCAAAGGAGATCATTTACTGTAGTCCCCTGCATGCTACCCACAGAAAGAAAAATTTAAAACTACAGCAGCAGGGGATAAAATACTGTTTTTACATCCTAACTTGAGCAGGCCTTGTGACTAGAACTATGTTTAGTAGAGAAATCTGATAGTGGATTATAGAGCTGTCATTTGTAACAAGTATAATCCCTTATAGTGCAAAGTCAGGAGATGTCAAATTTGGAACTGCAGAGAAATCCAGTTCCATATGCATGACAGCCTTGTGTCCCTGACCAAAAGAATTATAGTGTTGGACATTCAGAAGCCAGTTTTGAACATGATCTGGATGCAGTAGAGTATGTACTTGTGCTAGACTTTCACTGCTCACATTCCAAATACATCACTTCTCTTGTGCTGATTATATTCAAAAGAATTACACACAATAATTTGTCTGTATCGATGCTTGTAGGATGGGTAAAAGAAGAAATAGCAAGACATTTTTAAAAAATAAAAGAGAACAGGTAAATTTTATCCTAAACCCAAACAGAATAACCTAATATGAAGACAGACCTGAAGAGCTGAATCCATATAACTTGGGAAATAGTGAGTTGCAGAGGATTTTGGCAGAGCAAATATAACAATGACAGCCAGTATAGTATGACAATTGTTTAACAAAAGGAAAAAGTCTCCAATACCACCATGTTTAGGTTTCATTGGATGCAAAATAACCAAGCTTCTCCATACTTAAAGCAGAGGTGGTTTATTCAGCACTGAAAAGGCATTTCCTCTCAATTTATATTTACTGGGAGAGAATTTCCCAGGTTTCCCCAGTGCCAGCAGCATATGCTGAAATGAGAAAATTTAATCAATTCTAAATACTTCTTCAGCTAACATTTCCTCTACATCTGAGTGAGGGGTGGGGTATTTGTCTCACAATTAAGTGGAAAGGACTTTTTCATATGACATGACAGAAATTTAAAAGTGATTTCTAAGAAGGTGCTTCATAACGCAAATCCAGGTAAAGGCAACATTATTTCTTCCTGTCTAATTCTTTAAGGGTGTGTCTGTGACAAAGCAAACCTAAAACATGTCTGAACAGTACTGCATTACACTTGGTAATATTCTACCATATCTAAAAATCCA
The DNA here is from genome assembly GCA_013400575.1 of Peucedramus taeniatus. Taxonomy (NCBI): domain Eukaryota; kingdom Metazoa; phylum Chordata; class Aves; order Passeriformes; family Fringillidae; genus Peucedramus; species Peucedramus taeniatus. The sequence continues at coordinate 10,698 of WBNO01031911.1, read as the reverse complement.
AACTAATAGAGAGCATTAATATGAAGCAAATTTAATACATGAGAGAAGGAAATGTATCTGCAGTGCATCTTGTGCTAATCTTCTCACACTACAATGCTCAGATCAACACCTTTTGGCAGATATCATATATATGTATCTACACACATAAATATGTATGTGGTGTTATACATTTTTATTGTTAACTTGGAATTTGGGTAAATCTATCCATACACACTTATATTACTGAGATTGCATAAGTTCCTCTACTAACATTTCATAATTTTTCTCACCTTACAATGACTCCCTTCACAACTGGGCAGGAAACCATTTTTTGTTATATAAATTTTTTCAGACTCCATATTGCTATAATTTGACTTAGGATGAAAATAAGGGTAAAAGAACAACAAAACAAAAGACTTTTATCAGTATATCCACTAGTCCTGTGGGAAGCCTTGGTTCACCTTCTTGACCCTGTGCTGCCAGGACCACATTGCTTTTTCTGAGACAGGTGTTTGTTTGTCTATGTGTAGCCCCCTCTCCCTTCACCACAGAATTTCCAGCCATAAACTAGAAATTTTGGTAAAAGGATTCTTGATGAAACCAGTACAGGTCTGTAAAAAGCTTTATTTCCATAAATGTAAATGTACCTAAANAAAAAAAAAAAAAAGACCACCAGACTGACTCTCATTTTATGCTTTTACTGAAAGCTGGTGAATGAAAGCACAGAATCAGGAAGAGTACACACACTTTATCCCACAGTGACTGTTGGCAGAATAGAAGTAAAGTCAAATGGGAATGAGTGTGCAACTCTATATTCTGTTTTAATCCTATTCACAGCAACTGACTGATAAGAAATAAATAGCTTCAGTTCAATTACTAAAATATTTGAGTTTTAATATAGTCCTTTTTAACTTGTGTGTTTATTGTTAGCTTCCAAACCTGTAAAATCTTAATTTATGAGCTTTTTTTATTTTAATCACCCTAGCCATCTGTAGCACATCTGTTACTTGCTAGTGTACAGTAATTAACTTAAATGTGGACTGGGTACTATCCTGAACCAACAGATATCAAAGCACCTGCTTTGATAAGTCTCACACACCTCTTTATCAGCTATAATAGTTGCTCAGGTTAGAACTAGATTTACTGCCCATCCTCTAAACATATGTGATCTATCTCTATGTAGTAATTTAAAAGAAAGCCTTGATTTTTTTAATGTTCTCCATTTTAGTTGCAAAATGGTCTCTCTTAAGGAGACATCTCATATAAAAAGACAGGTACTCTGATATTAGTATTTCTTTGGTTTTAAACACAAAAAACTGAATGTTTCACATTCACTCAATTAGAAATCCTGTCTCACTGAAGGTTTTCTGCTGAGTATGGGGAAAGGGATCCATCTTTGTGGTCTCTGCTGTAGAGAGCACATTTAATGAATTTATTACAAAAGTTCTCAGAATCTTAATTCATTAGGTTTTTAAATGCTCATCATGATCATGCTGAATCCACATAACTACCCTTCCAAAATTTGCAGGCAGCCTTGAATTGTTCACGTGACTACAGCCATTAGACTTCCCAGCCAACTGGATCTGTCTTTAATTGCATCCTCAGCACAAGTCACTTTTGACAATCCTGTTACATTTTAAACAAGACATAACAGAATCCATCACGAATCCCTGGATAATTACATTTTGTTACCTTAGAGGTCTGTGGCTCCTATAATTAATTGCATTCCTTTTAAAGTCAGCCCAGAAGAGAATGGCTTTCTGCCAAGAAAGTTTTTAAAATGTTCAAAGACTCATTCCGAGGAACAGCAGGTGCTCTTTGTTTTTATTTCTCAGTGTGTTCATGCCAGAGAAGCAGGGCATTCAATTGCCATGTGTCCACAACCTAATGCTCCCTCCATCTCCATAAAAGAGAGAGATTATTGTACCATTCAGAGCAATACTCCAATAAACACAGTAAGGATTGGACTATTAGGAAGGCAGTTTTGGGAAGTTGTTCTCTTGGGGAAACACGGTTCATAGGTGCCTGTGAAAAAAAGTCTGCTACAGTATTTGTGCATCAAACCTTTCATCACATGTGTTACATCCTCAGTGAGGGTGCTCAGCCTGTTAGTTCTCAGAACACAAAGCATTTCAATCCGCCTTCCCTGGGCAGCAGGGAGCTCATTAGTACCACCAGCTCACCATCTGTCTCTGAAGGAGGAAGAGACGAAATTAATATATGATGGAGCAGAGAGGAAAAAAAAAGGCAAACAAAAAAATGGTTGGAAAGCAGCAGGATGTCATCCAGCATGGCATACAATGTTTCCTTTGAAATAATTTCTCCTGGTCTGCACAAAACATGGTGAACAGTTTGGGCATGGCTATGAAATGTTCACAAAAGCATTTGTAAAGACTGAATTTTGGTAATTTTAAATACAGTGTTGTTCAAAAATCCTCAGGAGATATTCATTAAATACAGCTGTGCACAGATGAATCCTGTGAAACCTTCCTTGAGCCGAACTGTCTGAAGGCAGGGGCAGACATCAGCTGAAATGATGCCTTTCTGCTTTGAGGCATAATGAGAGAAAAGGTAATGAAAGGAAGCAGCTCCTGGTACAGACTGCAGCACATCCTGAAGCACAGCCCATGCGTGGGGTCGGTGGGGAACAAACATTTATAGCTGGAAAGGGTCACACCTGGCCTGCACACCCAAAATAAAGGTGCAGTCACCCAACTGTGGAACAATCTCCTTCCCGTTTCAAGTACAAGTCACTGAGAAAGCAAGAAGAGGCCAGAGAGGGAGAAACTGGAGGTGTGATAAAGCCATACATGGTCACAGCTAAACCAGGACTGAAATCCCAAACTATAAAGTCCAGGCTCAACCGGAAAGTCAATCATGAAGTGAATCCTGTACCATCTGATCCTTCAGGAGTTTTGATAGAAATATTCAGAAAGAGAATACATCATACTGAAAAATCAGGAGGGGCTGCACGAAGCATTTAGGGCTTTAAAACAGTGATGTAAGCATCAGCCTTTCAACTGATCCCACAGACCTTCAGATCAAAGCAGCAACTTGCCAGATGTACAAAGATGAACAGCTCAGATATTAAATATCCACAATCTGAGCCTCTTTCAATTCTGTTTTCTTTGGCTGTTAACTTCTTTGTCAAGGAAAAGACACTACAAGCCACTAAAAATTGTGGAAAAAGATCCAGCCAAATAGAACACTTAAGTCAGACAGTGGTATTTACATTGATATACCTAATCAAATGCTTTGATTTTCAGAATGACTGAAAAGTTGCCAACAGGCATTGTCAGGCAGCATCAGTTTTTGGAAAACCAACTCGATCTACAAGGTACTACAATTAGCTTTCAGGTTCTTAAATGTATTTATTTCAAAGTTGTGTTCTCCTAAAATGGGAAAATTGTCTACCTATGAATGCCAAAAAATGTTAATGGTGCGACCTCAGTTTTCTGCTGATCATGAACTATGTGGCACTTGTCCAATAAACATAATAGAGTGGGAAAACGAGTAACTGAGTTCTTGAACAAAATGAGTATGTCATCAGCACACAGAGTAAATGCACTTCTGTGCTACTTTCTGGGTCACAGACACTCTCACAGCCCACAGTATCCTTCTCCTGACTATTTCATACACTTCGTGGGTCTGACCTACCTTGACAACACATCTTTGTCATACTGGCAACTTCAAAAGACAAGTGTAGTTTCAAAAGCAACCCACTATAGCAGCACATTGGTGAAACCAAATCTTACATCTGAAGAAAAACATGTTAATGACTCAAATTCAGCTCTGTTTTACAATGTGTTTAGCTGGACTAGATCCCTGATTTTCATTGGAACTGCCCCAGAAATGCAACCAAAGGACTCTTTTTATCATCAACGTAACAAAGAGGTGAGTCCAGTTCACAGCACAAGAGCTCTTACACTTCTTTGAAAATGTGTCATCCAGATTAGTTAAGAAAAACATTTTCATTTCTGAAGTTCTAGTGCCAGCGATGAGCAGATTATTTGATTGCATTATATTACTCTCTGCTTCTCATGGACAAACGTACAACAATGGCTGGAGGCATTTTGTATCAAGGAATGGAGTGGCTACAGCCCTGCTCACAGGATGAGGTATAGAAAACTGGAAATCATGAAAATCATAAGTGTTGCTAAATAGGGAGACACAAGCCAGGTCAGCATAGGAAATATGACTTTGCTTGTTATAAACAGCTATTTGCTTCTTTTGAAGACATTAACATGAGGTTTATTCATGTCACTACTGTACGCTCAACTTTTGAGGTTTCAGTGTTGATGGCCATTCATAAAAAAATAAATGAATGAATACTGGCCTTCACAATATATTTAACAAACCTCTCAAAATCTGAAATCAATAATCTTAGTGCTACCCAACTAAATTGCCATACTGCCTGCCTCTAACACAAAACAGTTTAGATTTTCTGAATACAGTAGTTGACCATGACAGCTGACAATCATCTAAATCTCTTGTATCTGCTGGCACACAAAGAGCAGCACTTGTAGTAATTTACGACAACTACACCCCCAGGATTAGTATTTGGGTTCTGCTCAAGAAGAAGTCTGCTAGGTAACAAATACATGGAAAATGATGCCTGAAAATTAAACTTCTCTTTTGGTTAATTTTGTTGGATGGCAATTTTGAAGAATGTGGTTGCATTTCTTGAGTAGGGAGTTTGACTAGATTGATGACCTCCAGAGATCCCTTTAAGGACCTGGCAAGTATCCATTCTTTTGAAAAAGAAGAGCATGTGCCAACCCACAATACACAGTAATCACTGTTGCAGAATTTTATCTGCTGAGTAGTAGATAAAAACAAGGTGCCCCAAAGACGGAAATACAATCAGACTCACAAGAAACAAGAGAGAATAATTGTCAGTCCTGAAGATAGATGTTTTGCAAGGAAATTCATATACAAGTTCATGACACATTTTGTTTAGATGAGTCTCTAGCAAGCAAATAAATAAATACACACACACACACACACATATATATATATATATATATATGTATACACACACACACACACACTTGTAGACCATTAACATATTGCTAACTTATCTGGAATAAGTTTTAAAAAGAAGATACTCTTCATTTAACTGGAATTGTGTCAAAGTAGAATCCCTTCTTTTCCTTTGCTTAGCTCTTGCCTTGAAGAATTTTTCAAAGGTTTTTATTTATTTATAATCTAGGTAGGCCTCCTAAAGGGCTGGAATCTTGTTTGTTCTAACAAATTGCAATCATAATTAATAAATGCACTAAACCTGCTGTCAACCGAACTGATGAGGAAAATTTGACTGTATCCTAGCAGGGAAGGATTTTTCCCTGCTGTGCCTTTTTAAAAGAAAAAAAAAATCTACTTCTGGTTCAGGACAGAGGTAGTGAAATGAGAGAAATTATGTTAAAACTCTTTAATACTCCAAAGAAGTTTTAAAAGCATAAAATTTTAATTTTAAATTTAATGTAAAATTTAAGTAACGACTGGTATTGAATTAAGCCAATTTAATTATTGGAGATAATTAAAATGGTAATTTGAAAACAAGAGATGATTTTCTTATTTTATCTATTGCTTCTCTAAGAAACAAACTTCTGCTTGATCTGGTGTGCTGATAGCCCACCATGTTCTTGTTAGTGTGTCTTTCTCATGGACCTCTACAAGCTTTTCCCAGAACTATCTGATACTTGTGAGTTTCACGGAGAAGAGAGAGAATTATCTCCAATTTGGTTACTCAGTGCCCTGAACTTTGTTCATGGGGTAAATTCACAGAAACCCCAGGCACTTTGGTGAGGGTAAGAAGAAATATCATAAAACTATTGCACGACTACGCTCATTTCTAGGGTGAGGAATAAGAAAAACACAAGAGAAAAGGAAATACAACATGAAAACCCAACACACCTAAAAAGTTGTCAAAAATCCTATTCACTAAAAGCCCACAACCAACTTTGTTAGGATTTTCACCAAACACAGTGCAATAACTAGTCATTAATAGATAATCACACTGAACTTCTAGGATTCTCAATTATGAGGACAGCACACAGGTGTTAAATATTTAATTGGAAATAACCAATTACATTAATTAGGGGGACTTTAGGCTGCTGATCCAGTGGTAATTGTATTTGTCAGGACAGAGAGATATATACTCCACAATGTCAGTATAATATTCTTCAGAAGAATAAGTATTGATTAGACCTAACTGTGGTTATCTAATTGTGGCTAGAGGAATTATGGTGCCACTTTCGGTGCAGATGATAAGTAAATGAAGAATATGCCTGTGATAAAAAAATAAAGACAATAAAGCTATTAGGTTCCATGTGATGCTTTAGGAGCTTGCCTGGAGAACTCCCTCAAGTAAAGCTGGGGATACTATTAAAACCAGTGAATCATAACAACTGCCATAAGGGAATTATCCAGCACACTTTACTGCTCTGGTAACCTTGCACCCCGTGGACAGTAAGGTACATGAAATCACCCTCTGGGAAAAACTTTTTACTTCTCTACTGTGTTGTTATGTAAAAGACTCAGATGGCAATTTACTATTTTTTATTCCAACTTTTTTTCACCCTTCTTAGCCACCAAGCCTGTCTGATTTCCTTTGCCATTAATGATCCTTAGCTCAGGGCCATAGAAATTAAACTCTTAAAGGACTCATTTCACCTGGAATTTCCATGTTTAAAGGTGTGCCTTTGCCAGGAAAACCTGAGCAAGTTTCTGACTTCCCAGTCACACTCCAAAATACAAACTACTCATGTACGCTTAAGCTACATAGCAATACCTTGCTCAAACTAAACCATTGGGTCTGACAGCAGTGTTTAGCTATCAATAGAAATATTGTCCAAGTTCATGTGAAAATTATAGGGTCCCCAGCTCCAAAGTATCTGACTTTCTAACAGAAAGGTGGTTGAGCAATGTGGTATCTTCATACATCCCAGAATATATGCATTAAACAGTGTTAAGCAGAAAGGTTCTGCTGAATTTCTGCCCGTGTTATTCAGTATAGTCAATCCCTGCTAAGAATAACTCTCTGCTCCAGTAACCCAGAAAGTGGAGCTGCTTTAGCCCTACAGCCACTCATGCCATACAGCATTTACTCAGGCTTCTGTTGAATCCCTTTGCTTGAATACCACATTCACAAATGAAATCGGGTAGTGGAAACATGATAGATGTGACAGGAGATAGCAAAAAAACAGAAAAAAAATAGCATTCCCCCCGATAAGAACAAGAAGCATATACAGCAACTATGTGTAAGAAAGGAATAAAATTTTAATAAAAAATTACTCCACTCTGTTTAAGTTTTAAAGGTTGTTGCAAGCTGGAGAGAATCCACTTCGAAATTTCTTATTTTATTAACTTTCTCAACAGCTTTAAGAATTTTTTCAGTATAATTTTATGGCTAATAAATTATCATTATTTTGAATTGTCTGAAAATCATTAATCAATTTAGTTACAAAGCAGATCTGTTTGATTAAATGTTCTTGTTCCTTACTGCCTCAGTCTTGCAATTTTCCCCGTTTGCTTCCTTTATTTCTTTGCCTCTCCTCACATCACCCTGTTGTACTGCCTTTAATATAAAAGATGGCCTTCATTCTCATGTACTATTTAAATTCATCATGTCTGACCTCTTCAAATGCAATGAATGCATAATTAATTTTCATTATAAATTTAGAATACTTCCTCTCTTCTTGCCAGTTCAAGCTTCCTGTAGCTTTCAACAGCTATCTTGTTTTATTTTATATTCCTTATGAAATTCTTTCATGCTGTCTTCCTTTCAAATTTCACTTCACAAACAATTTGACTCTGGTGCACACAGTAGGAACCTGCTCAGAGCCTGATGCAAGAGTCACCAGTAAAAGAATGGGTGTTTGGTCCATCACTAAAACACAGACTGTACTCATACGGCTGGAAAAGCAGCTGTGTGCATCGCCCACCCTGGAAAGAGAGGTTTTAGGATTAATATGCAGAGTCCTTACTGGTAATAATAAGTATTTAAGAAATAGCTACAGCACAGAGCTAAAATTATACACCTATTTCACTCGTTAAATTTTGTGATTACTTCAGCATTTTTCTCTTTTTCATAGTCATTAGGAATGCTCTCACTTTCATGTTCGCACAGATTTCCAAAACCCTGGTACACAGGCTTTGTTTGGATATTGCTTCTCCTCTTAAAAGAGGGTAACAATTCTATATCACTAAAATACTGCCAGTTGCAGCTTCAGCTGACAATGGGTACATAACACAAATTCATGGAGACAGGGTGATCAGCCAGAGACTACAGGAAAGGAAAGCAGCTTGCCCAGGCTGGATTTCAGCACCTTCCATGTCAAGGGGACTACCACTTAAGGGAACTTCCTTGCAGCTTCACAGCACTAAAAATTAAGAACTTTGCTGAGCAACCATCAGGCTTTTCTAATTGACCAGAACAGTTTTGAAATGTACTTCAAGCTGAACAAATAGACTTGTGAAACTGCAGCACTCAGAATGTTTTCCCATGAAGGACATAGAGGTGGAAGACTTATTTCCACTCAGCACTCCCAGTTTGTAGGAAAAGCATAACAGTTCACTTCCCATAGTTTTATGATTTGACTAAATCCATTTTGGGTATTTTTTATCACAATTGCATTAACTTTAGTTCCTGGATTTCTTCTTTTTTCTGTAAAATAGTCTTCAAAGAAAGGAAAAAGCAAAAAACTTAAGAACAGGTGATCGGTCATCACTAAAACATCAGATCTCCAAAAGTCCTGCTCAATTCAGTTGCCTCTAGTTTTCTCTGTAAAACACACCACTTAAAGACTGAAGCTTGGCTGGTGCATCAGATCTACCGTAACTGCACGGGAAAGCTTTCTAGATGCAAGTTAAAGTACTTTTTAATTATTTTGCACTTTAGTTGTTCTGCTTTTTCAGAACACTCCTCCATCTCTACTAGATGACTGACTTGAAAAGAGCCCTTTTTCAGAACAGCAAATTGTGAATTGTGTGGGGTTGTTTTGTTAAACCACTTTTTGTGGGAAATAAGTAATTTTGCTGTCATTTCCATCCTACTGTCCAAAAAGAACAAATTTTAACCTATAGGCAAATTCTTGCCAAACAAGGTCCCAGTGACATGACATCAAGGCATGAATTTTCCTCTTTATCCATTAAAAAATCAAAAAACAAAAACCAGCCAACCAAGCAAACAAAAAAACAACAACAAGAAGAAAAGAAAAAAAAAAACCCACAACAATAAACCAAAAACACCCAAACAAGGAAACTGCCCAAAATCTGTGAACTATACATTCTGAATATAATTCAGTTAATTTAATAGAAAGCTCTCTGCTGTACGGTGCTGCTTTTGGCTGGGGTGGTGTTAATTTTCTGCTTAGAAGATGGCACAGCACAGAAGTGCTGTGTTTTGGTTTTAGGATGAGAATAACGTTGACAACTCTCTGATGTTTTGGCTGCTGCTCAGTAGTGCTCACCCTACATCAAGGACTCTTCAGTGGCTCATGCTCTGCCAGTGGGGAGCTGCACCAGAAGGGTGCCAGCAGGGAGCAGAGCCAGACACCCAACCTGTAAGGCCCAAAGGGATATTCCACACACAGAGCTTCATGCTCTGCAAATAACCAGGGAGTTGGCTGGGAGGTGCCAGGCACTGCTGAGGGACTCCCTGGGCAGTCAGCAGCAGATGGTGAGCAGCTGCAGGGTGCAGTACTTGTTCTTCATGGGATTTCTCTCTCTCTCTCTTTTTGTTGTCCCCCTTTTCTTTATAATTATCATTATTAGATTTTATTTCAATTATAAAGCTGTTCTTATCTCAAACCAGAGGTTTTGTTTGTTTGTTTTTTTCTCTGATTCTCCTCTCCATCCTTCCATGGGAGGGGAAGGTGGAAGGTGTGAGAAATCAGCAGTACTTGGCTGCTGCCTGGGTTAAACCATGACATATAAGCACCATGTATTGCTGCTCCTATCTGCTATACTTGGATTTAAATAAGCTGTATAGTGAACTAAACAATATTAAAAAGAAACAAATGGCACAAATTCCAGAGATTTAATTAATTCACTGGAGATTATTAAAAAAAGGGAAAAGTGGTTATATCATACAAAGTATCCCATATAATGAAGGGATATAATGCCCATCAAAACCCACCCTAAACAAAAGAGCCCTTGAAAAAGTGATACCAGTTTCTTAACCATGGTCTTGGAAAAGAGCTAGCACATTGTGTAGACTACAAGCCTGGAGACTATGACTACATGCCAGAAGCACACTTATAAAATTTTCCTGGTTCTATGGAGAGATGGTGAAAAGGACATTTACTCTATGGTTAGATATTGATACAACCATCCTGGAAATTATCCTGGAGAGAAGGAGGAGAAATGGAAATGCTTGAGTGGAAAGAAGATTTATTGCATAATTTAATAGGATTTTCTCATCACTAAATTCTATTTTTTTTCTGTCCCTAATCACCTTTCTTCTAGCTCATTAAATCCAATTTCACTTCATCTTATCTTTCTTTACTCTCTAATTTCATAGACCATCATGTAATTCCTCTCTTGCCAAACAGCATACTTTTTTTGCATCAGTCTTTCCACATCTACTTTTCCCCACCTTATCATTTAGCTGCCTCATTTCTTCCTGCTCATTATCTCTCTTGCCATAAACCTGTCTATACTATAGTGGTGTCCATCCTGTCTTTCTGCAGCCTTATGCATCTCTACTTTGCTTTA
>WBNO01031908.1:6067-26887 GCA_013400575.1 Peucedramus taeniatus | reverse complement strand
ATAATGAAGGAAAACAGATATTGTGTTCCCATTTCAGGATGGTGTGTTTTATTAGCAATGATGCAGAAGAAGCACAGAGTCCTTCTAAGTCAAAAGGAAGTAAAAAGAAATTTTTCACTGTTTCTTTCTCTTTTAATGACATGGTTTGATTTTATACAGGTGGTTTGGAAGAGTATCACTGGGTGATAAAGAGGGTGTAAAAATTGACATTATTAAATTATGCTCACAGAAATTCACTAGATTTTGTTGTTGTTGTTGCTGCTGTTGCCTTATTATCTGATACCAGGCATTCATCTCTTCAAGTTAGTGAGAAAGGTAGTTCATATGTAGACATCACCATTTTTAATGAATGTTTGTCCGAGATAAGAATATATTATCCAGGTTAAATTACTATTTTTTCAGCTATGAAAGAAAATATAATTATGATATGAGTGCAATAAAAACTGATATGGCCAAGACAAGTCTCCCTAAACACTTATTTTTAATTTTTACATATCTGGTTACTAAGAATGTGATCTAGACTGGCAAGAGTTGAAAAGATTTTATGTGCTATTCACAGTAATAAAGATAACAGACATGAGGTATCATTTCAGTTTATCTTTCTCCTTTTAATTAAAAACATCCTGCTATTAGAGATAAGTGGCATCTCATCAGAAGGAATTTTATAGATAGAAGAATTGAGTCTGATCTCTGTAACTCTGAATCAGAAATGATAAAGGATTTGCTGTGAAGTGTTATATATATGCAACGATAATGCTCCTAGATTTACTGCTTGAAGTGCAGGCTTTATATCCTTTGAAGACACATCTGATTTTAAAAATAACAAAAAATTAATAAAAAAAAAAGTTTTCAGATTTTTGGTACCCTTATTTATTTATTTTCTAAAAGAAGGGGAAAGAAACTCTTCTGCTTATCACAATGCTTGTTAATTTTTTCATTTTATCAAGTTTGGCGCATGTGTACTATGTCATGTTGTAGTTGTGCAATTCTGTGGAAAAAGGGCTGCAAAAGATGTGTCTGAGCTGCTTGTACAACCCTGTGGTCTTTCTCTGAAGACTTTTATAGACTGGGAGCTCTTAACATATCAGTGTTCTAAGTAAAATAATTTAAGCTGTCTGTCCAAGGTGTTCTCCCCATCCTCCTACCCCCAGAAAATATCCTACATATTCTAGAAGATATTCTAGATGCTTTATCTTGCCTGGTAAAGCCACTCTTCATGGGTGCATCCAAAGATCTATAAAAGTTTTTCCATGGCTTATAGATCTACATCGCTTGATGATTCCCGTATACTAGAAATCTTTGAAAAATGGCTATAGATCAAGTTTTCTGAGTCTTTGGCCCCCAAATGTCCTTCTGCACCGTGCTTACAGGGTAGAAAAACACCAGGCAGATATTCAGATATTTGTGAACTTCTTCTAGCACAGTTTAGTGTCTGCCGACAGAATGGCCTAAGGGTGTGCAACTGAATATAAAGGGGATGATGTGTTTGATGCAGTATGGTCATGCTTATACATTTATTTGATATCACAAAGACTGGAAATATTAGAAGGTAACATTACCATGCTACGTGGGTCTATACTACTCCAGGAACACTCCAGGATAGCTACCTTTCCAGTGTCCCTGAGGTGTGATAGGAAAAGGTAGGACACAGCTGGCCTGATGCAGCAGTGATGCATAAAGGGTAAAGACAAACCACTCTCTCTGCAAGGGAGCTGCATTGTCTAGTTAAATAGTGGCCTTAGCTGGACAGTTGAATCACAGTGATGTAACCTAAGCTGTGTGTTACAATTTCCTTCTGTAAGTACTCACAGAGGACGCAGGCTCTGTACAGCCCTGAGGAATAGAAGCAGAACTTCTCAGGTCAGATTGTGGAAAGTACCAGTTTCAGGCAAGAAGCTTCTATAAGATGTGTGTGATGCTTGTATTTATGTGCATAAATAACACTGTGAATGTGTTCACATACAACTACTTTAAAAATGCATTTCTGAAAACACTGCTGTTAAGGTCAGGAGTTAAAACTAAATACAAATTTGATCCTACAGTGCCTGAATGCGTCATTTCTCTAATCTTCATGGGTTGTGTAAGTATCAGAATTATTTCTGTGAATTGAGCTACAACACAGAAAAGGTCACAAGGAATTTTACATCACAGCAGTATCTAAGTAAGAAAAAAAATTTATATGAGGCTCTTCTACCTCTCCACTTTGACAGATGAGCACCAGTTACTATGGTGAGCAATAGCTAATCCCTGCTTCTGAAGTGGTGGAATGCAGCTTATACTTTTCCATGGCAAAGCAGGGAGTTCAGACTTGAAGAAAAGTATGCCATAAATGTTAAGATGGTTTTCTTTTTTATTGCACAGCTAACATTGCCAGGAAAGCTCAGAAGCCAGCAGAAGATTAACCTAGCTTGAATAAACTACAGGAAAAGATAAAAAATTTTGCTGAGTGAATTTGCTTATCCAATCACTGCAAAATCTGTCTCAGTGTTTGCCTCTGTGCTAGTAAATGAAATGTCATAGGTCATGCCATAGGACTGACACAGATGTGTAGTCATCCACACCGTGGCCATGGTTCCTGTTGATTTAGGTCAGATAGTGTACTGCCAGGTGAATCCCAGACTAGCTTTCAGGATGGACTAGGACCCACTCCCAATAGGAAGCTACTATGAGCTACCCTACCAAGAGGGAATTTGGGGATTTTGCGTTAAGTAATATTTTTCTATTGCAGCTCTGGACTTTTCTCTGGACTACTTTTGTTTTAAAAGTAAACAATTTGTCTGAGCATTTTTTCTCTCCAGCAGGAAAGAAAGAGGAAAGGGATTCCCCTGGTATCTAAGATGACAGCATGTCCAGAGAGAAATCCTCCAAACTTCTACCCTGGCTCTCTATAACTGTTCAAACTGAGCTTTTCTTAGGCAAATGAAGGTTGTTCCACCTTTGAATGGTAAATAGTTTTCCCTGAGTCACGTGCATGACCCAGTGCTCTATGGGAAATGGCCAGCTGTGCCATCTGTTTGTAGCCAGGTATGACAAGTCTCAACCCAGGGCCAGGGACCCCTGTAAGTCAGCTAACCATCCTGAATTATGAAAGAGTTCCTGTTCCCATTCCCAGTGTTTGCATTTGCCAGAGCTAGCCCAGTGCTCCTGCAATTCCTCTCCCCATCATACTTGGAGGGCCCTGACAGGGAAGGGGTTTTTAGAAGTGCTCATCATGACAGGCACCAGACCCAGGACTCAGCTATGTAATGGTCTCATTTACAGTTCATGATATTGGATATGTTGGTCACAAATTGAAATTAATAAACTGGTGCATTCCTAATAGTAGATGGACACATACCTATCCCAGGATAAACATCTCAGGAACAGCAGTATTGCAACACTGGGTGCAGCAGCAGTCCCTCTTTTACCAGTCATACTGTTACACACAAAATCTTGTCTATGAACTAAGAGGAAGCACACCATATGTATACACAGTCAACAATTTCTTGTTCATATACCTGAAATCCTAAGAATTTAATCAATATTAGTCCATGTCCTGTTATATAACATAAAATTAAAGAAAACTAAGTTAGAAAGTTTCTATATGGGAAAGGTCTCAATAATATGCCTGAAATTGTAATATACACGCTTGTTAGTTTCCACCCCTTCTCCTGGTGGTATGTTCACCTGACCACTGCTCTTCTGTTCCTAAGCCAGATGCTTTCATTCTGGTGGTGGTGGTGCTTTATGGTGAATTATCAGCATCTCAAGTCTTTTGCCAAATGGATTATGATGTTCATATTGTTGATTCCTTACTCCAGTATCCACCTTACTTTTATGTGCTTTCTAACATCTTGTGGTTCTTCATTGGTCTACAGCTCTCTATTACACCTGCATCCGGGTATATTGTATATCATAGCTTTCATGTATGTTAAATAATATTCTTCTGTTTTCTTTGTTACACTATTCCTTAACTGATCATCAGGGAGTTGTTTGTAGCTAAGGGGTCATTGTTGTCAAGACCATCACATACCTGCACTGCACTATGTTGCATCCAATGCCTCTGCTTTTCAAAGTCTCTATTATTGTCCTGGACTTGTATTTCTTTACACAATATCATTTTGTTAGAGTTACAAACCTATCATTCTCTACAGAATAATTGTTTCTTACCACTAGCTACATAAAACTCTGGTTGTGCCACACAAAGATAATGAGAAAAACAAATTAGACACAGGCTACTGATCAATTAGAGAAATTACTGTCACAGCTAAAACAAATAAACCAAAACTGCAGGCAGGCCATTAAATGTTCAGATTTAGCAGGCCTGACAAGCATTTTTTCTGAAGACTTGCAAATCCATTACCAAGCTTATGGCCTGTTATTGGTAACAATCAGCAGTAATATCACACGGCTGTGATCCTGTGCTTTCATTGTATGCAAGAGTGCTTGTAGCCTATATATGAAAGTACGTAATATATACTTATCATTTCTCTGATATGTTCTAAAGCTTATATACATCAGTAGAAATTGGAAATACTGTCTGAAGTTGGCAACTAAAGCATGATGATCTGCAGGATGGGTAGAAATAGATGCTGCCAGGTTGGTGAAAACGACACAGGATATATCTCAGTATAATGTAACTACTCTCTGTGGGCAGGGCAAAGACTAGAATTGGCATTGCTTCAAAGGTTAAAATGTTTCTTAGTGTTTTCTGCAATGTTTGCTGTTATTTTATGGTCAAATAAATACTGGGAAAATATACCTACATATCAGTCTGTTGGAAAAAAAGGTCACTCTTGAAACTGGCAAAAAGTCTTGCACAGTGTTTTCTCTTTGGTTTCCGTTTATTCATCTCTTTATGGTTATCAACTGGAAGATAAATAAGTATCTACCATGACTTCCATGACTGTCTGAGAAACTGTACATGATACATGACACAGGTATGAGCAGCCACTATTTCTCAACTTCTGAGTTTCTTAAAGAAGGGAGGATATAGTAAAATTTTCTTGTAGTGCAATAGGAACCTTGTTTAATGGCGAAGTCTGAGAGGGGACTTCTACACCCTTCTATCCTTCCTCACCTGGAGAATCTATAGAAGGCCAATGTGCCTCAGATAGGAGGATAAGAAGAACTATTTCTATTTGCTCCTGGTTTTTGCAAAGTAAACGATTGGATCTGCCTAAGTCAGTTTTGGTTTTTGCAAAAATGGAATTCTGAATGATAACCTCTCCATATTCTGGATGTAAAGCAAAATCCCTCCATGCAGTTGTTCTCACTCTCCGTGACTCTTCCACTGGTTGTAGTACAGTACTGTACAGAAGAAGATTGATTGTGTTACCCAAATGAATTAAATTTAGCAGTCCTGATCCAAGAGTTTGTGAATCCCACTGCATAGCTAATGCATTCATTCTGACAGAAAGGTCTAAAAAGCCTAGAGATTTCTGTCCTTTTTGCTTCATTCTCTGACCCATGAAACAGCTACAATGAATGATTGACTACTCAGAAGGTGAGGACATCTTGGAGACTGAAAACCAAATAACACCTGGGACAAATGTCCAGAGTCTGATCTCATCTATGTCTGTTGAGCATGCAATCTGGTTGCAAAATGCAACGCAATTTGACTGCTCTGTTCAAGAGACAGTTGGGATTGGAATAACAAAGGTGTGGTAGAATAAGAATTACCTGCATTGTTTGAGTCATTTTCACGGTGCTTTCTTAGCTGTGCTTCACTTAGGAAAGTGCTTCATTCAGTGTTTTGTGCACCATTTCTCCCACTTCATTCACATAGAAAAAATAATTCATGTAAACACAGAACTGTGGCAACAGAACCATAGCAGTGTGCTTACACCTAGAAAGCCAAAAGTCATCCAAAAAGTTTCCTAAACTGTTGTGTGTTTCCTGCTTTGTTGTGGTTTTATTTTACTTTGGGGGGAGGAGGAGGGGTGAGGAAGGTGGAGTGGGCTTTTTTGTCTGTTTCTTTTTTACTTTCTTTTTTTAAATCTGCAATTTACTTGTTGCAAAAATAGATACCTGAGAACAATTAGGTGGAAAATACAAAACATATCTTTTAGATTAATTCATTGTTCTACTTGTAAACATCCGGTGGGGTATCACATCCTGGAAAAGCCACTCAGTTTCACTACACAGAGAAGTCAAGGCTTGCTAGTTCCCATGCACTGGCAGACCACAGTTGATTTGCATGCACGTACAAGAAACACATCTTTCTCTGTAGTCAGATATATAAATAATAAACACATATAGAATGGGGAAATTAATTTTCTCATGTTATTAGCCATTAACCATTACTTTTTTTGCAACATAATGGGAAATTAAAATAATCAGTGAGCAGATTACCATGATCTGCATCCAGGTACATGTTCCAAAACTGCTGTATCAAGTCTTGCTCCTCTGAATAATCTTCCTTTCTAATATTTACACAAAACCAGATTTAAGGGTCATAAACCATTTTTATTGTATAGGTTTGCCCTCCTTTCTGTTTTCAGCTTGACTTCTCAGAACATCTCTCCAACTCATCAGCAGAGCAGTAAACCTTCATTTAGAAAAATACAGACCTTTAAGTCTCCTATTTCCTACTTCTATGATAGTATTCTAAACAGACTGATTAGGAAGTAATAACATACTTTATGGCCACCACAAAAATTGGGTAATTTAGCTTCTTTGAAAGAAATGCTCAGACCTGTTATAGGTAAATTAGTGATTCAGCCAATTTAGTAATAAAAAATCAAAGTTTTATTTCACGATCAAAATATAATTTGGATAGCCACAATTAAAAGGACAGCACCAAACCTGGGATTAGCGCTGGGTGAACTCTGGTCCGACCTCTATCGCACCAAGACCCTCTCTGTTCACGAATGCCATTTCCATTGGGTCGGTTTTTAAACAGTTTTTTCCGCCTGAGGCTGAGGTTCTCCTATTCCTTTGTTGCTTCACATATTCATGAGGCCTTCTTTCTCTGTGCTGGACTTGGACAAAGGCGCTTCCAGGCAGTGATGATATCAGACGCTGAGTTACAGGAACCTGGCATTCAGATGCAAAGGGCTAACGACCCCGGTTATCTTGATCTTGGGCACTTGTCAGCCGATCATCACCCGGGTGTTCCCCAGTCAGTCCCAGGAAGAAGTTCATCTCTGTTGGAGCCACGTCTTTTGGTTTGTTAACCAAGTCCTCTTTCGCTGCTGCTCGTGGTTTCGCCACCCTGTGAAACAACCTTCCCCCTTCTCTGCTTGTGAGATTTAAACTTTTAGAGATTTTTCATACATGTACCATTCATTTATGAACTTAAGTTATTCCACCATTATTTTATATTTCACGGGAGCAGGAATTAATTTACACCATCTATAACAGATCTAATACCATTAAGCCTTGATTCAAGCCCTCTGGATAATTAAGCATTTTCACTTTTCAGAGTCAAAAGAGCCATGCCAGGGCATGTGACAAAGGAAAGAGAGAGAAAGAAAGGAAGGCAAAAGGAAAGGTTTCTTTATTTTATACTATGCATGTAGTTATATAATTTATATACATACATAATATTTTAATTTTTTATATGCTGTGAAAGGATGCTCTTAGGAAAGAGGTTATTGTAACATGCAAATTTACAAACTAGCAGAAGCTGGACATTCATACATATAGATGTATGTGGTCTCAGATGTCATCCTGATGTTTACAGACTGACTCTTAGACTTTGATCTTCCTAACTTTGGCCAGCTTGTATTGTGTCAGAGCAGTCATTCCTTTGTTTAAACATCCTCACAAATAGTGATATGAAGCCTATAATGGGCACATATGCTCCGATAAATATTTAGCATTTTTTTAATGAGTATTTGATTAACAAATGCAGTGGCTTGTGCTCAGTATTTGGCCAAATTTTACCCAGATCTTTTTCACACACACTGAAATATGCACCTTCAGTACTTTAATTAATATTACAGTTTGCAGATTAGAATAATTTTAATTTCTTAGGTAAAGAGGCTTGAAATATAATCTTGAAAATAATTTCTCTATTTTCTTAAGAAGTTGTGCAAATTCAGAGGCAATCTACATTGATAGAATTAAAATAAAAATCCGTAAAATCTGAGAAATGATCAGATTGTCTAAAATACTTCACTTAAGTTTCAGCATAGGAAAAAGCCTGGTTCTTTCCGTAAAACCTCTTCTTAAACAATTCCTGTGTAGCTAGAAATCTCCAAGCTCTTTTTTTACGCTATGACAACTAAGAAACACTTCATTTCATTTGTTTCTCCTTTACATTCTTTCTCCCATCCTTTACATACTTTCTACAATATCTTCAGACTACAACATCAGATGACATTTTAATTGTAATTTTCAGCTAAATTAAAGCATCCTTAAAAAGGAAGCACATAGGGAATTTCATGCAAATGAGGATGATAGATTCATGGCCCATGATCTGGGCTGCCTTAATGGACTGTGCTGATCAACAGGAAAAACCCTGCATTTTTCATAAGCAGTGTCTCCATTGTAGGGAGTGCTACAGTCACTGCTACAGATATAGAACCAAAAAACTGTAGATTGATGAAGAACAAAAACTATCACTTGGCTTCAGAATTTGCAGCATGCAAACTTCATTCACTGTATCACAGTCTTCAGGCTATGAATGCATCTTTTAAAGTCTCATAGTTTTAAAACCTTCATTTGGACAACTTTACAGGATTTGTTGATTCCTATTAAAAAAACTGTCTTTTCAAAATTTGTCCTGTAATCCAGCAGCCTTTGTCTCAATGCAGTTTTTCTTGACAGACTTGTCCACTGGTGTGCTTTTAACAACAGTTTATAATTTCTTTATATTGTGTTATGGAAAAGAGAGTTTATAGCAGTTTTAGATGTCAAAGTTACAGTTACTTTAGCTGATATTAAAAAGTCTGTGCCAGTTTAAGATCAATCAGTGACTCAGAAAAAAACCACTCTCCTTTTAATTTAATATTATGATAAGTTGGAGATCTGGCACTGAAGTAAACTGAAAGATTTACACAAAAAATCGCTATTCCAGTACACGTTTCATATATTTCAAAATGATCTAAAGTTTTATGCAGACTGTAAACAGAGTAAACATTTCTTTAGAAACCAAGTGAGAGCTATCTCACCAAGACAGTTTAATTTTGGTCCTAGGCTCTTTTTAAATGGTACATATACCAATAATAAGAAATAGAAGAGGGATGTAAGAGTTTCAGTGCAAGTCTTATAATTGAAAAGTCATTTTTGTATTTTAATTATTATTATTGTACAAAAGTATAAGTACTTTGGTATTTGATAGAGAGGTGTGGCTCCAGGAGTTAGCACTGAAGTTTCTTCATAGGTATGGCTAAAGTCAGGGACATTGTAAAGGAGATTTTGAAACAGCATCACCCCACTCCTTTGAAAATACCTTTGAGATTATTTCAGTAGCGCCTTGCTGATGTTGCAACAAAGAAAATAGTTAGGTCAGAGACATTAACATTCCTTTGGCTATGCTATTTCTGTTGCATGACTAGACAACTGAGCCCATTAAACTAATCCGGGTCGGTGTTTTCCCCAGTTTGGCAGATCATGTGGATCCTTACAGATCCATAAACAATGTACAACAGAACCAAGCTCCTTTTTTATTTCTCCTTTTTTTTTTTTTTTGAACAACAGCGTTGTTATCACCTAGAACTTAAAGTGTCAACTCTGAAAAGTGGCTTAAACTTGCTCAACTTTGAACAACTTTGTGGTGCCACAGGACTCAAAAGGAATTTTTTATGTGCTTAAAGTGAGGCTTCAGGCCTTGCTAAATTGAAACTTCACATGACATTTTTATGTGCTGAATTGAACCTCATTATGTGCTTGTTTCAGTCAAATTAACGCCTGACCTCTAGCAGCAGGTCTGGAGAGCTGTGACGATGAAATCAAACTGCTTTTATTGTTGTTTTGGAAAAGTCATCTGCAGTCTTGACTACATGTGTTAAAGACAGTGTTAGTGGAGCTATATAGCTACTACTTACTTGGGACATTAATTATGCACAGCTGTTGCTATACTTTAAGTGATTCAATGTAATATTGCAGCCTGGTCCCTTTCTAGTCCTCCCTCACTTACATTAACAGAAAATTTCACATAAGCTTCTGAAGTGTTTGTTATTGCTAGATCTGGCTGCACACTGGCAGACAGGGACAGTACTGTCAACTCATTCATGCATAAGAGGGATGTTTTGATACGTTCTTTCCCCTAATGTTAATGTATTAAATAAATTCTGTAGATATACTTTCTTGATTCTATCTGGTAATTGATCAGAAATGTGTTTTTTGATTTTTCAGAGCTCCTTGAGAACTAACAGGATTATACTTTCAAATGTTCTCTTTTCAAGAGTGCTGTCTAATGTTTAGAGGAGAAGATAGGCAATGAGTAATCTTAAATTTAAATCCTAACATTTATTTTTGAAATGTTGTATGACACAGCCTTTCTTTCCTTTGATTTAATTTCTCTTAGTACAGACTGTATGATAGCACTTTATAAATATGTTTTGAATCATTATTGAATTATAAAAGCAATTGAATAGTCTGGGTGATCATGCTGTGAGAATGCTACCATTCATATTTATGAGAGATAATGCACTGTGTCAGAGTCCTGGCTCATCTGAGGCCTACTGACCTGCTCTGACCACAATTAGAGAGAATGTGATGAGTTTCAGTAAACCTTCAATGCCATGGTAAGAAGAGGCTGTATTCCTTTATTTATTCCTCCTTTATCCCTTCCTTTATTGTCACTTCGCCAGCAGCTCTCCTGATACATCTGCCACTCACCACATGCCAAAGCCTTTCACAACTTGCTTTGTCACACCAGAAAGTGTTTCCTTCCATCCTGTTCAATCTGAAATCTATCTGTGAATGAGTACAGCAATAGGTACCTGTTTCATGGGCACAACAACCTGTTTTCAGAAAATATACCTTGGCCCAGACAATGCAAGTGCCTCTGTAGAATTTTCCCTATACTATTTCCACCTTCTCTCTCTTCTCAGCTGCACTTGCATAATACACTGACAGGAGAGGCATCCTCTAGCAAAGTCTCATCCCCCAATCTGCTGCTGGTCCTGGCAGCTGGAAAATTACCAGACCTTAAGGCTGGAATATTTCGCTTATTAACCTCATGCACTTTTTTCTTGATTTCAGTTGTGATCTTGTTTAAGCAGCTGATGTCATCTCAGCTGTAAAGTCAGAGGTTGCAATAATATAGAGTTAGAGGTGGGAATCGAAGTAATTTTCAGATGAGACAACATTAGTTTCTATTTCAGACTTTTCTGGAGAAAGCAGCTGCCAGATTCAAGTTAGATGAAATATACAAAAAGGCAAAGTGGGTATGTCACATTCTAGTAGATGCTAAGAACGGAGATGCAGCATTTTCCTGTGTGCCTGTGAGGTAGTAACCTTCCAGTGCATCATCCAGATGGCCTTTGGTTTCCAAATCCATTTTCAGGCATCACTATCAAGAATCCCACTTGAGCTTGGTGAAAAAATGGCAAAAATGACAAGTGGGAAGTAAGCACTAAACCCCTGTCTGTCAGTTACAAAAATTTGCTACAAATTTAAAACTTAATAATGGCCTTCAATAAAGTCTGACTGGATAATAAAACATAATGTAGAAAAATTGCATGCACTTTTTCTCAACAGCACTGTTCAAAAGCAACTTCTGCCTTCTTGACTGACCACATGTCAGTGAGTGAACATTGCGTTAATATTGCCATGGTCCACCATGGCAATTCCTGTGTTCCTATCACACTTTAATCTCAGATCTGTAATCAGTCTGGATGGGAATGCAAATCTTTGGCAAACTAGTTTTCTTCTTCATAGAACGGTTATTTCTTCTTTAGCTACCACCTTATGATGCTGAATAATAGACGAGGCCTTACATAAGTGTACAAGAATCAGGATGTCATGTAAATTTTTGTGCACTTGCTGCAGTGCAGTCTGAGCCGTGTCTCTCTCAGTCAGTCTGTGTCTTTGAGGTCTATCTGCAGAATACAGCATTAGGTAAGAGGGAAGAAACAGGAGAAACACAGAATCATAGAAAAAATTGTTGTATGTTTTTTCAGTGTTGTAAGCCAGTGGTTAGGCTGAATCTTTAACTTGGTCAACCCTTGCATAGCAAGTATAAATAGCAGATGCCTCCCAATGTTTAGAGGTCTGCTGGATTCAGATTACTTAAAATCCAAGCTGAGTTTCGTTTTTGCCTTATTCCCTTGGTAAACTCACCTTTGCGGTAGTCTGACAGTGACTACCCTTAATATTCTCACAATCAGAAAGGCCTCTCAGGACTCATTTTCTCTAAAGGAAGGGATAGAAAAGAAAAAAAATGGTTATAAAATATAGGGAAGTACATCTCCAAAGAAGCATTGTATATTATATGATTAGTCTTAAATGAACCAATTAAAAACTGGGGTATAATCCTGAGGCATGCCCTTGAAAATATGTCCTTACCTTCATTAAAATATGATACAAAATTATTCATCCATAGCTATCTTTTCATAACCATTTACAATTTGTGTATCATTCAACAGGTGTGAAATATGGAAATATCAGTATTTCAGGCCTAGAGGGACCATACAGCCTTTCACTTTCTGGAAAAGTTTTCAAGAAATTTTAAATGTTTTCACAAGACCTTTCTCATTTTCTTTCATCCCCTTTTTCAAAGTTTCTTGTGTTCTGTGACAAATGCTTGTAAGAAATCCACATTATTAAAAAAAAGTTTTTACTATTATAGATCATAAGGTACATTATGAAAAATATAATATTTGGCCCAAAATTGCTTGGTTCATGAAATTATAATATTCAGAGACTTCTGTAATCTCATTGTTTTTGATACCTCACACATATGCTCCATTCCTTTCTTTTACTCTTTACAGTCTATAGGTAGACTGTAGGTGCTTTGGTGGAACAATTTTATTTCTGGAATCAGTTTTTACAGGACATAGTACAGAATGTTTTGACAATGGCTCTTGGGAGAGCAACAACTTTTAAAACCATTATTTCTTTTAAACTACTAAACTTAAAATTAAGTGTCAGAATTATGTGCTCTAGAGAGGACTTGTAGACTGTGCAAAATATGAATGTAAATGTTTGGGGAGTGGTTCTAACATGGACACTTGTACATGTGTCATGACATCACTGTCTAACCATCCATGTGTGCATAATGATATCTGATCTTCACAGCTGGCTGGGAAGTCTGTTTTTGTGGATCTGAAATTCAAACTCTCAGCTTACCCTCGTTACACTGGCAGGTTAATGTGTCTGTCCCAGTAAAAATTGCCCTGCCCCACATTCTTTTTTATTATAGTAAGTTCAAATTGATAATTAAAAAAGCTAACCCACCCCGTGCTAGTAGGCTGATAGGGGTTTTTTATGTACTCTGTGAGAATAGAGGTGGTACTATGATCAATCTTGTACAGCACTGAGAATTACTCTGGAATATAAACACTATGATCCTCTATAAAGGTACAGAGGGCCTTTGTATTTCCAAAAGTTACTGTTATATGCCAATTGTTGTCAGATGCTTATTTATAAATAAAGATATCATATACTTACTTGTGGGAATAACAGAAATTTACCAGCATGTACGAAAGAGAAAATCAGATATCTTCCCTGTTGCTAAAACCCAGACTTAAGGACACAATCTCCACTTTTGGGACACTGGATGCTTCTTTATGAACCTGCAAGTCTCACATGTGCTGCAATGTACATCCTTCCTGTTCACTTGCAGACAGTAACTTACCATCTTTGATCACAGAAATAAGCAGCTGCATAGCACAAAGCCCAGACACCAGCTTTCACACCTGAGCTCAGGTGGAGTTTGCCCAGTGGAGAGAGCCATGCTGGAGCTGTCAGGGATGGTGCTGCAGAGCCTCCCAGCAGGGAGAGGGAGGAGCAGGGCTGACTGTGCAGCAATGTCTCTCCTTCTGCAGCTGATGCTGGATCAAAGTTGTTCAGTGCTCTGCAATTCACCAATCTGCAGCCTGGTGCAGCAGATAGGCGTCTTAAGAAACAGAGCTAAAACTCCTAAGCATTAAGTGCAACAGAAGGTCACTTTTTTCTAGTGGTTAAACTATATTCCCCAGGTTTAGTGAGCAATGTCATAGGAGCAGAAGAACTTGATTCAGAATTTAGTTATGATAGTTTGATTTAGTTTATATCAGTATACCCATCTCTTATCAACACACAAGAATTTCTGTAAGGCTAATTCCTATTTATCTTCAGCAAATACCTGTGTTATCTAGGACATAACTGCTCTAAGTTTTACTAGAATCCTTTTATGAGTTTGCTGAAAAAGTCACAGATATAATGTAGAGCGCTGAAGCTAACTGAGTAACCCAATGACATGGCTAACATAAATTAATAGGGTATGAAAAGAACTTTGTGAAGTGAGAAATGAATATAGGGCAGTAGTAGTGATGCACCTTCAACAGGAAAAAAACTAGAAAAACCACATGGGAAGGATAAATTGTGGCTTCTGAAATATGATCAAAATAGAGCAAAAATCTGTTTAACAAAATTCATTGAACCATTCTTACTAGATTCTTTTTCTTTTTGTAGTGGTTGTCAGAGAAGCCATTATTACTACAGAGAAAACTGGTTTTACTCAAATCATACTCTTTATCTAAGAATATCAAACTGCTTTTCAAATTGAACAAAGTCTCACAAATAAATATTCCATGTCAAGATCATTGTTTAGATATTGTATGAGGGAAGGGAAACATGGTATTATTTTGCCTAAGGTAGCACACAATGCTTGTAGCAAGACAAAATTAGAAGTGATATTTTCTTACTTGTTAGCACAATTATTACCCGCACATAATCCATTTTTACAGCAGCTAAATGTTGACCTCAGTGCTTTTAAATGTTCAGTCAGTATCCTGATTAGGTGAGCTGTGGAAAACAGCAATGTTGTTTTAAACACAGACTATGATTTTTAATAGTAGATATTCAAATAAATGTATAAACAGAAATATCTTTAACTATGTACTTTTATCACATTATTTTCTTTTTTTGAAATGTTCAGTGACCATCAGCTGTGCCTTATACTAGAAAGACCACAAGATAGTTATTGTGTATTCTGCACTTAGTCATCAAAAAAGGATTACTCACTTACAACTATGAAAAAGTTAATGTCTTAGAATTTTACAAACTACCTCTAAAAATTAAAGGCATAAATGTGTGCTTGTTGCTGTCTCAGCCATGAGATATTGCCTTCCAAAGAGATATAGAAAGTTTTTATGCTTATTTAATAAAGAGGCAGGAAAAGCAACTGCAAAGCATTTAATGCTTGAAGAGTTTTTGCTTCAGAAGGAAATAATAAGATAGGGGTTTATTTTAAATATAGGCTTGATTTTAGTTAATTTGTTGTTAAATATATTGACTAAAGCAATTCAGAGGTTTCACTGTAAATACAGCATTGTCTCATTGGGGAAAGAAAACATCCAGGTGGAAATAAATTTCTTGAAGAATTCCTGGAAATCAAGTCATTTTTATGGAATATGGTCTTAGACAAACAGATACTGAACCTTGAGACTGTGGTGGGTTGATGCCTGACATGCACAGCTCCTCTCTCACACCCTCTTGAGAAAATGACAGAAGAGATGAAAATGCTCATTGATCAAAGAAAAAACAGGGAGATCATATACCAAGGTCCATCACAGGCAAAGCGGATTTGATTTGGTGAAAATTAATTTAATTTTTTGTCAACTAATATAGATTTGGAAAGTTAGAAACAAAGACAAAATAAAATTCGAAGGCAAAATCTTCATCTTTGAAGATGAGAGACGTGAACTGAAAAATATGTCCTTAAATTTGTTTCTGCATCTAATCATAGCTGACTTACACACGATACACATTGAGCAAGCGCACCGGAAGATAAGATGGACTGATGGCCACTCTGCACAGGGTCCAGGTATGGTTTCTGGAAGGAAAATCATTTAAAATCATTTAAAAATTTCCTACTTTGGCCAAAGATTATTTATGATACAGAGTGATAGATCATGTGGGTGTACTGTTTATATATTATCTTAGTGGAGGATTCTCATTAGTAATATCTTGTCTTTCTGCAGTAACACAGAAGTCTGTTGCATTATTTATAAGATTAAAAGCAATTTTTTTTCTCCTTTGTATGTTTGTGTGTCTCTGGTTTGGACATTTTACATCATTTTTATGTACTAATATAATTGGAAGATAACATACACAAACACGAAGGGTGATGTCCTGCTAAAAGTTTTATTTTTAAAGTAAAACATAGGACTTTCAAATTTTCATCTCCTATGAAACTGACAAAGCAAATCATTATGTAAAATAAGAGTATTTTTTGTGGAAAAAAATCTATATTATTTTGAAGTTGGATACCATTTGTTTGTATATAAGTACATATAAAGTTTTTTTCACCTATAGAAGGCAAAAGTCCAAAGGCTCAGCTTTGGGTATAGGCAGTGTAACAGACTGG
This sequence comes from Peucedramus taeniatus, assembly GCA_013400575.1. NCBI lineage: Eukaryota > Metazoa > Chordata > Aves > Passeriformes > Fringillidae > Peucedramus > Peucedramus taeniatus. The sequence goes on along the minus strand of WBNO01031908.1, from coordinate 10,440 downwards.
ATGGAACAGAAGATACACTGGTACTCCTTTCTTAAGCACTTGAACACAGACATGCAGTGTTTAACTGTATGTGCATTCATCAATATAATCCAATAGTCTTGAAATAAGCTGCAGACCACTTAATAGATGCACAAATAGAGCAGAAAATGAATTTTTGAAGTAGTTTATTGTTAATCTTAGCTTGGCAGATGAATATTATGCCAGTAATTACTTTCATCTGCTACTACCAACCATTTAATCTTTTATAACTTCAAGCAGACCTGTGCTACAGCAATTGGCCTTAGAATTTGCACCAGAAACAGCTTTTGTAATCTTAAGATGAATGTACATAAAAATATCTACTTATTTTGGTAGAACAGCTGAAAACTGAACTGGATGACCTTTAAAGGTCCGTTCCAACTCAGACAATATATGATTCTCTTACACACCTATCATAATGGTAGTAATTCTGATCCAGATTGATGAAACCCAGAAGGTGGTAGCCAGTCAGTTTAAAGTTCATGATTACAAACTTAGAACAAAATAATTTTCCCTATACTTTTACAGGGAGATGAGGAGTATTATGAAACATAATGTGTTCTTAAGTTCCCTATATCGAAACTTAAGGAGGCAATTAAAAATAGTAGGAATTTATATTAAAAAGCAGATGCAAGACTTTGTTAAGTGCAGAAGTTTCAATGGTCCATAGAAAAATTAAGCTGGAATTAATAAGGGATTTATTTTAAAGTATCTACAAAAGTTATTTAATAGAATTTAAAAATGTTAGTGATCAGTCAGAATAGATTTTTTACAAAAAATAAAATTAAGCAACATGAAAAGTTGAAATATAAATTTCTTGAGCAATATTTCACTAAGAAAATTCCAGGAGTCCTGTTCTTTTCAAACCCCATCTACTAAATAAACATCAGTTGTTTGTAACTCACTGGAGTTAGGAGGCACTTACGATTACCAGGAATGAAAGCTTGTTTTTAGCTCTTCAGTTGTTACATTCTTCACCTTGCAAAAACAAGGATGTGGCATGCAAAATAAAAAAAAAATCAAAATAAAAGCCCATTCGCTGTTTCCCTCAGGCTATTCAGATCCTATGGAAAGCACGAATTTCCTGGATAACAGCTAAATGTTTCCTGAGAAACCCAGTTCCCCTTAGGTAAGACAAAGCTTAACATTAGTTTAGTTGTACAACTAATGAAACACAACTCTGAGAGGACTGATTGTTTGTCATCAAATGCTAGACAATCAGAATAGCCTTCTGGCAGACAAGAAAGCAGCATTAGCTAGTCTGTCTTAGGTGCAAACACAGATGCTCAGGCTGCTGGGAATTGCTGCCGTGGTGCCTGGCAGGTCTTGCACGGAATGCCAATGCCAGTGTACAGCCGCTTCACACAGCACCACTGCTGGGGTCTCCAGGGGCTTTTGTGGGGCCTTTTATGGGGCAAGTCTCACTGAAAAGGGCACCTGCTGCTCTTGCTGCTGCTCTCAGCTGGATGGAAGATGGATAAATTGATGTGGGATCAGAGACTGGAGCCAGGAACTGCCCCTGTAGTCAAGTGTCCTACTCTCAGGTTTTCTCTCTGGTGCCAATCCATTTTACTGGCTATCCACATATTTGCATGTGGAACACAAACTCAGGAAAATGACTGATGGGAAGTTCTTCTTGATCAAGAGAACTACACGTGATGCAAAGTGGAAAAGTTAACAAAGATCAGCATCCACAGTGTGATCTTTTATGAGAGTCTGGTTTTGTCCATGCCTTTATCAAATAACAACTAGCAACCAAATCATTGCTGCATAGCAGTGAGACAGATCCATGTTCAAGGGGCCCTTCTTTAGAGTAATCTATTCTTCTGATCATTCTTTCCACGTAATTTTTCTGCTTGTTTCCAAATGTTCTTTCTTCACTGCTCCCTTAGTCTAGACTCCTCACATGGTGACTTTTTTTCTCATTGCAAGTAGAAAATTGTTCAACATCACAGATAATTTTTTTGAGAAATTGACTGGCTTTTTTTTTTTTTAGCATGGAGACATCCCTTATTTTTCCTTGAAGCTGAAATCCTCTACCTCACCAAGTGTGACCACTGGATATTTCTTTTTTTCCTATTCTTGCTTTGTATCATTTATCTACCAAGTGCAAATTTTCTTTCATATGTATCAAAAAGCATTTTAAATATCAACAGCACAAAATTTCTTTTCAAAAAAAGTTCTTCATGCTGCATATGTAGAATTTTTTAAAGTTTTTTATGATCTACAAAGCAATCTTTTCAGTGTGTAGCATATTCAGATGCCTTTACAGACCTCAGCATGCTGCTGCCTAAACAATTTATCCCCTGCTGCAGGATAATTTGAGCCTAGGCACTTTCCATTTATTTTTTGTGCATAGCTTTCTTGGATTTATCTGACCTTAGTGCATTGCTAACACCCTGAGATTCATGCAGCAGCTTCATTTAATGAGGCAAACTCCTTCATTAAATCAATCCTCATGCATTTGCAGCTCAAGTCATAGAGGGAGACATGTTTCCAGTTAACAGCTTATCTCCCAAAGTCAATCAGTTACACATCTAAGGATCTCCGCTCTCCACCTGCAACATTTTGCCTTTGTTTCACATTCATTGCAGTTTGACAAGCAACTCAGTAAAGCAGAGTATTACATACATCATGTGACAAGCAAGACAACCCATGGAAGTCCTGAGAGGGCCAGGGGGTTTTTCTGTAATTGAGAAACCACGTGTAAGTATGGATGGTCCAGATGAGATTGATGAGAATTTCATATCCCAGTTCACAACTTTTCTGCTTTTAGTTCCATGGATTTACGACATTTCATATGGAATTGTAGCCCCTTGCCTACGTCTCAAAGAGCATCTGTTTCGTGGTACAAACACCCTAGAGTCTTGGGCCAGCTTTGAGACAAAGTGGGGAAAAAGGCAACACAAAGCTCAAGCTCTGGAAGGACAATGTATGCGCTGGATCTGAGAGATCTAAGCAGTTGTGGGACAAATGCAGTATCAAGAAAGGTGTACAGTACCGCAGTGAATGAAACAAAGGTGAAGTCAGGGAAAGAATTTCCTTTTCTTTCCAGTTACTATTTTTTTCTGATGAATTGATTAATCTTCAGAAGACCATGAACTCCCCTAAGTTACAGCTCATCAAGTATAAGCCTAAGTATAGAACTGGTTGCCAGCTACCAGTGACTACTTCTCTTGCAGCCAAGTATTTAAGGGAAAACCTGAATCAGGACATAAGTCTTTAATTGCTGCCGTTTTCACAAAGGCTACTGCAAAATATTTGCATACCTTCCTTACAGCAATTTTAAATATTTCACTTATCTTCTTCTAACTCTTTACTCTTCTTTTCACAAGGTTCATAGTGTCAGAAAAATAAAAAGGAATTAATATCAGCTGCTGCAGCATCCAGTAACAGAAGCAAATTCCAGCATCTTCCAGCTGTAAACTTTCTTGTGCTGCCCCTGCAGCCCTGCCATGTTGTCCATCTGAAAAATCACACACATGATAAATAGGAGTGATAATTAGGAGTTTATCACCCTCATCCTTGAGCTGCTGATCTTTCCTCTTGCTTTGGAATACGCAGCACTGCAACATCATTTAAAACTGCAGCAGTCTGACTCATAACACGATTCTTACCTTGACAATCAATAGCTGGTTTCTCACCCATCCCTGATCTAACAATTTTTTTTACACATTTGGCTGATTATTTCTTTTTGCAGAATAATTCTGCACAGAAAAGTGTAAACAGGAAGAAGTTTTAGTGCCAAATTGAAACAGCAAAGTGAATAATGTTTACTAAGAAAAGAGTAGTTTATATTCTCATAAACCTACACCAATCAGGAAAAAGGCCATGAAAGCAGATACTTATCAGTTTCCTCTGGCCCAGTCATATCTACATGGAAGACATGGGCTGTCACCTGGAGTGGGGAACATAAAAGACGTGGGTCATGATGGGGACATGAATGTAGATAATGACAGAGATGCATCATAGCATCAGCTTCATTCAAATTCTGAGTAAACTTATCTTTAAAAGATATACTGGGGATGGTTATGGTTAAGGCTGATAGGAAACTATCTAAAGTTAGGATTTCTCACTTTAACTCAGCAGCTGGCATGCTTTTTTAACATCAACAGACTCTAATAAAGCTGAGGGAAAAATACTATTTGATACATACACAAGTATTGCATGTAAATGTTAGTATAAATATAAGACACCTGTCAGTTCTCCAGGAACTGCCGCTTTCTTAACTGTGCTTCTACCAGACAAATATCCTAATTTATGTAATGCCTTTTGCAAATTTGTGACAGTGATCATAATCATGATTCTGGCAGCCTCCTGAATTAGAGATCCATGAATTCTCCAAGCAATCCAAA
>WBNO01031903.1:0-25698 GCA_013400575.1 Peucedramus taeniatus | reverse complement strand
AGTTTAATTTATTTTAACAGCAAGAATGTGGCTAACTTTTGACACCCTAAACCAACTCCAGTAATATTCTGGATTGAGAAGTGTGAACTAGTTCCTACAGAATTCATTTACTGTCAATTCACTATTTATTCAGCAAAAAATTGTTTGATTAGCAATTTCATTGTTTTCATTTAATTGTCTTTACTTGGCACAGCCATTAACAGCATTTAACAAAACCTTATTCCAGAAAAGAAGCATGACTTCTACTTGAGGCTGCAGGAATACTAGGAAGTTATAACATACACAGATACAAACCACTAACATTTTAACCACTACATAGTAAAAATATGTACAGTTAAATATAATACCATACCCTCATTTGTCCTCTGCCCACAGGTACTCAAAAATATACTCATAACATTGTTGTTAACAGACTCTGCTAACCTTTTAAAACTAAAATACACTGAACAGAACATAATTAGTTACAGCCGACATTACTACTTAAAAATTACTAGGAAAGACATAGTTGATGTGTCTAAACTTTTAGGTCATTTCCAGAGTATGTAAGAATATTTGGTACCTCTGAGCAGTGGAGAAAATTTATTTTAATCACCCTAAAATAATGGGTGCTACATTTGAGGGACCGACAATGACCTATTTTGGGATGTCCACATCATAGTCTTGTGTTTGAAAGGAAATGGCAGCTACCTCATCCCACTGCAGAAAAGCGCCTGCAGTAAGCAGATACCACACAGTCTAGAGGAATTCAGGTCAATCTCCTGCTCAAACATTTATCTCCTGTAAGACATGAAGTAAATGCCAATGTCTTTCCACCTCAATTAAGCCGTCAAAGAGAAAATGAGGTACACAGGGTGCGGAAGTATGCAATCATGGAAGACTGTGAAGTTCAGAAACAAGAACAACTAGCAACAAGTTTTGCGGACCACCATGGAGAGGTTTATCCCCATCTCTTTGCAGAAAAATATACTACAAGTATGGATTGTCCTGGAGTCCTTGGCTATTTCTGCCATTGTGTTTAGGAATAAAAAGACAAGTAAATTTCTTGACTACAAGTCTACAGAAAGAGAGAGGACAATTTATTGTTTGAATTTATATGGCCATGTCATACTCACGCTGTGATAAATTTAAATTTTCTATGTTGATGGATATCTAAAAGAGGGGGGTATTTGCATCACTCACTGCAGTGGCCTCTATTCTCTATCCCTGTGCATTAGTCTTTAATGAGTGCTAAGAGCACAGCAGCCCTTTGCAATAAATACTAACAGTGTCAGAAGGGAGTATTCTATTAGTGTTCAGGACAACACAACTCAGTTTTACTATGAAGGAAAATAACAGGAATGCACACCCATCCCAATGCATTAAAGACAAACCTCCAGAATTTTAAAAGTAATGCTATTAAACTGCAGGAAAATAGGTTAATCAAAGGAATTCAATTTCACGCAATGTCAAAAGAAGACATCATTTTGCGTCAGATGTTTTGGCAAGCAGAATGCAGACTAAACTCTAAGCTCTAATTGTGAGCTTCTCCCTCACAGTGTGAATTTTCCAAACTGAACATCTCACTGTCTAATTGAAGCATTCAACCAGCATACATTCTGTTCAAGCAACTGGGTGAATGTTAAAATACTGTATGTAGGCAGTATTAATTTCTTTTGCTTTCAAGGCACCAAACCCTTGGAAATAACTATTCCTTAATTTAATGCTGAAATGTAACTTCACTTACTAAGAAGTAGTCTTTTCTTGATGAAAAAAACAATTTGTAAATATCCAGCAGGGAATGACATCACAGCTTAATACAAACCATAAATTTGCATCCCTACTTTATTGCTTCTCCATTTCTATTACCATACAGAGACACCAAAAAGTTTTAAATTAAGTCACTCATACATCCAAGTTTGGACAGAATGTAGTCAATGTTCCTAGATCTCTATCCTTAGACTCAGAACTTTACTTGAGAGTCATCCTTCGGACAAGAGGCAGTTCAACCCATATGTTTGATATCTTCTTTTAGTCCTACTCTCCATCCTCCTACATTTGTTTATAAAATTTTATCCCGAGAGGAACCAAGACTATAAGCACTGGAAATCAGATTTTAGCTCTCTGAAATACAATAGCAAAAATGCAATAATTACAAACTGAGGAAAAGCATGTCTTAAACAAAGATCCATCTTAGAACATCACAATATATTTTTCACAAACCTTAATTCTAATCTCATCCTTTACTCTTTTTGTTTGATCCCTGTGTCCCAGTCAGAGCTGAATATTAAATGAGGGAGGGGGGAGGGGGAATGAGAAGGTGAAGGAGGGAAAAAGGAGAGGGGGGCACTTAAAGCTTGTTGTTCTAACACAAAATATTACTTCTCCCTATCAACCTTGCATTGCTTGAGCCACAGTATTCAGCAGCATTTCAGGCTGGACAAAATCCTTCTGGCTTTGTTTCTTTGTCACCTCCCTTTCATGGTTCCTTATCTCCTCTAAACACAATAGTCTTAGTCTCTGCTTTGCTGTAAGGCCTTTAGAATTCACAAGAGGGTTTAGTTTGAGAAAACATTTCTGTATGTCATCTGTTCCACCTCCTTTGTTCTCAAAGAAGTGCTAACCAGCAGCATTGTCCAGGCCCTCACACTGGGTTTTGGCCAGTGAAATTTTGAATGTCTTCTGGGATGGAGAGTCTACAGAGGAAAACCAGTATGGTGCTTGACCAGGCTTAAAGTGAAAAAAATTTTTCCTAAGTTAAACCAGAATTTCCCATGTCAACTGGCCACTTTGAGTTTAGCATTTTAAGACCGCACAGTTGGTATAGAATTTATTGAAGGTAAGTGTCTCCTGCAAATGATTAATGCCATCCCTGGTAAGCATCTCAGATGGGATAAGTTCGTTTTTGTGGCTACCCATCTTTCTGCATTACTCTGAAAAGAGCTGAATAGTCGATTCAGATTGGACACTTTACTTTTAGACATCAATTTCAGTCAGATACACCTCATTCACTCTAACTTAAATTTCTGAAAGGTCACAGGATGAGTTGTTTATATCCTCCTATGCTAGGGGTTTAGAAGCATACTTTGACATGTGCTTGAACTGTCAAGCATGTAGAGATGAAAGAACCAAACCAGAATTCTTTTCTGGTTTTATACTGGAATGGTCTCAAGTTAAATATCTCAAGCCTTACCAAAATAGTTAAATATACTAATTATTTTTAAATATACAATTTATTTTATTTTAAATATACTATAATTTTCAGCAATGAACTTTTAAGTGGCATTATAATTTTGGGGAATAATTTTATTTAATAACAGTATATTTCTAGCTGAAAGTAAAGAAAATATTGGTAATTTATTTCAACATTATTTCAACATTTTTTCACTCTGAACCAAACAATATCACTATTTTTTTTCCAAGTAAATGCCAGACAAGCTTATGGTAGTTTAACTGCTTGTTCTTTCTACCATTAAGTTTATTGACCTCTACCACCTTCCTTTTTAAATCATTACATTAATATGCATTTGAGGCCTAATACACAATTGGATTAATACACATTTCTCTTCATAAACCATGTATACTAATTTGCTTGCTTAATTCAGTTCCTTAATATTGATTAGAAGGCCAAATCTGAATATAATCAAAATAATAAATTTAACCACTTGTCTAAGGAGAAGCCAGCAGGCAGTGATTGCAATAGCAGTGAGATATGAAAACCAAGTCAAGACAATCTCAGTAGTTAGAGCTATATACTTCCAGGGAAAACATTGTAATAGAGGCAAAATCTGTTGGGAAGGAGAACTATTCAATACAACTAGAAAGACCAGTAGATTTCTTTAGTAAATCAATTCCACACAAACTTCTTAACAACCTGAAAATGCTTACTTTAATGCATTATTTTCATGTGTTTACCCAGAGATGGATTTGTGAGGCTGTGTAGCAGAATAAACAACAAAAATAGGATTTAACTCTAATTTTATTTTTTTCTTTAATCTGGATAGAGCAATGAAAAAAAATGCCTTTAGGCATAAAAGCATTAATTTCACCTTAAGCATAGATGTGATAGATGTTCACATGAAAACAAAAATTAGGTGATGGTATCAAGCAGTCACCACTGTCAAACCCTGGCTACCCAATACTGATAAACATTTTGCAGCACTTAGGGAGAAAACGTAAGGGAGTAGTAACTCATATCCACATAGGATTGAAGCATAAAAACTTTTGTATGGTACATATCTGTTAACCTTTATCACTTTTCGGACTCTTCAGGCACATTTTGATTTCTAAGCCTTCTGTGAATATTTGCCTTGTTTTCAAAACACAACCAGAGCATGAAAAGAGAGCCTCAAGGGCATGAATGCACTATCATTCCCTGTTAGAGAAATGGAAAGTAAATCAGACCAGTAAAAGGGAGAAACTACTTTCCTAAAGTAAGAAAAAGCTTAACCAGGCCCTAGGAATTTTCATTAGTTAATGGGGATGAATAATCAGCAGAACCAATCAAGAAGTATTTTGCTGAAGTTACTGATCTCTGCCAGCCTGCTTAGGTTGTTCACAGCAAAGAGTGCAGACATTTTCTGGACTTGCTCCAGATGAGGAAATCAACTGAAAATTAAGCAAATGACCAATAGTCACAGACCTTCTCAGTAATCTGTAAACCAGGAACTGGTAGTAATTACATTGTAAGATAAAAGATATATGGTAAAGCCAAATTTAAGTTACTCAAGGTTGACATCTCTTGTGCAAAATTAATGACTGATAAATAAGATTAAATAAAACAAAGCCTAAGGATGTGTTTTAAAAGACTATAGTGCCAACTTGAACCTTTAGGTTGAAACTCATTAGACTAACTCAAACAGATTTTCTTTTGTTCTACATACTTCAGTATTGCTGGCTTGAGGAAGAAATATATCAAACAGGCTACTTCAGGCTCAGAAAACATAAGGAGAAGAAAGAAAAACAATGTGTGGCTATCTTATCATCTGGAGCTTGAGCTGGCTACAAGCAACATTCAAATTAATTCCCAAGCTCACAATAAGTCTCCATAAGCTCCTGTTACGACAGAAAATTTCTTCAAGTTCAAAAACCACCTGACTACTGCTGTCTGTAAGATCAGCAACTTTTATCCAATAAAACAGCCAGTCCCTTTAAAAATCATCCCTATCAGCCAGATTGTTCTTCCTCAACAAAACTTTGTCTAAGACTTGGTGTTTCTCTCTCATTCTATGCTTTGAATGACCAGAAATAACTAATGGAAACCAAAGATTTTTTTAATACTGTTACATGACAAAAGCCTAGCAAGACACTAAGTCCTAAGCATAGCTTGGGAGCCTGATATAATGCATACTTATCACCAGCTGTAGCTGTCTAAAAAAAAAAAATCTGCTGATTATATAATCATCTTAAAACCCTGTGTAGGTTAAAGACTTAAATGTTGCCAATGACAGCTAAAGACCAAAGCAGATGTTTGTTAATCCTCCTCTTATTTAAAAGAAGCTATAGGCTAAATAATTCATTATTGCAGTATTAAATGGCTTTTTGCTCTGCTGATTAATCTTGTGTCTTATTGAAGAACTTAACAAATGTTTTAGATGTTTAACTACTGAACTTGAAGGTGGTCTTCACAACCTTTCTCCTGCTGTGTTTTGGTCTGCAGAAATGATACTTTAAGAAACATAAATAAAGTATTTACTGGGAGTGTTTTATTGGGAGTCAAACTAGTATTAAGGAAAAATATTAATCAAATCACCAAACGAGTAAATAAGGATGAAAATCCTAACACATTTTACACAGTGCATGCTCTGTGTTTTTGAATACTGAGTTGATTTTGTTCTGCCTTTTTCTCATTGAACTAAAAGACAAGCAAGTTTTAATTTTACCAAAATTCACAATTCCTTGATAGCTTATATTAAAAGTTATTTATTTGCTTCTAATAATACAAATGCCATTAACCACAGAATTTTGGTTTCTGTACTTTCACCTGAGCTGTTCAAGTTTAGCACTCCTCAACTCTTTACCCTCAGAGCCTGCATTAATTTATGTGCCATATCACAGCAGCTTCTAAAAAAGTAAAATGTTTTAAAACATTGCAGTGCTTCCTGAAGAAACAGCTAAAGGAGATAATTCTAAATGAAATAAAACTTTCCCCAACCAACTGAATGGGGAACGCTGGGGTTCTACCAAATGAAAGAAAACACAAACTAATCTTCAGACCCATAGTTTTTCTGCAATAATCTGAAACAGACATCTCTTCAGGTTCTAGAAACTCAGCCAGTTTGAAGAGGAGATATTGTTCTTGAGACTTGAACACACAGTACTTGCTGAAGTAGAATTTACCTTTATTTATTATTTTGTTTAATGGAAAATGAAAGCAGCTCAGACCCAAAATATATGCTGTCCTCTCTATGCACAGAAATTGATGAAAAATCCCCCTTTATCAGGGAATCCTTACTGAAGAACAGAGAGTGAACAGCTGTGCCACTCTGACATTTTTAGAGTATCTACGGGTTTGTTCTTAAACAAGGATTTTCTCTGATTTCAGATACATAGACTCTTTCTAATTATGGGGTTGTTTATATTTCAGTTGGAGACATATTTTCAGTAAGTACCAAGGTAATTTCTCTCTTTTCGTTCAAATTTAGAAGAAAAACATAATTAGGCTTCAAATAGCTTCCCTAAAACCAAAAACAGAGATTTAGAGATCACAAATTTGCCTCAAAAACTTTCAGGAGATAATAAATTCCTAGAAAAAGCTTGTAAATAAAAAGGAAAGGACCTGTTCCTGTCAGGAACAAGGACAGAAAGACTCTAAGTGGAAACTGGGTAGTTTTACTCACTTTGTAGGGTTTCCACCATTACTTTTATGGGGGTGTGTGCATGCTAAGCAAATGCATCTTTCAAATACCTGTTCCAAGATATTTCTCTTTTCTCAAAAATCTTCCGCTGTCTTCACACCTCTCTTCCTTGCCAAACACCACAGAGCCAATATTTTTCAATCCTTTAGAAATGGCAGTCTGCCTCACTGCCTCTCCTCTCCCAGGCACCACTCTCTCATGTCACTTCCTAAGGCCAACAATAGCTTTTGCTGCCTCCCAGAGCTGATAGGGCCATTTGGAAGAGCACTGCTATAATTAACTCAGGCATCACCCCTGTGATTTATCTTGGTCATCTGAGTCCTAGCAATACCAATAATGTAATGGGTTAGATCCATTAGCAAATCAGTCCATTACAAACACAAAATATGAGTAAGGTGATGTACATTTTTTGTCTTCATCCACTTCCAGCTCCCACAAGCACAGCACCTTAAAAATAGTACTTAGACTTCTACTGTTTTTAGCAAGTCAAAGTTCATATGTTCTCATCTCTTCCTACTACTTAGGTTACCTAAGGAAATTTTCCTGTGTATCTGTCTGCTTGGATATATTAGGCTCTGTCTGGGGAAGGGAATGAGAAAACTCAAATTACCACATTAGTAGTTAAAATAAACAAACTCTCCTGCTGATTCCATCCAGTTAAGTATGTTACCTCATGGGGGGCTAGCACATGGCAAGACAACACATTTGGCTCAAGAACTTCCTAAAATCTACCTCACTGAAGGCAAGTCTGGCAAGCATTGCTGCTTGTGTTCTCAGCTCTTCTGGTCTTCTGTAACTTGTCAGAGCAGGCACATATAACGCTTGGCTTAGTCCTGGCATTTTAATTTTTAACAAAGCATGGACATGGTGGGCTCCAGATAAGTTTAATGAAAACTGGTCCTGAATGAAAGAAGTAAAGGCTGCAGATTTACACCTTTTTCTATCTTCTTGACAAATGTTCCAGAAGTAAATAAATACCGTTGCCCTAAAATTTTCTTTCAGTATTCCTTTCACTGGCCTATTATGTTCAGCTTCAGGAATTCTTTCCGTGGTCTCCATTCATTAGAATTGGTCTCTCTGACATTCAAACATCATGGCAGTTTCACTGTAGAAAATTACTGAAAGAAACTTCTCCCAGATAGCTTTGCAGCAGGCTTTACACCATCTCAACTGTAATAAAGAATGTCTCTTTCCTATATAAATTTATTCTTTTATCTGCCATTTTCCTTCACTTGTAGACTCTTTAGTCTTCTTTTGTGAGTCATTAAGACAGCTTTTACATTTAGTTCTAAACATAATTGTTTTTATTGTGTAAGGAAACTACACAATGTATTTAATTTTTTCTTATACTTTCTAATACATAATGTGTAAGTGTAATGTGCCATCTAAAACTTTCTTACTTGTGAAATCACAAAACATTTAATTCTGGAAAAAAAACCAATGTTTGCTAGAAAAACTCTTTGTATTCTCTGAAATAGTAAGAATTTGATACTCATCTGTTTTATATAAACCAATGCATTTAAAAAAGAAACACTGATTTCCTGGGAAATACAAGGTTTTGTACTATTCCTTAATGAATTGTTTTGATTACTAATTTAATCTATATGAATATTAACATAGGATTACTTTAAGCATTCACTAGAGCCAAAAGGAAGGATGCCAGGAAAAACAGTAGTTGCATGAGAATATGGAATTCTATATCCAATTTTGCTGTACAAGTCCAACACATGACCCTTGGGGATTTTCTTCCACTATCAAAAATTATTAGGATAAAATAAATTAGACAGGACATGGACATTAGAGAAATATTTCATTGGAGAGTGCAACATGCAAAGACTAAGAAAAATGAGTTCTTCGGCATGTGCCATTTACCAGCCCAAACTAAAGAGTAAAAAGAGTAGAAAAGAGTCCCAAATTTTCCATTATCATAAAGGATAAAAGTGTACATGTGTTTTAAGGCACATTCTTCAATAGTAGAAACACTGTTACTGCATGTTATGAATAAACAATTAATGAGGTAACTGTGCTTAGGAATGCATTTACTCTGTGTGAAATTACCTGTCATGTACACTCATACTTTTCTCAATATATCTTTTAAATTCCTAAGAACAAATTGCAGGTTGTTAAAAAAAAAAATCTGCAAATAGTTATTCATCTATGTTAGAAACACAAGTGTACCTAGGGTTAGAAAAAATTCATGCCTTACTTTAAATCCTTCCAAATGTCTGTCTCATCAAAAGAAATAACAGTGATTTTAGAATTTTATCACTTTTTTCATCCTCAGACTACAGTAATAAAATCATTGCTTTAAGTAATTCTTTTTCACTTTAATTGCAGCTTTTTAAAAACAGGTTAATAACCATCCATATTTAAACTGTAGATTTTATGAGTTATACTTATTATGCGAACCATTAAATTTTTATAGTCTTTACAGAATAAAATAATCATTGATCTTTTTCATCTGAGTGCTATTAAGGCAAAGGGTGTAAACATCAACCAATTAAAACATTATTTAAAATGTTTTACAAAATGCGTTATAAAATTTAGTTTTAAGTAATTTCACTCATCAAGACTTGACAAATCTGAAGAGTACTTCGTTTAATTTCCTTTATGAAAATGTTTTGCGTTCAAAGCAAAATCCCAAGGGACCCTCAGTCCCCATAAAGGCTGTGCTGCTGCCTTTGCCTTGGGTACTATGACTTCCCAACAGCAAGCTGGCTCTCAGTGCATGCCCTCCAGCAAACATGTAAGGCAGGACAAGATGACTCAAAGTCTGTTCTTTTGCTCTTACTAATCACCAGTTAAACAAGCAAGCATGTGAGGTATTTAGATCCTACTGATTGCTTTAGGAACAAGAAACCACTTAAGTAAATTTTAAAAATACACTGAAAACAAAGCGTGTTGTATGTCATTTTTAGGTATGTGTAGTCCTTTTTCCAGAGATCACTTTCAGCCTGCAACACTGCTTATGAAAATGTCTTCAAGTTTATACTCCATGGCCTACTGTGTGGCCATTTATACAATAGTAGAGTTATGAGCTTGTACAAACAGGGTGTTTGTGGCTCAGACCTGTTTAATTATGGACATGAGAATTGGTAGAGAATAGTTAGAAGTTCACCCATTCTCACATGACAAGAAGGAGCAGCAGAAACATCTCTTCCTCAGAGACAAAGGGCTGACTTACTGGAGAATGACACACTGTGTGAAAAATCCTGAAAAAACTGTGAGCTATCAAACAGAGGATGAAAGTGCATGTATGATAAGCTCAGCTTCCACAAAGAGCAACACCTTACCTGCACCCAAAAAGTATTTACAATCTGCAGGTGGCCAAATACCTCACCAGCAGTGAGGCATCTGTCAGGACTTTGAATGAGGCCATGGAACAGAAGAGGGAGATGGTAGGTGCAGAAGGCCAAACACAGGCAATGCGATTTCACACATACTTACACAAAATAAATCTTCCAGATAAATCAAAGCAGATTAACCAAAGACACACATTATACTTCAAAAATTAGACAGCAACCAGAAAATGGGTATTTTATTTGCATCCATGTTACCCTTACAGAGATGAATTCAAGGATAGGTATTATAATGTTCAGCAAGGTGAAATGACAGAAACATAGGCTATCTTAAGATAACCTTAAGATTTGCTTCCCAGGAGAACACACACCCTAGAAACCTGAATTTCTTCAGAAAGCAATCATGGAAGGTCAGAGCACCCTTGATAAAAATTTAACTTAAACAAAAATAAAACTTTTTAATTGATATTTTTATGATATCTACCCATTTGTACTCAACAAACTCCTTGAAGGTCTCAAGGCTACTGTATTCTATGCAATGGGAGGTGACAGCTGCTCATCACAAGCATAGGAGACTGCTGATTCCCTAATTGGAACATAATCCTAAAACTGCTCAAATAAGTTGTGCTAAATCAGAGGAGAATGGGTTGTGTTGAAAGGAACCTGTAAAGATCATCAGATCCAATCCCCTGCCCTTGGCAAGGACATCCTTCACCAATCAGGTTGTTCAAAGTCCCACCGAACCTCACCTTGAACACTTTCAATGATGGGGCATCTGCAACTTAATATCTTTAATAATATCTTAATATAATATAATACAACTTAATGTCTTTAAGATCTTTATTACTGACATCAACAGAGGGATTGCATGCACCCTCAGCAAGTTGGCAGATGACACCAAGCTGAGTGGTACTGTTGATACACCTGAAGGACAGGATGCATCCAGATGGACCTAGACAGGCTGGAGAAGTGGGCCTATGGGAATCTCAAGAGGTTTAACAAGACCAAGAACAAAATGCTGTAGCTGGGTCAGGGCAACCCCCAATATCAGCATAGGCTGCGGATGAACAGACAGAGAGCAGCAGTGTTGACAAGGACTTGTGGGTGATATTTGACAAGAATCTGGACATGGCCCAGCAGTGTGCGCTCAAAACCCCGAAAGCCAGTCCTATCCTGGGCTGCATCCAAAGCAGCGGGGCCAGCAGGATGAGGGAGGGGATTCTGCCCCTCTGCTCCCCCTCTGGTGAAACCCTACTTGGAGCACTGCATCCAGCTCTGCATCCAGCTCTGGGCCCCCAGTACAGGATGGATCTCTTGGAGTGGGTCCAGAGGAGGGACGCCAAGCTGATCAGAGGGATGGAGCATCTCTCCTGAGAGGAAAGGCTGAGAGAATTGGGACACCAAGCTGACCAGAGGGATGGAGCATCTCTCCTGAGAGGAAAGGCTGAGAGAATTGGGACACCAAGCTGACCAGAGGGATGGAGCATCTCTCCTGAGAGGAAAGGCTGAGAGAATTGGGATTATTCAACCTGGAAAAGAGAAGGCTTCAGGGTGACCTGATTGTGACCTTCCAGTACTTGAAGGGAACTTACAGGAAATATCAAACAAGACTATTTGTTTGATAATGACCTAATGGCCACACTGCTTTTGATGTAGACACAGCTAAAATTGTCTTTCTGGGCTGCAAGAGCACATTGCCAGGTCATGATCATTTTTTCATGCATCAATACCCCGAAGTCCTTCTCCACTGGGCTGCTCTCAGACCTTGGAGCCCCCAGTCTGTCCTGCTACCAGGGATGGCTCTGACTCCGGAGCATGAATTTATTCCTGGCCTTGGACTTCATGAGCTTCACATGGGACCAATGAAAGCAATTCAAAACACAGCCCAGGAGCACTGCTAAAACATAAGATAATTCTAAGAGAAAGGTAAGAAAAATTTTGTTGTTGTTTGGGTTTAAACTTGTAGAAGGCCCAACTACAAGTTGCAAACAGAGGAAAAAAAAATAAAGGACATTGCAAAGGGGCTGAGGTTAGATGCTCCTTAACAGTGCATCAAGTCTAAAGAACATAACAGCAATGACTCTGGAGACAGGTCCTAGGGATCTGAGACACTACAAGCAGAAATAACATCCATGCAGTCACAGGTGACCATGTTTCAGGAACACTCATTTGTACGAAGTCAAAATATAAACTCTCCTCTCTCTGCATGACACAGAGTGCAGACCATAGATAAGAACAGGCAGAGTATGCCTAGAGATCTCGATCCAGCCTAATCGGACTCAAAACTGGAAAAAAGACAAAAAGCTTAATTTCATGATGTCTCCTGAGCTGTAAATCTTTCCTCTGCATCAGGAAATCAGTTTTTTACTAGTATTTCAAACAGAAACCAGGGAGTAGCTTAAGGATTTAGGTGTATGGGAAATAAATCTGGACAATTCAAATGACTGAATATTTCATACTGATGTTGATTCATTCCTGTTTTGCAAGCACCAAATAAAACATCTGAATTACCAGGATTTTCTTGTGTTTGCTCGTTTCCTAATTCCTCTACCTCTCCTGCAGACTTAATTAAGCATTCTGGGCAGCAATGAAAATGTTATTATAATGAAGAATTCCTGAACCCAGCCATTATTCTTGTATTGTTCCCTATTTTCAATAACATTCAGCTAAACAGCAATAGAGATATAGACTGTAAAGAAGAGCATAGCTATCTTACAGTTCAACTGCAGTGCTATGTAAGGAAATGAAAAAGTCAAACCCTCTGTTTCCAGGTACCTGTAAATGAGCAGTTACTCAAAGATTGGCCCCAGAAACAATAATCCCCTCTGTCTGACAAATGAAAAATTTGGCACACTACAGTTCTCCACCTGATAAAGGACCTTCTCATGGAAATAACATTAAAAATCAGCACAAACTATATTTTTACTGCCAAGTTCTTCTATATAGGCAATATTCCATTTTGATTCACATCAGACTTAGGCCATTGTGTTGTTGCTTGATTATCCTCTTCTGGAAACAAAGCATTCTGACAGCATGTCATCACTACTGAACTTGAAAGGATTTTATATGAGGAAAAAATAGTCTCGTTATGCTACTCTGCTCAATTAAGTCAGAAAGCATAAAACAAAACTATTATGTAGTGGCATACGAAAGATTTGACTTTATTTTGTAAATTTCAGGCCGATAATATTAAAAAAAACTAACACGTATTTCAGAGTCCTCCTCCAGTCTTCACTATCAAAACACTACTTCTTGTTCATAACATCTAGAAAATTGGCACATCATTTCTCCAGCACATATCTCTCTTCTAGATAAAATAACTATCCAGGACAAGAGCCTAAGGAAAAGATTTTTTAAATCTCTTCTGACAGCTTTCTGACAGGTTTTCTCTGCATTTCCTGGCATAATCCTTCCCAGAAATACTTCTCAGCAAGCAGGTTTTCTACACTGTCCATTTCTATCAACCGTCTGGCCACAAGAGGAGAAGATTACACCTACAAACACAAGACTCACCTCTATAAATAGAGAGTGCAGCCTTTGTGCTGCCCTGGAAGCTGCTGGGTTGTTGCACACAGTGGTCTTCAGGAAGCAAGGAGCACCACATGGGCACTCTAACCCACTGGAGCCCCAACCTATGGGCAATGGACACTGTTAACTCCTCCTCTTCCTTTCCCATAACCAGGGGAAAGTGAAATAGGAAGCTCTTAATAATGCACCGTGGGCTATTGGCATAGAACAATCAAACAGGAAAATCAGAGAACCAAACAAGGATTACTAGAGATGGATCATGAGAAACATGTCTGTTGATTAACAGTTCATTTTCCATCCATGTTTAGTCCAACTCTGACATTGCCACTGCTCTTCCAAGTCATACTTTTCTAGTCAAAGCTAGTGATGTTTCTTTCCAAAGGATGCTTATTTGGAAAACTTTCTATTAGCAACAAGACTTTTATTTGAAGTTATGAATGGAGCTTTTCAAGCAGCATCACTCTTTCTGTTTTCAAGCCTTTATTCGTATCTTCTACACTGTGTACCTCTTCCTTTACAGGTTGTGCTCATACTACACAATGTGATAAAAATATTTTTTTAGAATTTTTTCAGAAAGATGGTCAGCATATCCTTCAATGAATAAACAAACAAGGAGTGCAATGCACTGTTCAATTTTTTACATTGTAATGGCAAATGTCCTACATTTCTAAAATTTAAATTCTGTCTCCTGGTCAAGAGACTGAAATATATAATTCTGAGAGCTTTGGAAATAGGTAAAATCCAGTTTCTGATGCATCTATGCTTTGGAGACTACCAAACAGTCTACATAAGATTTTTTTCTCTCACAGGGTCCATCAGCTTAGGGCTGATGCTGATATCTTGCAAAACTAAGCATCTCCTCATAGACCAGAGACCCATCAATATTTTTCTTCAAGTTAATTAACCTCTAGACTTTAATTCTTTGTGAAAATTCTCTGCAACAAACCACTGGTTCGTGAACAGAATACGCACATTCACATGCAAAGACCAGTACATGCTTAACACAACTGTTAAAGCCTTGCCTCTCTAAGAACTAATTCTTAGGAGTATGCAGACTTGCAGCTTCTTCCTCTGCAGATGAAAATGCAGAAACATACCAAATGTTTGCTAAATGATCTCAAACTATTTTCAGAACAATTTAATTATTCTTCCATTCCTCTGAAAATTTTTAAATCATATTTTAAAAAGCTAGATAAACATTATTTCTTGCCATAGTTTTTCTCATTCAGTAAACTGTAGCCATTTAAATCCCATCTGGTTGGTTCATCTTTTCAGATCAGATAAACTTGCAGTGAACCTGGGATTCTTCAGGGTCTGTTCCAGTGGGCTGTTTTCAGTTTAAACAGCTGTGTTGTTACAATTTCTTTTTACATGTGACTTGAGGGTACCTATTTGCTTCACAATTAAGAGCATAGCACCTACAAATGCTCAGCTAACCAGATTGTTAATTGCTATGTTTGCTTTATGCTTTCTTGTAAAAATAGAAAATGCTCCTCCTGAAACGGAATGGTTCAAAGGTTCAAACGTTATCTTCCTAACTTTTCTCAGGTTACTCAGTTTTTTCCTTTCCCTCTGCTCTCTGTCCAGGAATATTACTGATAAAGGTTTGCATACTCCATGTTATCTCTTCTAGTCCCTGCTTCAATGAAAGCTTTCACCTTTGTGGAAATCAGTGCTGAATGTTTTCTTCAGAGGCAGCCAGCAGAAACTGAGTTTGTTTTAGAGCAAAGTCATCAGTAACAAATAAAGAAATCCTGTGCTTGTAATAAACTGAAATAGAGTGGAAAATGTTATAAAATACACCTTACTAGGATTATTTGCAATACTTAAGGTTAGTATTTGGTTTATTAGTTTTATGTACATGTCTAACTTTCTCCACTGGTAAATTACTTTTGCTTCCACCTCTCCTAATATTTATATCCAGTTTATCTGAATTCTCAAATTCCCTGAAGATTGTCTTTAGATAAAATTAGAAGCATAACTGCTTCATAAATGGGAGCATTCCTCTGTAAACATACAATACAATGTCAGCACTTCTGTCATGTGATTTCTGAGTGGAATTTAATGTATGAGCTGCGAATAGCTTATGACCTGTCCCATAATGTGGGATTCATCTAAATGTAGATACAGCTGAGGCAGTCCCTCATTACAGTCTGAATAGACGAATGAGAACTTTCAGGGTTCACTTCACTTCATGCCAAAGTATACATATAGCTTACATTAGAAGCTACTTTTGTGCATTTTTATCCATGCATAACTTGGAGAAATTGCTGATTTTTCTCCATTATATTTTGTGAAGAAGCTTAGGCTGATTAGCTCAGATGCCTGTATCCATCACAACCAAACTCTCACGCTAATTAGGATTGCCAGAGACTACTTATTTTCCCTGCAACACGTCTGAACTTTTATTCAAGCTTCCCCTTGGTCATGCTGTTTTCAAGTGAAGGTTGTTGAAAAGTGGCCAATAATTGGCCAAAATTCTGGACTTCCCTCTAGCCTTTTGGGAAGTAGTCCAGACACGCTGCCAAACTCATTTGTTCCTGTGGAATTGTGTGAGGGTCGAGAGGTCTTTAGAAATCCATTTCCTATGACTCAATTTATGACCCCGATGTCTCAGTCAAGGGAAATGCTAATTTATTGACAACTCAAGAGAGAACATCCAGTTCAGGTGTTCTGTTATGGACCACTTGCTTGACCTGGGTTTAGCCACAGAGCATAAATGATTCTCCACTGACACTTGCCAGTGAAGTCTATGAAGATAAAGCATCATTAACAGCTGCAGTTGATCATGAAGAAGCATATTTATGAAAATAATTTTTTTATTAAACCCTTTTTTCTGTCTCGTATTCACATACTGAAGCCCCTGTCAGAAGCTCTGTTTAAGTCTAACATGATGTGTGGGTTACCTCCTTCTCGGGCTGGTAACGGTCAGCAGCTGATGTGTCCCCAAAAGTTTTGTCAGCTTGGAGAGAATTTCTGGAACTGTGCAAAACTACTCAGCTAGTCTATACATTTAGAGGTTGCTGCTAACCATCCCTGGCATTTGAGCTAAACATAGCAGCGTTCAATAATGTGCTGTTCACAAAGAAAATGGGAACACGGAGGATGATGCTGCATGTCAGCACACATGACGAGAAGGCAAAGGTCACTTTGCAAGGCATAAACTGTGAGCAGCAAGGCAGGTGACAGCAGCTCTGATGACAGCATCCTCACATTCACAACTGACATATCTGCCAAAGGTGGACTTGGCAGATGGCCACACATCACAGCAAGCAGTATTTTGCATGGGAACAGACTTCAGAGTGCTGTTGAAAAGGGCTTCAAGTCTCACTCCTGAAAACTAGGCTCACTTTACCAGTGCTCTTACCAAATTATATGCTACTAAGATAATGTTCAAGAATAACATGGTTTTGATACGAGTCTATTTTTACTTTCTTACTTCCAAATTAATATAAGCATGACTTATCCACCCGTCCCTCAAAATAATTATAGCAGCAAATCAGTCTGTGTAAGAAGAAAGAAACTGGAAATTTATAGAGTAACACAGGATTAACAATTATTAACATTCATCATTAAAATTCCATTTCAGTTATATAATTAAACAATTAGCAAAACAATCTGAAAACTCTGAACCATGGAAAATCCTGAGGAAGAAAAATACAAGAAATTCTAATAGATATTTTCTAAAAATTCAGCTGGCCTATTGCATTAACTACAAACAGTGATCACAAGGCACAATTGTTTAAAAGACCTCAACTCTAACGCATGCTAAACAAGTCTAAAGTTGAATCTATTTCATTATGGGTTATCAGTACCTTAGTTAAACACAGCACATTTTGAAACCTTGCAGCATACTAACACACTTTTTAAATTTAAAGTTTATTGGCAATAGTACTTCGTTGACATATTGTTTCTGGGCTTTTTAAGACTTGTAGCTTGTAGTTTCTCTGTTAATGCTGTGAATTTCTTGAATTTAAGACTGTATAAATAGTTTTGACAATTAGCTTATTTTAATTATTTTAAAGCAAAATGAAAAGCTATGAAAGGTAAAAAATAAACATTTATTTTTTACAAAAATTTGCTATTGATTGCTATAATTTTTTTCTAGAATGCACATGTTCTTTTACTACTCTTAATTATTTTAATTAAGATTTCTGCATGTCAATTAGAATTTGTTCAGAATGGAAAATTCCACCCCCTCTGTGTCTCTCAGAGTAGGTAGGCACACATGTTCTTTAGAGGGTTTTTTTTGTATATAGAGTATATGTAAATAAGGAGAAGAGCATCCAAAAGGGGCATAATTCTATAAAGTCAAAACTAACATAAAACCAATGTAGACCTTTTTTTTTTTTTAGAGTGTTAATTATCTCAGCCTGAAACAGGAAAATTGGAACATTCATGACATATGTCAGTAAAATAATTAAAATACTAAAGAAGGAATAGGATTTCTATAATCATACATAGCATGACTAAGTAAAAGAAAAAAGGGAGAAATCTATCCTCGTTTAAACTTAAGACATGAGAAATAACATATCTTAACCTGAAAAAATACCCTGCATGGTTTGCCATTGAATAGCCAATACAGCAACTAACATTGTTCTCATTCTTACTTTATTTGCCCCAACAGAGTTTTCTTCTTTAGGCTCTGTAAATTTTTAGTATTTCTTAGGAAGTGTATTGGAGATGGGATGTAGAATCCCACTGCTCTGAAACTTTCCCTCTCTGAGAGTTGCAGTGAACTGTAAGTTAGTGAAGCTCTACACGTCCTAAATTACTGTGGGAAAATTCACAAGCCCTGGGACTGAATATGGCCTGAAACTATATAGCATGTCACTCGGGATCATATAAATTTTTTCCTTCTACATTTCTTCTGACTAACACTCAGGTAGGCTTCAATTTATGGCCTATCAGCGTGTCTGAAAGAGCTATTTGGCCCTCAGTAAGGGAGAGGATATTCCAGGTTTAATGGAGTACATAAAATTCTGCTTTGTGCCCTCTTGAGTCTTCCGTGGAAGCTGTGGCTCAGTGTAACTGTTGGGAGAGTACTTACTGCATTGAAGTTGGGGAAGAGATTCACTGCTGCGGCAGTGTCCAGAGGAAACGGGAGGAACGGCTTAATATCCAGCGATGGCTGCAAGGGTGGTGCAGGAGGACGCACGAGGGCTGGAAGAGCAGGGCTCTGGCATGTACCACCTGCACGTACAAAGAGACAGAAAGCATTCAGCAGGTGATATGATTATCAGGGGGGATAAAAGCCAGCACGCACACACGCAAAGCAACAATAAAAAGACAATACTGGATCAAACAAATACATTTTGACTTGTCCAAAAATTACTGCATTCGTGAAAAAAGCACAGCTGACTCAGTGACTGAGTTGGTTATAATTCTTTGCCAGCAATTGCTTCAGGTTTCAGTCTATCGTGATTAGAATTACCTTATAAACCATTTATCTCCATGGACAATCTGGAACAACTATTCAGCATATGTCTAACTTCCCTTGAGAGCTTCAGCTAGTTTTATTCTCTTATAATTTCAGCGCTTCATCCCTACCCTGTTGCTCAATCCCAAAAGGGAAGATTACTCAAAAAGATAAAGAACAACTTGCTGTTCAGCTCAGAAGTCATGTTATTTGCAGACTTCTGGGTTTTTTTTTAATTAAATGCTCACTCATGGAGCCAGCAGCTTCCATTTCAACCTAAACCTCACAAACACAACATACCTTGCTGCCTCAACAGTTGATCAATACAAATCTAAAAATAACAGTTTCAGGAGCCACTGAAATTCTGTTTATGAGAAGGTACTGATGAACACTTTTTGCTCTTTGCAAGGGGTGGAGCTGATTCAGACTCTGTGCAGCAGAAAGCTCCTCCCGGCTTACCACCAGCTCTGTGGGAATGTAATGCAAATGAAGAAATCCCCTTGCATACCAATAAGGCACTACCTGTTTGCAGTGGACCCTATTTTGCTTATTTGTTTGCCCCTGGCTACAGCCAGCTACAAGCTGGAAGGATCCAAGTTCATTCTCTGCTTTCAGTGTCTCCTATATTGGTTGCACTCCAAAACATCAATTCCCTGTTAATTAAAGACTATTTGGATCCTAGGAAACTGTTAAAATATGCCAGTGTTCTTCTAATCTGAGAGGCAGGCAACAGACTGTAAAAACCTGCTGGTAAGAGTCCAAGAAACATTGAAAAAAAATGAAAGGGGAGTTTTACCCTACTCACTGAACAGGGACACAGGCAGACAGATCGACAGAGGGAGAGATCAGAAATCTGCTTCTTTTTTTTTCCTCTCATACAGACAGACATTTTATTAGACAAGTTGCATACACCCTTTAAGAGTGCAAATATAAAGTAGTCAGAATGATATATGACATCTCTCCATATTTGGCCAGCAAATCTGTTAACAAGGTTTGTCATGTTATACATCTAATTGAGGGCTAAAAACATAGGACTTAATTAACCAGTTGTAGAAGATCATCCAAGTTGTGCTTCTAGATATAAAATCAGCTGGAGCCAAATTTTGAAGATTGTATTTTTTGCCAAATTTCAACTGCACTGTGAAGCGTTTCACTACGAATCACTAGTAAATTAAAGGTAGTGGATTAGGGGTCACTGCAATCTCGTGATAGCTTTTAATCCCAAAAATAACAATGGCAGAAAAATTGCCATTTTTGGGGTAGTTTCTACATTGTGTACCTCAATGCAAGTGTATAAGATATCAAAAGTCTTTGAACGCAGCAGTTGAGGATATAGGCAACAGAAAAGCAGTGCAAGCAGCATAGAATTATCAAGTATTTGATTGCCATTGCTTTGGCAATTGTTACATTCCTATGACATTGTTACAAAAGCACTATAAAAATAAATCTAGCAGGTCAGAATGATGATAAAGTAGTGTTGAACATGTCAATCATAGTAACTTGGAATAGGGAAGACCCATAAAGGTACTTTTTGAAATGCTGGAAATACTTAGCTTTACTTATATAAAACTTCCACACAGCGTGAAAGGAAGAAGTCACTCATACTAAAGAAAAAAATACAGATTGCACCTGAGCTTGTACAGAATCACACAGAAATTTCAAGGTGAGCATTTGCCTGACAATAGCAAAGAATTTGAGGCTAATCAAACATTCTGTAACTCACAAGTGCAAATGTAAACCGGACTGAGAAATGTCACCTGTGCTTGGAGACACAGCTCACTGGGTGTATTACCTCAGCGCTATGGAGAAGAGCTTCAAAGGTTCAGATTACCTAGAACAACAGCATTGCTATCCCAAATTCATCTGAGATACCAAGCCAGAGAGGATGAAATATTTCTATTCTTTGATCCTTTCCTGTGGCATGACTCGGCACTCACGCACCTGCTGCTGCCAGCCAGTGCGATGCAAAGCCATCTGGGGACAAGAACAAGCTTTAAATGGAAAAATCCAGCCAGCTCTGCAGGACCTTGGCTGGGACTCAGAGCCTCTGGAACAGAGTTTAAAATCTACCACAGTCCTGGCTACAGTGGCACAGAAAATTAGTATGTTCAGGAGCACAGCTGCTCTCTGTTTTTTCAATAGTGTCAGACATGTCTCTAAATGATGGAGCTAGTGAGAGGCATCATGAAATCTGAACCTTTGCTTAAGAACTTCTCTAAGGTTTATGGCTGCAAAAACTAGCTTCTCCTTCCATGCATAGAGTTGTAGTCTAGAGTCTGCAACAGAAAAACTGAAGCAATGGCAACTATCTTTGTGACTCAGCTTAGCTTGGACAACCTTTGAGAATGCCAGTGTTAACTATTTCACACCTAATCCATTAGCAGAGGGATAGAGAGGGGTAGAAGCCCACTGGGTAGAGTTCTTGAAGAGTGTGCACAGACAAATTCCAAGTGTTACGGAATGTCGGATTAAAATTAAGAACCATAAAATTTGCTCATGATGTTTTGGTGTTGTGTAGGACGAGTTTCTCCCCAAAGACGTCCACAGCATTCCCTGAGCAGAGGCAGCACTGCTGATCAACACACAATGAGAGTGAAGGTTCAATGTCAGCCTTTTTACAAGCTTTCTGCTAGCAAGGTTTGGATTGACCAATATAACTAGGATAAAATCCTACAACACTGATAGGTTTTGTCCATAGCCTGTGCTTGATGCTGAGAATTATTATTATTATTACCCGAAGTTCACATAGATAACCTTGTCTTTATGAGAAGCATGCTACACCTTAAAATCGCAGAATAATACAGTATTTTGTAATTCCAGTCTTACAAGTTAGTGATGTTAATCTCATGTCTTTCCAAAGAGGATGAGAATCAGATACTAAATGGGAGATAAATGTTCAGATTTTTGAGAAATTCATGCCAATACTGTTACCTTAATTTTCTTTGCAGGGAGACCAAGAATAATACTACTTAGAAGCTTAGTTAGCTCAGCATTTTGACCAAGTTTGAAGTAATAATTTTTTTCTTTAGTTTTCAGACAATTTAAATCACAGGCAAGATAATCTCTTGGACAGAGACACTGGCTATACATTCAAAGTGTGAGCACACAAGTTTGGGGAAAAGCTTGCAACAAAACTTTGCCCCTTCCTATATCACATTGAAAACTCCTCCAATGTCAATCAAACAGTGCATTTTTGCACAGGGATGCAGTTCTGTGTCGCCAGCTGGGACTAGACATTTTGCCCTACCACTGGGTAATCTGATTTGAAATACAGCACCATGTTCTGGGTACAGACAGCCCACATGCTACAAAGGCATGTGAGCAACATGAGGTTCATGCTCTTGGTGACACAGCCCAGTGAGGTGGGTTCTCTTTCTGAAACCACTAGTGATATGAACTTCATCAGCACAAGACCCTTCTTGCCCGAACCAAGGGAATGTGACAGAAACAGATGAAGAGATGATTCCTGCCTGTTGTGCCTCAAACTGTCCATTCCACAAAGAATTGGCACTTTTTTTTTTGAGTATGAATGGGAACAATTACTGGTGTCTGTCCTTTCCCCTGCTTCCCCCCTCTATCCCATTTTGACTTTAGAGACCATGTTTCACAATGGAACTGAAAATAGATTTTAAAATAAGACTCAGTCTTAGGAAAAAAAAACACACAAACAAAAAAAACCCCCAACAAACGTGTCATTAAAAATGCTTACATTTTAATCTTATCTTCACAATTTTTTTTGTGAAAATTCTTTACAAAAAGTTAACACATTCTGGGGGAAATTTTGCTTTCAATGAAATAGCACTTACTGAAAAGAAACTTTCCCATTTAAATTTTGGTACCCAGTTCACCTGAAATTTTTCTTGGATCGGTGTAAGGTAAAGAGCATCAACAGCTGTAAGTACTCACGCTAAAATCTGGATTAAGAGAATCACAAAGACTGAATATACACATAGGAAACCAAACAAAATAGCCCTAGAATAAACAGACATCATAAAGCAGGGTGGTTTTTAATACAGAATAATAAATAGCAAGTTTCGCTAATGTTTTTCAAGCAGACCAAGATCCTCATTTTTCAGGTTTCCTAACAAACAGCTCAAAAAATTGGCAACCACCTATTGTTATATTTTGTGACTTGGCTATAGAGAAAGTTATGTTACATCTTTCTTTGCACAGTCTTTCCTCATGCACACCCTCATTCCCAATCCCCCAAGTTAAAACTTAACTGCAGATTTAGTTTCCAGAAAAACAATCACAAGATGCATTATCAAATAGTCTCTCCTAAGGAAGAAACTAGCTCAACTTTTGCAGACACAAAAATGTAGATAATTTCTTGCAATGCATTTGAAACTTGGAGGTATGTAAACTGGGCAGAAACTCTAAACTAATACCCCATTAATCTAAATCTTTTGCAGTTCTTCCATCACTAACTATTACCACCATAAACACTGAGTGAAAAAGCAAATCTCTGCAGAATTTTATTTTCATTCCTTCACTACTTTGCAAGTTTTTCCTTCTGTCCATGTGCACAGCTATTTTGAACACAGCAAAGACACTAAACTAATGTACCCTTTCCCTCCCTTCCTAGAGTCTGAGTTGGTTTTCAGGATCATAAAGTGGTTTCTCTAAGATATGCATACTTCCATGTTTTACAACCCATCTCACACTTCTCTTAATATTTCCATGATAACTTATCTGAGGTCAAAAAAATACACAGATTGTGCCTCGGCAAAAGCTCAGAGAACCTTTCAGCTGGTATCACTCAGTGGAGAAGCTGGGAAAGTACCACACATTTCCAACTGAAAAGTTGACTTCTAGGGGGCTTTAAAAGAACATCAAAAGCTATCATTAATACTTTTTATATAGGAACCTAATATCTAATAGTACACATGCACTAAGCATTAAAATACGTCCTAGAGAGCCTGGGCAAAACCAGGAATTTTCATAGAAAATTTTTAAGCACAATGACTCAGGCTATTTTAAAGTATAAAAGAGAAAGGATATGTGGGGAGTTCATGGTCAAGCTTATAAATGTTAATAAGCTTACATTTGGATAACTCAATATTAGCTAGAACTTTTAATTTGTTACATATTAAGTTTGCCAGTGGGCCAAAGGAAAGGTATATTTGGAGGAATTCTTTTCAAGAAGACAATAAAGACACAAGCATTTAAGAACAGCAGGCTATCCATCATGAATAATGCTCTTTCATAATCTAAAATAACAGATATCACATTTATATTTTCAGGGAATCTGATAAAATAGGAAATTTTAAGATATCCAAGACCAGAAGAATAAACTTCTCTGGGATCAGAGAAAATATGACAAGAATTGTATATGTAGCTTTGAGGAATTAGTTTAATGTAATTTGTCATGGACCACAGTCACTAGGGTGACTTTTTATCACTGTATGGTAATCTTCATTTTTACAACAGATACTTTTCTCAAAAACTGCTGAATTTTCCCTTTAAAGGTAAATTCAGCTCCATAATGAGCAGTAGCAGTGATCTAACCTGGTACAGAAAAATGAGACTCAATCACCAAACTACTTATTTGCAGTTGTTCTAATAAAGTGGCTAAAATATGAACTCAGCATACAGAAAGTTAGCTAACATGCAACCTGCATCTTTTATGTGCAAAAAAAGATAAACTTTTGATTTTGAATACTTATTTTTGTAGGTTATGTATTATTACGTATGAATTGAAAGGAGATTAGGTGTAAATAAATGGTGTGAATGGAGAATTTAGTGCTCAGAAAATCTATTTTCTGACCATTTATAGTCTTAGAACTCAGCTTCTTGAAAGGGATTTTTTTATCATTTTGAGTATTTTGTTTCTTTTTTAAAATGTCTTTTAGAAGGGAAAATAAGAATATTAAAGTGCTTTCAACTTCTGTATTGTTCACATACTCTTTTTGTAGAGTGCTTTCATTATTTAATAATTTTAAAAAAAATTTAAAAATATGATAGCCACATTTAAACACAATAATTTTACATACAATCACTCTTAGGTCCAGAAAAGAAAGAAAAAACCCAACTGCATTAAGTATTTGAAGCCCACTTGAAAAGAAGAGCCTTCAAAATGGGACTCCAACCACACCATCCTCAATCCTGCTGCTTCTCCTGAGACAGCTTGAGGGTCAAGTACACTGTGTGGCCACACAAACTTTCCTTTCACAGGTTTTGCTGTTAGCTATGCCAGCAGTGGCTAGTCACTCCAAAGAGGGTGAATGCAACACTGTCTCAGCTGTGGAGATCTGTGAGTAATTGATTTTTCAGTTCACTGGCCAAACCAAAAAAAAGCGACAATTAAGGGGGAAAAACCCCACCATTGTGTCAGCTGAAACTCTTCTTTCAACTAAAATGACACCCTATAGCTCCTACTTAGATACTTAACTGTTTTTATTATTTAAATATTGGCAAATTTCAAACATCCAGATCCAAACAACTCAAAATGACTCATTACATAAATATTTTCTTCCCTTCCTTTTTTTTTTCCAGACTGGCACAAATCAGTACCCACTGTTTATTTATAGACAGCATTTTTCAGCACATACACTGTTCACCTGGAAAGTTTGAATCAACTCTGGTCATTTACTGCTATTCAAAGTATTATTTTTTCTAG
>WBNO01031901.1:0-49531 GCA_013400575.1 Peucedramus taeniatus | reverse complement strand
TCAGGGTTAAATTAGGCCCATATTAACCACATCTTTAATAGCCTCTACAGGACTGAAGATGCGTCCCCCAGTTGTGCCAGAAGGCATTGCCATCGCCAGCTTTTTCCACAGTGTAGTCAGCTTTATTGCCAGTTTTGAATTGCCAGCTAGTTTCTCACCATTTATTTTCTCTCTTCTCAACAAGACAGCTTAATCTAACTCAGTCCAAGGTGCACTCAAAAGTATTTTCTTCAGCAACCGAGCTGTTTAAAGATGATGCCAGCTCCTTTGGTCACTCCTGAGATAATTTTCTGCCTCTTCAGTTATTATAGCAAGTATTTTGCGGTTTATATGAGATCATGGGCATGATTTAAATAGAAATAAAAAGGACAATGAAGAAACTTCTCTGTGGATTTGTGTTTTAAATGGAATCCTTTTAGTTTTCCAGATCACAGAATAACCCCAAAAGTAATTACAGAAGCTCAGCTATTTGTTGACAAGTGGTAATTTCATAAACTGGCTTTGTTCATGAAATTGCATTTCGTCACAAAAATGTCTTTTGGGGTGTTTCCCACCATGCCACCTCATGGCCTTTTCAGCACAAATCTCCAGTCACAAGGAAACCACATCCAATTCCTTCCTCACATGTGGAAGCAAGGCATTCAGAGCCATGTCAGTGTCACTGTTTGGTACTGTAGATGTAAAACTGGAAGGCTGAGTTACTGTCCCTAACCCTGACCTGTTAGGTCTGGGTACAGCTCAGTGTGAGGGAAACATTTATAAACAGTTTATAACTCTTTTTTTTTTTTTTTTGAGAATGTATGAATAGAAATTACTNACTTATCAATTTATGAATTTTACACAGACTAGAATACATAAATGTGTCTAATAACTTAAAGCTTGGTGTCATTTGCAGTGAGTCATTATGGAGTGATTAGCAGGTACTGATGTTCAACTGGTAGCCATGAATGATATGCACTGAGTCAAATATGATTCAGTGTAATCCCTTCATTATTGCAGTAGGACTTCTGGGTTCTGAGTAGAAAAACCCTGTGTCCTCCTCATTAAGAAGGCTTTTATAGCATTTCAGTGTTACCTGAGAACAGCACTATGAGTATAGGTAATGGCTAGTATGTTTTGTAGCACCAAACTTAGGAAAATAACTCTTAGACCTTTGGGACTTCATAAAAATACTGTTTGTGAACCTCTTTACAGTCAGCTACACAAATGAAATTAGCATTGCCTTTGACCAGATTAAATTCTACATATCTCTGAGAAGCAAATCACACATACTAACTAAAAAACTCCTTTTACATTTGTGAAATGGGAATATGTATATTGTGTTGTAAATCCATTGTCAAATGTCTAATTTAATCATCATCACAGCCATCAACAATGATGTGCGCATACTCGTGAAAGGAAACACGTCATTTCATACTGACTTTTTCTGTCAGGAGTAGCATCAGAAATATATTGTGTGAGTGTGCTTGAATAAAATGCTTGATGAAGCTGATATCACTAAATAATTGAGAAGTTAAGAAAATATTCCAGTTGGGCCATTTTACAGATAATTATGAATTTGTTTGTATTCAGTATTTTTATACACTTGCTCTCCAGCTACCCTGATAAATTATGCATTTCTATTAAGAAAAAAATACGAAAAAAAAAATCCCTGAATGTGCACATAGATTGTGTCTAGACAGTTTTATTGTGGTGTATTTGAAAACATGAACATTTTAACCTAGAATTCAGGTCTTATTATGCTTTTATTTTATTTAAGAGATTATAAAGAAAAGAAGCAATATTTCAATGGAAAAATAAATGCTTTCTTAAAAACATTAAAATATTAATTAGCTTAAGGAGAGAAACACTGAAACGAAAACCAAGAAACAGGGGTTTATAATTTAAACTATTTCCATAGATCCCAGGTATATATTTATTTATTCTGAACCCCAACTCTTTCTTGTGCTTTCTTGTTTCTGTGTGAGAAAATAATCACTATTGCATTCCAGTCAATTTAGAAAATTACATTTCTAATATTTGTAATGAAGAAAAAAAATATCTCTGTCACACTTTGAGGACAAGTAAACTCAAATTCCTAAATTTACACTTAAAAATAAATAATTGCTGAGGGTAGGTCAGCAAATGGGGTCCCATGTGGAACAGGGCATTGCTTGTCATGCTGTATCAATACATTGGTTTCTATTGTTCAGGTAATTTTAAAATAAGTATAATTTAGTAAAATAATGCTTCAAATCTTTTTCATTTTCTTCCCATTCAAATGTAATCCTGAGGAAATGTAGTCGACCACAGGGTTTTTTTTATCAGAATGTTCTTCAGTGTATGCGGACATTTTTGGTGGGTGGCAAAGCCAATTAGCTTTTGCAATTAATTATATTTATAATTCTGTGTTTGCAATAAATTTCAGGAAGAAATCTCTCCTTTGCCATGGAATTACTGTAATACAAATCAATATACTTTACGAAATGCTTTTTTTGACTCACCTTTTGTTGTGTAATGATAGCTCTTTATTGTATTTTGTTTCTGTCTATACACAGCATTTGAAATGTAAATAGCTTGTAGTACTTCTGTCTCAACTTTATACCCCACTATACAGTCTATGTATGAATTCTAATTGCTCTGTTCAAGTATTTGATTTTTTGTATAAATGAGATCCTGGAGTTCAAATAATGATAGTATGTTCTAACTTCTTTAAGTCTTTAGTATGAAAAGTTTTTAAAGAATTCCAAACACGTAAGTAAATATTTTCTCCTTGTCTCTTTTACCTCTTCAGAATTTATAGAAAATTTCAGTACCTTTTAAATCCTCGTCAAGTTTATAGTCTTTCTGGAAATGGACCAATGCCAGGGTAAGTCTACAGTTAATATTATTACCAGGACCTCATTTAATAAAATACTGTATAATCAAATGAACAGACTGAAATACGTATAGCGTGTTTGGAATGTATCAACACTGCAGTTCTGTGAATGGCTGCAGAAATGTATAGGTATTATTTGCTTACCTGTACAAGTAAAGCTATGTCTCATATGTTTTGCTGAAAACCATGCATTATTCTATAAGAACTGTGAGATAAAGTTAATTCTCTTTGCAGCTTTAACTCCCATGTCAGCAACCCGAGTTCTTGGGGGTTTGCTTGTGTTGCTGATGTCTGCGGCCTCAGACTGAGCAGCAAGACATCCATTTCTTTTACATACATAAACACATATGTGCACATGCATAGGTGTCTGTAATATATTGGTGACTGCATGCTTCTTATCAGTTACATTATCTTGGAAATGTAGTGGTTGGAAAATGACTGGCCAGGCTAGATTGCGCTGGCAGTGACTTTTCATGTGGACCAAAGTGCTTTCTGAACCAGCTGGCGTTGCAGTCCCTCACTTCCTCTGTGATTCTTCTTCATTTGCATTCACGTGAAGACAGGATAATTACAGTGTATCAAACACCAACCTTTGCCACCAGATATTGTCTCCTTTTTAAGTAGTGTGTGCTTTGTAGAAGAAAATTAGACAGAGTAGCACTAAGTATCTGCTCTGTATGTTATTTTTTATGTGCTGGGTGCTATTTACGTATGTCACTGATACATGAAATTTTACATCAGCGGAAAGAGTTGCAGAAGGATATTAGGAGCTATATGTTCGCTGACCTCAACTTTACGCTGTCGTTTGAATACTTTTCTTTTAAATCTTTGCATTTTTTATTTAGTTAGACCTTAAGATGTGTGTGACATTGATGAAAATGAAAAAGCATTTTGGGCTCAGTCATTTTAGAAGTTAAGATATCCTGCACTGCAGCGTAGCTAATGTTAACCTGCTGAATGGTGCAAAACCAGCCCAAAAAATGGAGATAATGATGTGCATGATTTCTTTCATGCCTGCAATTGTCCTGTATCTGAATGCTAGTGCTGGTTTTGTTACTCGAATGAAATTTGTTGATTTTATGCTATTCTTAGCACATACGGAAAATGTAAGTACTCTTAGTTCAAAGAAAAAGTAGACTGGAAGAATAACTGAGACAAAGTTAGCAACTGAGACAAAACTAGTAACTAATATTGTTTTACATACAGTGTAATAGAAATGCCATGCTAGAAATTGAGATGATGATTTTTACAAATACTGAAATATTTTTGTTCATAGTCATCCTATTTCTTTGAAATTAAAAAAAAAAAAAACAAAACAAAACAAAACAAAACAAACAAACAAACAAAAAACCTGGCTGCATTTCTGTCCATAAGTGACTTAAGTTTTCATGAATCTTGCTGTGTGAAGGAAAATGCATTTTAAGGCAGAGGCACAAGAGGGCAGTGTTAAGTTCAAGCTGAAACACTCCGCTGAAGCAATTTAAACATTTGTCTTTTGAACCAGGACACTGTTTTTCAGAAAAATGTTTTCAATTTAGCTTTCTATTAGAAATCGAAGTAGTTGTAGTTCAGCGTCACTTTGAAGAAAATTCTAATTAATTTTCAAACAGTCACTGCTTGTTTTGGTATATTTTTTATTCATTTCTCAGAAATGAATAATCCTAAATTTCTAGTTTGTCTCCTGCCATCACTTCTTGCCCCTGGCAATACTTTGTAGGCTGCATATAATTTGGCCCTTAAGTGAAAAGCTGAATAAACTCCGGTATTTCACTTACGAGTACTTTTTTTCTGTGAGGGCTGTGTTGCCTAATAAAACCTGCCCATTCATCCATCTGTCCCCTCATTCATCCATCTCTATAATGCCAGTTATACTGGATTGTCAATCCAAATTTTATGTTTGTTTAGTGTTCTAATATTACATGTGAAATTTAGGTCAAAATGGAACAGATTTAGGTGCTGTACAGTGCAGAGAAAAGTAGAAGTGTATTTCTTCATTCCAGTAAGTTATTTCATAGAAAGGGATAAACATAGTGTATACTTATTTTAAAGCATTTATGATTACTGCGGTACATTTTAGTTGAGCCTATTTTGAGATTTGTTGTTTTTTTCTTTCAAGTACTGTTTTCAGCCATGTTTACTCAACCTAGAAAGTGTTTATAGTATTAGATAAGAATTTGCATTTTTTTGTTAGAGCCAACCTGTCTACTTTAATCCATAAGTTAATGTTTTTAATTTTGGATGGTATTTTTCTCATGGGCTGCTGTCATCAAGCAAGAAGATAATATTCATAAGTTTTGAAACTTGAGTTCCAAACATCTGTGGCTGATATGAATTGATATTTCCAGTTAATTTTTGTCAAAAAAATCTATGTATCCCCTTTTCAAAGGGTAGAGAGAGGGAAAAGAGAACTAGGAGACTACGAAAATTGTAAATCTTAGGGAGGCTGAAACTGCTGGTTTCGGGTTTTTTTTTAAATGGTCAGCAGTTCAATTGCTATGTCCATTGTTCTGCCTCTTAAGTGGGATAACCGTGTTCTTGCAGAAAAATGTGTCAGAATAAAGGACTCCGAAATAACAAGAAAAAAAACCTAAACCAAAACACAACCTGCTAAAACCACAAAAAAGACCCACCTTTCTTAGGTGCCCTTCTAGTACCATTTATTCTATATTTTTCTATAACTATGCTGGCATGTGGCAGGACAACAGAAAAATATTTTGAACAAGATGACAATTAATTTTAGTATCACAACCTGAGTGTAAAATTACTGAAGTGCATGTGTTATCTACTTTCATAATAGATGGGATGGTACATGGGGAAGTGCAGGAACAGCAGCGATGATGTTTCTTGCAGCTTCTTTGCCTGCTTGAGCTAGGGTTTTTGGAGCAGTTTATGTCAAGACACATGATATACATAGTCTGTATAAAAATATGTACATGATGCAAATAAACCTCATGGCAATGACTCTTGCACTGATTCATTTCCAGCAATGGAGACCTGCTGTGAGGCCTGAAAATCAAGAATCTCTAAGCCAAAAGGCAACAGTGCACTTTAAGCATGGGTATAATAATTAATGGTTTAGACATTCTTTAATTGGCAGTAGAGGGATACGAGTGAGCTGGAAAAACCTTGTAAGCTCTGCAGCTGAACACAGGCATAAAAGGTACTCCACAGTTACAGACTGCCACAGTTAACACAGTGACGAGAAAATTGCTGGGCTGATGCATTGTGTAATTTGTGCCTGGCACCTGTGTTTTTTGCCATGAAAGGAGTTTCCCTGTTTGGTTGTTACATCTCTATAGGAGTCTTCTACTTCTGACAACAACTGTTATTGTGGATTTAATGATCTTGAAGAATCTGAAATTCAGTTATTGTTCACCTCACAGAGAGGTAAATAATAGCAGAATGAATAGCAGTCGAGCCACAGAGCTGCAGGACTCTGTAGAGAGGTCAGCGTTTCACAAAGTCTTTGTCCCTCTGAAAAGGCCTCAGTTCCCTAAAGTTCTATTATTTAAAATGTCTAATTTATGGTGTTTTTATACTCTATTACAGAAATTATATCCACAAAAGTTGTATCTCTTTGTAACTTCCATAAGCATTTAATTTGGAGAGCATCTATTTTTTGAATTCTAGCTGCAACTTTGCTTCAACAGGCCTTTTTAAATCTTAAATTCTGCCCACTTAAAAGATGCCCAAGACAGCAGAGCTGAATCCCTGCAACTTACACTGTAATTCAGTTGTGAATCTACAGCATCTGGGCTTTTTTACCTTCACAAAGCAGTAGGTCTGTTTTGAAAATTACACTATTTTCCTTAATTACTTGAATTGACTGCTAGAGCATTTCTTTGCTGTTGGACGTTTGGAATACCCAGAGTATTCTAGGAAGGTGTATACACCAAGAATATTTTTAGAAGATAATAACTGCATAGTTATTTTCTTCTGAACAAAATACTGGATCTGGTCCATATTTTCTTGGAAGAATTACATTTTTGCCAAAGAATGGCAAAGCCAGCAATGGGGGGTTGGTTGTACTCTAGTGATAAAAATTATTTTTGTACACCACAAACCAGTAGTACTTATAATTCACCAATTCACTTCACATATGAGACTTAAATTCTGAATTTAGAGATATATTTTAAGCAGCTGTTTAACAATATTTTTGCTTCTGTGACATCTGTGGTGTTGGCACCTAAAACCTTGGATCCTGAGATCCACTAGTGGATTATTCTTTTGGGCTGTAGGCAGCCTTAAATTTTGCTTCCACTGTGAGTGAAGAGTACTGAATGATTTCATGTGTTGCTGTTATGCCACCTTGTGTGGCTGAGTACCTGAAGTTCTGCATAGTGCACTGCTTTTAGGTATAAGAGCAAAAGTCTTGTGCAGGTAACTAAATGGAAAATATTGCAATTGATGTTTTCATTACTGTGAGTAAGACTTCAGTTTTACTCTAATAAATTAAATTAATTAGATTAAAATAAATACTTTAGATATTTCTCTAAACAGTTCTGTAAGAATGTGTATGTTTGCCACCTGTGCATAAATCAGTTAACTGCATGATTCAAAATCAAATAGCTATGTCCTCTAGCATTGGTATTTTATTCATAAATAGATCTCCTGCATTCCTGTGGACTTGATGAGGTAATTATGAAAAACTGAATTAGAATGATATAGGTAGCTGAAACAGTTGCCTTCTTTCAGGTGGAAATTACTGATTTATCAGCAAAAACTCAATAACTGCCTTTGAATCCTTGTTTCTGGCAAAATAAAGTAAAATTAGGCTGTTGATCACTTTCAATGTTTCAAATTTTTCCAAGAAAATAGGATAAAATTTTCTATTCTGGTTTTTTAACTTAGGCTGGCATTTCACAAAATCTTTACAATTACTTCAGTTTTTTTTTCAGTTTCACTTTAAACCACTTTTACTAAGTTCTTCTCCAGCAGTTTTTTTTTAATTATTTTCAAACCGTGTGAAAAATGGTAGATAAAAAGTAACAGGTGATATTAAAACACTGGTTGAGAACAATTTTCTTGGTAAGCAATACTTTCTCCCTAAAAGTGTCTAAAATAATGTGTCAAATTCTTTCTTTACAATTGTAACACTTACTGAGTCTGAATGAAACCTTATAAAACAGAAAACTCCATTCCCTTCCCAACTCCTAATGTAGGCTGCACATTCTAATTCAATGAATAAGATTTATTTACATATATAATTATATAACTATATTTAATTTTATAAATTAATTTGATTTTATAAATATTTATATCTGCTATAGTATATTTATATACACTGCATTTATATATGCAAATATACACTGTAACGTACATTATTTTTATATATTTTGTGTGTTAGATTTTTATATAATGTATGTATAATTTTTATATTTAAATTTATAAAAAGAAAAGGTTATGTGAATTCAGTGCTGTACTTTGCTTGGAAAATTCACTGTCTGTGAATATAAAAAGCCCCAAGGGAAATACAAATGTGGCTTATTGAAAATGTTTTTGACAGTATGGTTTCACCAGATTTTTCAGTCCCCCACTTTTTTTAAAGTTACACTTTTTTGATAAAGATTAACTATACAGTCAAAACAAAAAGGATCTTTGATATCCATATGGTGAAGAAGCTTGTTTATAAAAAGAGACAGAGGTTTTAAGTCTATATTCTCCCAGTCTGGAGCAGTGCTAAAATCAACCCTATGCTTTTCATGTTGTTTTGGTTGATTGCTTCTTTCCAGACTTTCTTTTCCATGAGGTAGAAATGCTTAAATACTTAGAAGTCAGTACCCTGCCATCACCTCTGGGCTTTAACTTGACTTCAAATTAAGCTGAAATACTCTCAGGGTAGGAAGCAAGGTAATTACACCTGGTAACTCTCTGCTGACTCAACACATTGGCTTGCAGTGGGAATACTGGTGGCAGGAGGCGTTTGTCTCTATGCCAGACCTTGAGAAGGGATGGACATGGAAGGATAGCCCACACCTGTGGGCCAGGGCACATCTCAGTGCCTGCCCTTGCAGTGCTGGGAGATGACTCCAGCAGAGGATCTTTTTAAATGTGTTTCCCGCATGGACCCAGTCAGATTTGGCATGCATGGTGACATTTAGGGTCACAGGAGATCCTACAGCACTTCTCCTGCAGATATGTGAAGTAGAACATGAAAAGGGTGAGAAGGGCAAGCAGCCTTTAATACAGAGCAAGTAAGCATTTCAGGCATTATGTTTGCCCTTGAAATTGCTTAAGAGCTCTTCTGAGCAAAGAAAATTACATGGGGTGGGACGTGATGGGCTTAATTCTATGCAACTTGGCTAAAACTGAAATTCTGGTCAAATGCTAATAGAACAAGAAGTTGTCCTGTCTATTATTTTACATATTACATAACTTTTTTATTCATTGTGTTTTTCATTTCCTTCTCCCGTTGTTGCTCTTTTACTCTGTAATTTTTCATGTGTTCTTGATTTTATCAAGAGGTCCAAAAGAATTATGAAACTTCCTAAGGACAGAAACTGCATTCTCCCTGCAGCATTACAGTTTCATATGGGAAACAATTGGAATTAAACACCTGCAAGCTATTGTCTATATTTATTTGTATTCAGGAATTTGTTTAAAATATATTAGTTGTGCGTTTATTAGAGATTGCAAACTGTATATCAGTTCTGGTGACTAGAATATAGAATATCCATTAAGATATCTGTACCACTAATAAATACAATATATGTGAATGAACATACACAGTAATACAACAAAATTACTGGAACTTTTTTGTCTAGTGACAGTTTATGTGTAAGGACTGATTTCAGCGTGTGTCAAAAGCTATCCTGAACTGATGCTTTCAAATTAAAATATTGAACCTTACTGTTGTTTTAATATAGCCTCACTTTTAGCATTATGCAACTTTCTAATAGTAGGAAGTGGATGAGGAAGTTGAGGTACTCTCTTGATGGATATGGAAGCAGAAACAGCCAGGCAAATATTGCCAAAGATATTTTACTTTTAAAATACGGTTTTTAGGATGATGGAATGAGGGCCTTCAATCTGATGCTTTCTCATTTTGTATAAAACCATGAGGCAAAGTTGTTTTTACCAACCACAGAATGTTCAGTTTAATATGTACCAATGTTCTACCAGAAATATGAAGTTTTCATATAGCTTTATGGAAGGAATTTCACTAATAAATGTTATGGCTAATACATTTAACCAACTTAAACTTTTCTGTCTTGAAAGACTACCTATCCATTTACATTAACTAAGTGAACAGAGAATGTTTTCTGACAATAGTTTCAAGCTAGATTTGAAGTCAGACAAAGATTGGACCAACCATCAGGTCCAAACTTTTTCTAGTGTTGGTGTACTGTAATAAGTCTTAAGTCATTAATTTTGTTTGAAATTTTTCAGATAATACTGATAATAATTAATAATAATGTTGGATTGTATCTGTCTAAAAATTAATACATAAGCAGAAGTTATTTTTATTTTAAGTGATCATTTGCTATTTTTTATTAAATAAAATATCTTAAGCCATAACATGTTTACATAACGCACAATTATATTGATCATAATTAGGTATTTTCATTTACTCTTTTTAGGTTAAATTTTTTCCGAGATGTTGCTGAGTTCAGAGTACTAGCATGTGGTGGAGATGGAACAGTAGGCTGGATTTTGGATTGCATAGGTAATCTATAGCCTTTACACAGTTTTGCTTGCCTCATGGTTCATTTTAATGGTCTTCCTCATATACCAATGCATGGATACAGCCATTTCAAACAGCAGCTTGTTCATTTAAAGTTTTGAAATGTGTTAGCTTGGGACATGATTATTTTTAAGGGTACTCAAATTGCAAAAGTTATTTAAAATCTCTAAACAAGTTCAGCATTTCCGGATTTCCTGAAAGCAAGAAATCAGAATTAATTTATTTTAATTTCAGTTCAACGTCTATTCCCCAATTGAATCAAATCTAACTTGCTGATTTTAAGAAAATTTAATTTAGCTCACTTGCTTTTTTAGTTACCAAATTTTTGTTTATACTATATTATCCTAAAATGAAGATCATGTATTAAGAGGTAATTCAGTTTTGGAGTTCTTTCAGTCAGTTGTCTGTAAAGTCTTCTGTAATAATCATAAGGAAGGTCCACAAGTCAAGTTATTACAGACTTAAAATACGTAATCTTCTCAAAGATTATTAAGGAGAATGTCTTCCACATCACATTATCATTTATTTGGTATTAGGCTGCAGAGAAAAACAGTGGGCATGTGTTACAGTGGAAATTAGGAAGTGGATCAAGAGAGATCAAAAGACTCAAGTTTTAACTAAAGTGTTTAAAAGTGTGTACTTTGTGGGGGACCAGAAAAGTTCACTGAAAAGTAAGCTTGATGTCATGAAGGAATGATAGCAAAGGAATATTTCTTATCTTGGTTGGAAAGTCTTTTGCAAATGCAAGCTACTGCAAGTAACTCTCAAATAGATTTCAGAGTCATAAATTAATGTACATAAACATCAAATGCCTTGCCTGAACTTGGAAGAAAAAAAGTTTTGCAGTTGTTGTGTCATCACCTTTTTCATGAGCTCTAAAATGTCATACAGTTATTTTCTCTTTCAGTAACGTACTGTGTTCTGCAGCATTTTTTGTGGTATAGAACTAAGAAGTTACTTGGGGGATCCAGGAGCCATCTTTTTTCTTAGGTGCAGTAAATATATTTTCAATACTGCCTTTTAGGAGGCAAAAGCACTTTAGCATACAAAGTGTAAGGGATCATCTGTTTCTAAACACTTTCTAATTTGGTCTTCCCTGATCTCCTGATATGCAAAGAGCTTTAGCTGAGAGCACAGCAAGAAGAAAGAAAGTTACAAAAAAAGAAAATAAAGAAAAAATAAACAAAAGGAAAAAATAATTCTCATGAGTGTGAAACTTTAAAACTTTTTTAATTACTCTATTAAATATTACATTTTTGAAAGATTTACATTAAACTAGTTATGTAAATGTTAAATCTTTCTAAAATATTGATAAATATTGATTTCCCTGCTAAATCCATTGTATAGATAAACTCCTGCTGATTTTTGCTGATAATTGTGCATAACGCTGTAAACAAAATAACTGATTAATTAAGTGTAACTTTTAAACTAGACATGCTATTTATTCACATTAAATGGGAAATTTGGCAAATTATATATTTGAAATATATGTTCCAGTTTTCAAAAAGGGTGTATTTCTTGACAAGGGTTTTCTCATCAGATTTTGAAAAGATCCTTGGGTTTACAATGCTACAAAAATACCAGTAAAGACTGAAAAGATGTTATAAATTCATTAATATCAAAATACTGTTTAATAAATACAAAATTTCTACTTAAAGACTTGATCAGACAGGTCAGTGCTTCTTTTGGAGGTTTAATTCCTGACGGCCAAACCCATCTGAGGTCTTGTGTTAGTTCCACTGACTTCTTGGCAGTGGTGCTCAGGTGTAGACACAAATCCAGCTGAATACAGAGTTGAACACAAATTTGGTCACCCAGGTGAAGAAGTAGAAGATTCACCTCATTATTCATGCCCCTAACTATAACTGTTCTGCATTCACAGCTGGGAATGGCAGAGGTGAGAACTAGAGCAAAAACACCATATTCACTCTTGGAAAGATCTTGAGAATCATTGATTATGAATGTTTGTCATATCTATGATTTACAAAATCCTAATGACAACAAAGGACTCAGTTAGGATTAAAAAATCCTTATGATAATAAATGAGTAAATTAGGATTAAGGATTGAATATCCACTGGAGAAGGGACTACAAAATGGACTGACTTGGTGAAATGCTCATTTCAGAGCAGGCAGCATAATTTCATATACAAGTCTTTCACTGAAACAAAACCTAACACAGTTATATAATACCATGCAATTATATGATTTTTATTCCTTAGTTGTATTTTTTTTCCTTCTTTATTCACAGAGAAAGCGAACTTGATTAAGCATCCTCCTGTTGCTATCCTGCCTCTTGGGACTGGCAATGATTTAGCAAGGTGTCTGAGATGGGGAGGAGGTAAACACAAATCAAAATGCAATTTATTATTGAATTAAAAGGAAAAAAACCTTTTCCATCAACATCTGCATTTGGATTTGTTTTCATAAAGAGTCATTATCACCTTCTCTATTTTTGGAATGGTCTCTCTGTAGTTGTTGTATACATATGTAAGATATTAAAGGTTACAATCACACTTCATACCTTGTTTGTAGCTTCTGCTGACACTAAATAAGTTCCAAGGTGTAATGAGAATAATGTATAGCTGTTTGCTTGGCTTTTGACCATCTGTGTTGCAGTTACTGCTTTGATCAATACCTTGTAAAGGGAGCAGTCTTAAATGGGTTTTAATTGGGATTGTTCTGAAAGGGTTACTAAAAACATCTAATAATGGGTTAGGAGTAGTTTAATCTTTTTCAATCTTCAAAAATATTAAATGAAAAGCATGTCAGCCCTGGACTAGTTCCTTTGATCCATTCCCATTCTGTTTTCCTACGGTGGATTCCAGACAATAAGTGCTGTGGTACTATTTATCAAAAAATGAAACGGCAAAGAATTCTGAAAGAAGAATATTTAGAAAATCAAACCTTTAATACCCTTTGCATCCTTTCCTGGATGTATGGAGACTTACTCTCAGCTCCTCAAAAAAACTCTATTCAGAATCTGTATTACAGCATAACTTGAAGGAGGCACAAGGAAGAAAATCTTAGACAAGATTCAGTCTGTGGTGAAAGCACCCCAATTTATCGGCTCATAGCCAGGTCTGTTTCAGATCTTGGTTGTTTCAGTTGAGATCTTTTGTATTTGGAACTTGGTTGTTTTATTTGGAACTTCTCAGCCTTTGCAGATACTTTACTTATTCTGTCTCATCAGTTTCCTTTCCAAATGTCTGCCTTGTTTCCAGATAGTCTTCAGCAAATTCTCAGTAGTTTTCATGCTATAGCACTTTGTTAACCATAATGTTCTGTCAAATCATTTGAGAACCTCCTTTATTTTCTCTGTCACAACTGTTGATTGTTTACATTCTCATAGTCTTAGGGGAGAAAAGGAAAACAAATGAGACAAAACCTATTCAAATCAGCCTTGCTTAACTTTCTGAACTGTTCCTAGAGCCATAAAATAACTGAAAGAGGTTATGGGAAGTCACTAGTCCAATCTGCTGTTCTAAGCAGGGTCAACCATGAGAATATTTAATT
This sequence comes from Peucedramus taeniatus, assembly GCA_013400575.1. Lineage (NCBI taxonomy): Eukaryota > Metazoa > Chordata > Aves > Passeriformes > Fringillidae > Peucedramus > Peucedramus taeniatus. Next base: position 35,476 of record WBNO01031901.1, on the reverse strand, counting down.
AGCTGGGACCTGTCCCTAACGTCACTTTTACTTATGTTATGTATCTTAAGTGATTCCATTTGGACTAAAGTAAAAAAAACAATAGGGAAATACTCTGGGTTTCATCATTCTTTGCCAAGTTACTTTGTGGTAAACAATACCATAATACAGATTTTCTGTAACTTCCATAGATGAGACAGGGATTCCAGAAACTAAATTGCTGGTGAGTGATCTCAAGGAAAGAGAAATGGAATTGTGCATGCTGCTGCCATGTGGTGGTTAGCAGTAACTAGCAAAAGTGTGCTAGGCAACCATAAACAAATACAGCAGAAACGGGTTTTGAGCAAGGAGGCTTTGAGTGGCTTCCCCTGCTAAAGCTGTTAATAACACCAGCAATATATACTGCTTGAATAGGAAATCTTGTTTGTGCTGCTTTGAAGAGAGACTGAATCCCCAGATTTTAGCTATCTATTACAAAGTCGTTTGTTCTGAATAATATTCAGTCTTGATAATGTCATTTTGTAAGACCCCCAGTTTTTCTTCATGCACACATGTGTGTGTTGTATATACTCAAGAGTGCATAAACAAGTTTTCTACTCAGTTTAATGAATATTATGTGAGTGCTTATTTGCAACTGAGAGTAAGTTCTCTCTACAAAGCAGGATGAGGCTCATAAAGAAGTTGATGAAATAAGCAAAAATGTTACTTTTGCTTTTAAAGCTATCAGCTATGGATTTGAAATTTTGGATTTGTTATGCTAAACTAGATTGAAACAATCCATGAAAATTAGTAGATAGCTTTTAACCTTTCAGTGTCTTTTCAGGCAAAACAGCAATATGTCTTTTCCATAAATTTTGAGATCAAAGGAATTTAAATATTAAGATTAATTTCTCATCAAGAACATTTTGCAAAATACAACCTTAGCTTTATGGATCATTTGGAAAATTCAAGAGATTCACAAATTTTGAAGATCTAATTATTTTCTTCATCACAAATTTGATGCCCACTGAAATTTGTAGAATTATTCTGAATTTACATGCTTAATTAGCTTCGGATTTCTGCTTCTTTTAATGACAAGTGCTGGAAAATTGTCAATACTTCAAGCACAATCCGGCTTTTAAGGTCTAATATGCCTTGCTTTCATTTTTCCAGTCATAGAATCATAGATTATTTTGGGTTGGAAGGGACCTTTAAAGGTTAGTTAATTAGTCCAACCCTCCCTGCAATGAATGGGGGCATCTTCAATTAGATCGGGTTGCTCAGGGTTCAACCCTAGAAAGAAAAAAAAAAAGTAATGCAACTTTATTATGCATGATTAAATAACTGCTTTTATGTTTTGCTAGGGTATGAAGGTGAGAATTTGATGAAGATCTTAAAAGACATTGAGAACAGCTCAGAGATTTTACTGGACAGGTGGAAGTTCGAAGTAATACCCAATGATAAAGATGAGAAAGGAGACCCAGTGCCTTACAACATCATCAATAACTACTTTTCTATTGGCGTGGTAAGACTTATGATCATCCTTAAGTGATTTTTTTTTCTGTTTTGAATAAATATTTGCATCACATGCCTTCAAATGAAGAACTGTTGGCTAGAGATCATTTATAATGTTGTTTTGCTAGTGAAATGAATACATAGATGACTGACAGCAATTTGCATAAATTTACTTCCTCACATTCAAACCTGAATTATTTTTCAGGACCTTCTACCTTCCCATTTATAAAGAAGATATTTGTGTTGTTCTTAATGGTTTATGAGCAGCTCTAATACTAAATTTATATTGTCATTTTGGAGGTCCTATAAAAATATAAAGGAAAAACAAATCACTTAATAAGAACTCTTAAGTAATGTTTTCCATTAGCATTCACATAGTCAAAACTGTTTAAAGGAACTGATGCATTCTTTATTTCTTCAGGGCGGTTTTAAATAGTAAAACAATAATACAAAAAAGAAAGTCCCCCATGTATCTTCTTGGTTCTACCTTGTAGGGAAGTGAAGTTCATTCAAATTCAGTTTGAATGAATTAGAAGGAAAAGGGTTTTAAGCAACTCTTCATGTCTGAGGAACTGTATCTCTGGTTTGTGCTTCTCTGTGGTTTGCTATCTACACTTCTTAATATTAGCAGAATTTCTTTATTCATATTTGATTTATGATTTGTTGTTAATGTCCAATACTGTTCTGAAGAATCATTACTTCATACCTCATTTGGGTTTTTCCTGGGTTATTCTTCCTGCCTACATGCAGAAACCTACATTTGATTGCATTACACTCTCTTTTAATTTTTACTGTTTTTCAAGGCACTATGAAAACTAGTGGTGACCTACAACATATTGCACATTGCCTCATAGATTCTAGCCAAATTATAAGCACAGTCTCTAATACAGCATGAATAGAACTTGCTGTATGAACTTTGTAACGGTATGGCAGAAATTGTACTTAATAGCAAACAAACTGAATGTATGTTTAGAAAGGATGGGAAAGTAAAACTGAATAAAATTGTACTTGATATGGGGCTCTTGATGTTGTAGGACCGTAATTCAGGTTGGAAGGGATTGCAGGGAGTCATTCGTTCTGAACAGGGTCAGCTGTGAGAGCAGGTCACATTGCTCAGGGAATTATCCATTTAGATTTTAAAAGCCCCCAAGTATGGCACAACCTCTTTGGGTGACCCATTGTGGTGCTTGACTGTCCTTATGATGAAAATGTTTTTTTCTACATCCTGTCTGAATCTCTCACTTCAACATAAATTATCTGTCTCCCATCCTCCTGTCATATGTGCCGCTGTGAAGAGTCTGGCTTTGTCCTCTTGATACCTTCTCATAGGTAGTTGTAATCTGCTATTAGATCTCTCTGGAGCTGCCCTCTTACCTGTTAATCACCTTATCTGGTCAGTCTTTATTTTAAAATCGCTCCAGCAATCAAGACCATAATATCCCAAGCTAGATACAAGAATGCTGGAGTAGCTAGTGTTCAAAACTATGCTGAAATTGAGCATGACATTCCTTGCTCTCTCCTCATCTACAAATCTAGTTGTTTTACCATAGGTACCAATCAGAAAGCAATTTTCCCCTTGGAAGGAAAACGATACACTAAGTTGAAAGGAATGGTGGAGACAGTAGCATGTGTATGTGAAAGGTTTACTGAGTATGTTCAAGCCAAACAAGCCTTTTTTTTTCTATGGCAGTCTCAAAGCTCTGATATGTACATAAGTACTATATTATGTGTAAGTACAGAGAAAAGGTAAGAAACAAACTGAGATGTATGTGTAACAGACTGTGAATGAATGTGGGTAATGTTCAACCTGATGGAAACACAAAGCACGGAAGGACCATAAAAAGCGGACGCCAAGCCGTGTGTCAGTTTCAATGCAGGAGCTAGAAAACATCTAAGAGCACTGTAGAATAAGATAAAGATTTTTCAATTGCTCACATCCATCATTCTGTCAGGATGGCAAGATACCAGGAGAGAAGTTCCATCTGCTTTGTAATAATACTGGAGTCACTGATACAAGCTAAACATCCAAGAAAAACATGCATTAAAGTAGTCAAATTATATTTGCTTTAAAAAACAAAGATACCACCACCCTAAAGGAAAACCAAACCATAAAAACCTCTTTAAGAATATAGGAGGGTCATCTGAAAATGAAGGCTTGTCTTGGAAAATCATAGATTTGGGGAGCTGGACAAACATAGCTGGTAGTATTAGAGGACAAATGAGGAGGCATGACAGAGAAAGGAAACATCAGACCAACTGTCCGACAGTGGCAAGTTCAATTATTGATGTACTTAATACAAAATAAAAGTTATTTTCCCCATAATCAACCCAATCAGCTTTAATAGTCATATATTCATGTACTAGGTTGATATTATCCCAGTGATCATCAAAGACTGAGTTCAGTAATGTCAGTATTGTTTTGTTATCACAGACTGTATTGTTGGGCTTACAATGCATTTCTGCAATTGCTGCAGTACCGAAATTTCAGTCTTGTCACTTCATTTAGCCAACTTGCTGTTGTTATAATCAGAGGGTGTGTATATGTTTAGACAGAGTATATATTTAATTGGACATACTATTTGTCATGGTTAGCCTTTTCCTGTAGATAAAAGAGTTTAACTTTCACTGCTTTCTTCAAGCACGCAGCTGCATACCATTAATGGTGGCTCAACATGAATATGTGGACAGGTGCTTCAGATAAGCCTGCGTTTGTAACACTCCTGGTCTGTTTTATCCTAGCTATTTTTTGTATCTGTATCTCAAGCCTGTAAAAAAACCCAAAAACAAAAAAACAAAACGCCAATACTTCCCTAATCTAAGGGAAAAAAATAGGGAAATAATTTTGCAAAATTGGTAGTAATTATTCAATTCAATGCTTGAGATTACCCCCACAAAAAAGCCTCAAAACAACACCCAAACAAACAAAATAATCCTCATACTATATCACCATATACTCATGACTCTATGCTTTACTCAAAGAAGAGGAAAAAAGTGGATAATGATACCCTAAAAAATAAACCCTATCTTTGCAAATAATTGTTCTCAAGTCTACTCTCAGATCATGCCTGGATTGAGCCATTTTCTTCAGTGATGGAAAGTAAAGAATAAATGCACATTATTAATTAAGAAATGGATTGGCCTATATTCTATTCTCAATTCCAGTACACACAAAACCAGATAAACATGGAAGATGGTGAAATAATGTGCTGATTGAGACCTGAGCAGCAGCCATGGAAGATGAGTGACAGACAATGAGGCAAACTCTCACATAAAACCAAAACAGGAAAACAACTTGAGAACATTATTATCTTGAGAAGGACTTCCATGTGTACTGTTAGGAAACTCCATAATGACCACTTTACATAGTGCTAAGGTGTGAAGAAGGAGTTCTTTTAATCTTAAGGATAAGTAGCTTAGTTGTCAAGCAATATTGTGCTGTTGATACTAATCACTGAAAAGGGGGTGACTGTCAAGGCTGTTTATCTTTTATTGGGAAGTTTTTAAAGAATGTCAAGTATGTAGGGAAGTTATATACTTATTTTTAGTGCTTCTCAAATGATTGTCTCAAAGTGAGACAAAATGGGTATTTTGATAATGGAAGAAATCCCTCATTAAATGTTCCATTTTGATTAAACATTAGAAACCTTGGCTTCCACTAAGTGCTTTGTTGAAAAGAGCACATGGAAAGGAGATGATGTCTTACATACTTAGGGGTAGGAATGTGTGAGAGAGTGCAATATCTCTCCTTTCTGTGCTTTTTCTTCCAGGTGGGTATTTAAGAGAAATCAAATCATGCAAAAACTATAATGAAGTTCTTTTAAAAAACATCTCATTACTATTTTATATCTCACAATTAATAATTCTTCTTCGTAAAATAGATGCGTTTTTCAGAGGCTCCTCCTTGATTGGAGCAAATAGCTGTAGGCCAAACCAAAGGCATAATTGTAGTCACCTGAGAACCAGCATTGCTGGACCCTGATATTTTGCATTTTTATGTAAACTACTTGAAAATATTAAGTAAAAAACAATTGTTGGATTTAGATAATGGCTTATCTCAAAAAAGGTAACAATTTTTAAACCAAACAACTCATCTATTTCCCAGTGACTTTCCTGTTAGTTACTAATAGCTCTTTTTATTCTTTTCCATTTTGTGGGTAATAATGCTGAAGGAAATTATGAATAGATGCTAGGATGTGAGTCCTAAAGTAGGTTTTCCAGAAGCAAGCATAATTTTGAATTTACTGTTCTGCCACTGAATTAGCTTAGAGTTTAGACTTTATGGAGCCAAAATTAGGTCAACATGAATCAGTACTGAAGATCTTTAACTGTAAACATTTTCTTTCTGTTTTCTTTCTTTTTTTTAACCTTTTAAATAAATAATAAATTTTTCTGATGTTAATAAGAGATAAAATGTTATCAATGCTGTTTAACTATCACTTGAATTTTTGTAACTGCATAGGGTATTGCAGAGCATATACTGCTAAGCCCCTTGCAGTTCTGTAGTTAGATTGTTGGAGCATCATAAACTGAACTTGCAAACATCTGCATTGTCTTTAAGTACAAGTTTGTGTAGAAAGTAATATTACTGAGCTAGATTTTAAGGAAAATTATACTAGATAAAGTTTGGCATAGTGCAGCCTTCCCTATGTTAAAACAGTGGATACTATTCAAAAATGAAAGCAGTTCTCACTTGTATTTGGGAAATATTCAACGTGTAAGAATAAACCAAATTATGGAATACTTATTGTTATTTACAGAAGGCAGTTCTAAAGATTATATTAACAATCGTATAGCCTTGTGTTCAACTTGAAATGTTCTGTATGAATGACTGATTAGGTGACTCTCTGATTTTCATCACTATTTTCTTCCTCTTGGGCCAGATTCCATTAAAATTTTGAACTTTTGTTTTTGGCCAAGTTATATCTATCTTACATATGTAAAGAACGTACATATCCTCTCTGCTCACACTTAAGTGATTGCCTAGTGTTTTGGCTGGGAGGATTGCAAGGGTTGCTGTCCTTTGGGAAACCAGCAGTCTCTCAGAGGCTTTGTAGATCTGGAATTACTTCTCTCTTGTCTATACTGATCACCTGAATATATGTTTCAGGATAAGCCTACTTGGGATCTTGGCTATTGGTGCTCTTTCTTGTACATACCCTTTAGGGTCATTGTCAGCAGAATCAAGTTCCTTAGGAAGCTTAAAGCCACAACTGTTCTTATTCAGATTATTTCGTTTGCACAAGATATTTAGGATATGGAAAACATCTTATCTGTCTACTTACTGATACAGGATTTAAATAAGAATCTTCCAGCTTCCCTTCAGCTGAAATTTTGAATACATGTGCAAACACATACAGAAGAACATATTGGAGGGAAAAAAATGCTCTAGGACAGCAATTAAGACAGTAACCTGGAAGAGAACTGGGATATCCAGATTCCTGTTCCATCTGTTGTTTTTGTCCATTTGATTAACTTGTACATGGAAATTCAGAAACTTACATTACTCTTTTCTAAAATCAATAGGTAAAAATTTTAATGCTAAAGCAGAATTTATGGAAGTAGAACACCTCAGTCTTTCATTCAGTCTTTACAACACGTGGTAATTGATTTCATTGCAATATGGTGATATTCTCACTTGGATGATCTACAAAAAGAATATTTCTTGCAAGTGTTTTAAGTTAAGGCAGTAAAGATAGTTGAATGTGCCTGGAAATGTTCAGTAAGTTCTTTGAGAAACAAGTATTATATGCTGGATTAATAAAAAAATAGCAGTTATCACATAGGGGGGAAATTTCATTAATACTAGTTAGTAATACTACAATGAGGATGTGTTCTCTGAAGAATAATTATCATAAAGTAGTAAAGGTCTACGACAAAGACAAGTGTACTTTTTTGACACCTAATATGTTACTATCCAAATGCACTATCAAATAGATATTTGGGGGCTCATGATTTAGTATTCTTCAACCTTAACCAGTCACTAAGAGCCTCTAATTCTGCCAGTAGGGAAAAATATGACTTCTTAATTCTCATAATCATAAATTTCAGCTTGTTATGAGTCTGCTTCCCCATCACTATAGCCTAAGTCATCAACCTACACTTCCATTATACCTTACTTTTTTTTTTGAAAGACTGGGAAAAAAAGTAAGAAAAAAAGTAAGAAAAAAGTAAGGAATAGTTTACATAGAAGCCATATTTTTTGTTTTCTTGAAAAAGGACATTAATTAGCATCAACAGAAACTTTGACTACCAGAATTTTTAGTCTCAAATACCAGAGTCTTAGGTACCTCTAACTGACTATGGGATCACATATTCTTTTATTTTTATGTTGTTTTATTATCTATGTTATTTTAGATTATATTTATTACTACAAAAAAAGGTGTTTATTATTGTATATAATATTTACCATTGTGAACAAATTTAAGTTTTATGCTGGCCTCATATTTTGAAATTTTAAGGCCTTGTAGCATTTTGCTGTTCATGGTGGTAAATAGGAATTTTTTTTCTGCATAAAAAAATATCCTAAGGCCATTTGCTGATTCAATGCTGAATTTAAGTTCATTCACATTTTAACACTGATGCAATGTGACATTTAAGTATTTAAGTAAGTTTAAAGTTTCCTGATCTAATGAAGCAGTTAAATACTTGGGTAAATTTTTAAGCATTTTTTGCATTTTTACTAATATGACTGGACAAATGCACATGTTGAATTCTGGGCATTTGGTGTAAACTGATTAATTATTCAAGTGGGATTTTTAGGTATACATAACTAAAAACGATGTTTAGTGGTTTTCTGAACTAATATGAACATAAACACATGCCTAAGTGATTTTGTGAATCCTAATCATCACTTTGAACGTGCTAATGGAATGCTGTGATATATTGCATCATTTCTGTGCCAAGGAGGGAAAGACTTCCTAGTAAACAGTATTACTGCTTTGTAATCTAAAACACTTTTTTTTCCTGCAAAAAGAGTTAAGAAAATGAACAATTCATCCATGTGTGAATTCAAATGTACTATTAAAAGATCCATATTGATGCTGGGCTTCTCATAGTCTCAGTCAGGTAGCCAAATCTTTAAAAATGGTTGCTATATCTGTGGGGAGAACTCTGCTCTCTTTCAGAAGGAGCATGTTCAGAACACTTTAATTCCAGTTTTGAAATACTGTTATATTGAGGAATCACCGATCGTTCAGTGTATCATCTTGTTTATTTTCCTCAAATTGCTAATATTTTGCAAATTATTTATTCTGACAGGTTTTGATACTTGCATATTTGAATCTTCTTTACTCTTTTCAGCTTTACTGCTGAAATATTGAAATTCTTCTGCAGAAATTTTTTTATATAATATATGGAAAATATGATATTGCAGGGTTTTTTGTTGCAGGTGGTGGTTTTTTTTCATGTGGCAGAAAGCCACAAGCATATACTGCATGCCATGGAAAACTGGAACTGTAGAATAATTTATAAATAAGAAGCTATCGGAGGCTTTTTCCAGGTTTCCTCTCACTAATGTGCTGCAATATTTCCCTGAACATGGAGAATGTGAATTCCATGGCTAAGATATACTTAGTCTTACATAGATCTTGGTCTTAAGCCTTACTGCAATACTGCTGGTGGTGTTCCCTGTTAGGTAGTTTCTTTCTGCCAGTGTGGATTTAGTTTACCTTCTAAATCCCTGCCATCATATTATTCTACCATTCATAATGTGCATTGGAGCACCCTAGCATGAGAGTTGTACTGTACTGCATGGGATATGGGAGGTACTTTTGTGCAGAGAACTAAAGTTTTGTAGCTTACTCTACTGTGTAATGAGTCTTACTACTACAAAAGAAGGATGATTTCCTGAGGTACTGTTTCTTTTATTTCTTGTAAGTGTAAAGAAATTCAAAGAATTTAGATTGTTCTTCCTATCTGGTTGGTCATTTATTTATTTTTATTTTAATGCTAAAGTGTAAATTTATGCCAGCATATGCTGTAACTTTCTGAAAATATTTACATATATCAAATAAGTTTATTAAGACTTGTGCGTGTGTGATTTCCCTTACAGCGCAGTAAGAATACCTAGGTTTGCGCTGAATTCACTGTGAGTTTTGTCAGGCTCAGTGAAAATACATTTCTGTGGGCTATATTTAAAGTAGCAAGTAATTTTGCTCAGCAGGAGTGTAACAATTGATGCTGAGTCCCTTCTGTCTGCAAAACATGTAGTTTGGGAGCCTTAATTCAAACTGGATATAGTCTGTTCCCCTGCTATGAACTGTCCTAAACATGCTTGTCCTAAAGTGACCTAAGTCATTGGTTTAGCCTGTGTGTCCTCATAGTGTGGAGGGAGCACGCTGGCCACACTAAATATGTCATCTTTCAAGGATATCTGGCTGACATGCACCAGTCTTTGCTTCAAAGAGAATCACGGGAAGTAGGAACGATTTGCTAATAAATGTAATTGGTTCTCTCTAGTTTTGCAGTGCACCTGGAGAAGTCAAATAGGTGTACAGTATGTCTAACTTTGACTCACCGTCCTCCCATTCTAGTTTCCTGTGTAGATTTTTTTTCTTCTGTCATTTTAGGTATTTGAGACTCATTTAACTTTTCATGATGTGGTGAGAACAAGGCTGAAAACCTTGAACTATGAAAGGTTTTAGATTTATGAGTATCCCTTGTTTTAGTTTTATGAGTATCTCATGAACTTACTGCCCATTCTTGTCATAAAATCCTTTTTCTGGCATGGAGTCAAAGGCTAGAAAGTGACTTGTTTCCCTTAGTCAGTAAAAGCTTTGAGAAGAATCATAGGGAGAGTCTTTGACAGTTGCCTGTATTCTTCTCTTTAATTTATAAGGGATTTTTAAAATAGAACAACTTCTAGAGTTGAGAAGATGTTAAATTTCATCCTTGTCAAATTTGGGAAAGCTAGTTATTAAATAAAATGCAATGAGGCATAACCTTATTGCGTAGATACTACAAGAGATATTTCTTGGGAAGAAATGCAGTAAAATGAAACTTGCAGTCCTCTGGTGTTTTGTCATTGCATACCCTAGCTAGTGGAGATTTTGAGTCTTGTTCAGGGATTTTTCTGGGGGTTTTTTTGTTGCTTTTGTTGTTTTGGGGGTGTGGCACATTTGTTTTCATAAAGGAAGAGTCTACAGAGCAGTCTTGTCAACAGCTATGGTAACAAGTGACAGTTATAAATGAGAGTATGTACCTAAAGGCATAATTAATCTGCAGTGAGCTTGGAATAGCTCCTTAGCTAAATGCAACTAAATCACCTACACAGTGTGTAATTAACTTACAACTATATTAGTGCTACTACAGTATTATTCATTATATATGTAAGTTATTATTTTCTCCGTATGAAATTTGTAATATACTAAGTAATGATTAAGAGCTCATTATAGTATTTTATTCATATTATCATAATATAATTTTGATGTATGTTCATCTTATTAATGCTGTTATTCCTACTTGTTCTTAAAAGAAATGTCAGGGAAAATGTCAGGAAAATATGATGTGAGATTTTTTTCACACACACGAAGAAGCATCTATATTCAAATGACATTGAAATTTTAGTCCTTGTCTAGATTTTGTAATTCTACTTGCTAGTGATGACAGAAATGTATCAAGGAGAGGTAGAAGCCAACAAGACTTTATGTTGAAGTCAGGAGTAAGGTGAATAAGCTTTAAGGTTGGTCATAAGATTAATTCAGAGCTTAAAGTAGGAAGAATAACTGAGGAAATTGCTTGAATTAAAAAGGCAAAGATTTTTAAGACATGTGGGGGTAGCTGTGGAAGTAAGTTGAATCTGGAAAAGGTTTATGAGATATGCAAGCTGTACAGAACATTAGGTGGGCTGTGTGTACCCTGATACCTTCACCCGCCTAAGATGCAAGACATATGTCTCTGTGTACACATGTAGAAGTATGAAAAATAGCTCAGATTTAAATTGTAATCATTCTGTTTTCATGTGAGACTTAATCCTGATATATGTAAACAAGTTTATGTAAATTAGTTGCTTTACCAACTTCTCCCTGACAACATCATTTAAACCTTTTTGCCATGCCATTAAAGATCCTGTCTCAGAATTTTACTTTCCCAGGTCTGCCAGATGCCTACTGAGTCTTTTCAGACTCTGTGTGTGTAGCTGAGAGGGACCAAAGAAATCATAATCATGCTGACTCAAGTGCCCTTTGCGGACATGAAGTACAGTTATTTTTGAGAACACAGTATAAAACCTAATCTCTTACAGGTAACCAAGAGGGAGATCCAATTTATAGGCATTTTGAATCAAGTTAAATTTATAGGTATACAGTTATATACATTTAAGAAATAAATTCTTAAATATTTGTTTAGAATTACTTACTGATTAGGAAATTAGGAGTGTGATGACCATTGGAATTTTTTTCCCTCTGTCTTATAATTCTCACTATCTTAGTTTAAAAGAACAGTCCACCTGTTGATTACATCCAAAATTGCTGTTAGCACTAGGAAATCTATCTGAGATACTGAGCCTTTGGGTGCATAATGAATAGGATATGATGCTATTTTGGTGTGTTTTATGTAGTCATACCTGCTGTGTGCTTGATGCTATGAGGTAGAAAGATCAGTCAAAAAAGAGTAAGAAAGGTATTTTGGACAGACAGAGGAATAAAGAGATCAAATAATCAACCACAGAAATCTTTGATTTAACATGGACACCTCTGTAGATTTAAAGGAAGAATTTGATGTGTGAATTGGATGTTAAATAAGCACAGGGAATTGTTACTTTGTCATCCACCATACAATCATATGTATGGTATATGACTGCAGCCAGTCTTGAGGCCAGATAGAGATTCTTTTTTAAGATATTAAACAAATGCTGCTTAGGAAGCAGTTTACAGTTTGGGGATACTTGCATATATACATATATACATGAGAAGATCTCATGCCCCAAAATATGTTAAAATAGCAATAGTATATCAGAAATTTAAATTACTTGCACTATTGAATTTATGGTATAGGTTATCCGGGGGGGAATATATATAAACCTCAGAGACCTAGAGTTGTCTGTCATTTAGCATTATTAACATATATAGAAACTTGGTAGCTTAATTGATATTCCTGTGGTACAAAAATATTCTTTAATCTCCAGATCTGCATGTTTTCTACATTTTGATGGCAAAGTCCCAAAAGAAACATGATTTAACTAAACTGAAAGTGGGTGGATTTAGCCAAGAAACACTTAGTCTTGTGTTACCATCTGAACCAGGTGGAACTAGAAGCAAATTGCTGAACATAAGTTATTCCATGTCCTTACTGGAACAATTTGTACTAAAAAGCCTCTACAGACACAGCACACAAGGAACTCTCTATTCACTATTTGTGATTTTACAGTTTCTTCACTTAAACTGGAACTCCAAGGGTATAACAGAGCATATTCTTTATTTCTGTGATGATCCCAAGACTACTTAAGCTTATCAAATGCCAAAGAATGGGTCCAAATTGTTGCTCTTATGCTGTCATTTTACATTACTGGTGATGTCAGCAAGGCTGAATGGACTGATGTGGCGCTGAGGAATAAGAGCTTTTCAGAGCATCCTGCCAGGCAGTCTCATCCCAGGTGATGATTCCCACCCACATCCCTGGAGGACCATGGACACCACAGTGTGCTGTGGTACAGTGTGCACACACTTGCACCTGCAGTTTACTTTAGCACCACCCTGCCACATGCACACTCTCCAATAACTGCGTAGAGTAGACAGAGCACTTTCCAGGGCAGCTTGTGGTACCATCCTGGTAATGAGGTTTCTGTCTGGCAGGCTGTCCTTGGCATTACATTTGGTACTGCTGCAGTAGAAAGACTGTTCACACAGCCATTGCAGACCCTACACTGACAAAGGAATGGCTCCTCAGCTGCTGAATTGTCTTGGGTGTTCACATATGCTCTCCTCACTTTTCTGCCCGTGCTTTTCATGTTTCCCTTTTCACTGTGCTCTGTAACTTGTGATGTTACATTTTATACCTCATGTTGCACCAGGGTAGGTTTAGTTTGGATATTAGAAAAAATATCTTCATTGTGCAAAGTGAACTGTAGTCAGGCTACCCAGGGAAGTGGTGGAATCACCATGCCTGGAAGTGTCAAAAAATGTATGGTTGTGACACTTTTAGGGACATAATTTAGGAGTGAATATGGCAGTGGATTGGACTTGATGTTCTTAGAGATCTTTTCCAACAGAGATGATTCCAAGGGTTGAAAGAAGCCTCAAAACTGGCACCAGTTACTTCAGAGCTTCTCATGGTATTAGCCATCCTCAGTTTCTGTCTAGAGCTTAAAAATTCATTGCCATGTTCATCCTATATTTAAAAAAAATAATTATATTGCATGATATTGCATTACTTTTTTCTTAGAAACATCCTTGCATTCAAATGGATTAGGTAGTCCAGAGTGTTAAAGAAAATAAATGAGACAAGTCTTGGTATTATCTGGAGAAACAAATGTAAATTGGAATTTTCTGGACTTATATACACCTAGTACTTAGGAATAGCATGATGCACAGGTTATATGGATCCAGGCTTGCAGATCTTGGCCAAATGCAGGAAAAAAGCCCCGACCTATATAAAGCACATACCCTGGGAATCCAATTCTGATGCATATAGGGCTTGTCCAAATTACTGCAGCACTTTGATTCCCATAGAGAATGGCAGGAAAAAGATCTGCTGCCTTGCATTTTTAAAATCCCGTTGTTGGGGACTAAAAGAATTTCTCTTGCTATTCTTCCCTCTTGGGGAAACTCCATGTCAAAGGGGGTGATGTGAGCTGTTCACTGATGTGTCTCCTTGTTGGAAAATCTTTTCTGTAACCCAACACATGAAACTGATTTATCACCTACCTGAAATATCCAACCATATTCCCTTCTGCTAGGATTACAAGGAAGGAAGCATCCTTACTTTTGAAACAGCAGTGGCTGATGAATCTTCAAGGAAATGAATATACCCTGTCATGAGCGTTGATGCTGGGGTAGAAGTTGAGTAATAATGAAAATGCCTTTACACTCTGGGTTTCTACTTTATTTCAGTGATAGTTTCAGTATGGTAGAGATATTTATTTTGTTCTGCACTGAGTATGTTATGAAACTGAGAGGAATAAAGGCTATGCCAGTGTCTAGAAAAAATGCTGTGTTAAGCTAAAAGGAATCACTGTGGCAGGAGGGTTCTATGATAGTTCTTCAGGAAGATAAATATCGGTTCAAATACTGACTGTTTTCTACTTTCTTAGCAAAATAACTGAAGAAAAATATGAATTAAAAAAATTAAAATGTGAGTGTAATAAGAAAAAAGTAATTTTCTATGATCATTTTTGAACTTATTAATAAGCACAGCCTTAGTTAAATGACATTTCCCTTCTTAGGAGTGTTATTGACATTTTGATATGAGACAGAGGGACCTTTAATGAGATCTCAATCAAAGGTAATATTTATATAATGATACATGAATTCATAAATGCTAGTCAAATAAAAATGCTGTAGCCCATTTTGGCCTTCACCTTATGAAAATCTGTACAGGTCATAAGATGAAAAAGCTCAGTGAATGACGACTAATACTCTCTCCTGATTGTCTAATTATTTCTGGCTAATTGTGTGAGTTAATGTTTGAAGCTTAATCTTGCAATATAACTTAATTCATCACCCAGAGAAAATGCATGGAAAAAGACAGAAAATTTCTCCCTTGTTCAACAAATTATCTCCTTAATGTTTGAGTTTATGGTGATTTCTATTCTCATGAGAAAAAGGTAACATTTATGTAAACTGTATGTTAGCTACCAAAGAAATGTGCAGACGAGTAGACAGATCCTTAAAATTCCTGCTTCATACCTTTGTTTTTCCTATTGTTTTACTAACCAAAATCTCAGTCTATTACATTTTGTTGTAGCTTCAGAGGGCAAAAGCCTATGAAAAAATGAAGTTTCCCAAGGTCCATCCAACTTGACCTTGAATACTTCCAAGCATAAGGTGTTCATGGGGCATCCCATAACTTTCTTTTAATGATTTAAATTTACACTATTAAGCACAGATAAAATAATAATGCTATTCTTGTACTTCTGTTCATCTTCAAGTAATCTGTTCTGTGGATTGTCCATTACATGGGTAAAGATATGCATCATGCTGCCTGTGTGAGCCCAGAATCAGAGCAGCCTCCTTCATGTAATACTGTTCTGTGTGCACATACCAGATTGGGTCAGAGATAGTTTGGGATGCTCACTTACAGCAGCAGACTTTTTTTCTTCATTGCACCTTTTTTTTTTTTTTTCTGTGTTTATAGCTTAACTGACATAATGCTTAGTATAGTTTCTTCTTAAGTTATGCCAAGTCCAGATATTTGAAAGTGCCTTATAATTATAAATTTTGACCTAAAGCCTAAGTTACTTTGTTGCATAATGTACAGCTATATAATCCTTCTACTCTCACAATGTCTTTAAAATCTGAAGAAAATAAATTCCTTAAAATATCTCTTAATGAATAAAGAAATCTTATATTTGGGATTTCTAATTTTCTAGGTTATAAAGCTTTTGGAGGTGAAATTAAGAGATAGTAAATGGTTTGTGGTTGTATTTTTAGAATACTGTTTTCTGCCTTATTGTTACTCAGTCTAGATTTATCTGTTTGATTGAGAGAGGCTACAAGTGTCTCAGGAGAAAATTTTCATTTTCAGGAATTCTGAAAAGTTCTGGGTCACTTCTGTCTAGTCAGATTTATCTAATTTTAATATTTAATTCTGAAAATTTCTAATTTCATTATACCACTGCCAAATTATTTTCATGCTGTTGTGCATTATTACTTTCTGTTTTCTTAGGGTTTGTGTTCTTTGTTGTTGTTGTTGTGTTTGGGGGGTTCTGTGGTTTGTATTGTTGGTTTGGGGTTTTTTCCCTTTTTTTTTTTTTTTTTTTTTTTTTTTTTTTTGGTTGATTTGTTTTGGGGTTTTGTCCTTTTATTTTTTCAGAATTTCAGGGCAAAATTCATGCCAGAAAATTACATGAACAGCAAATAATCAGGAGGATCAATATTTCTGAATATTTCTAAACTGTCAGATCAGATATAAAATGAACCTTACAATGTAAAGCAGCGCTTAATCTTTGTGTGCACAATATTAGATGTCAAATTTCCCTATATGGCGCCAACATGTGTTTATGCAAACAAAATACTAGAAAGTCATGGGGCTAATGAAATTGGGTTCTTGTACCTTTTTGTTGCCACATTATACCTACATTTTATAACAGATTGTCAAAAATTTAAGTAACTACCTCACCTCTTTCATTTTGTAACCCCTGAAGTAAGTACACTTGTTATCACTTGATTTGCAACTACATTCATGTTACTAGTTATCCCTTAAAAATGGCTCTCATGAATAATGAAAATAAATCCCCTTTCTACTCCCATAGCAAGAGGTTTAAGTGCTACCACCTGGCATCTTAGCAAAAGATCATAATAACCATGTTTTCTTACAATAGTTCATTGAGAGGGTACATGGCAAGAATTAACAAATTTCCACTCTTGGAGCCAAATAAGAAGCTGAGTCTCTACTCAGGCAAAAATCAATAGCAGCTTTGCCAGACCAAGACATAGGTGGCTGTTCTTAGAACTATGGTTTATAAAATCTTTATTTTGTCTTAACTATTTCTGTTCTTGTTTGTCCTCTAATAAGTTTAAAGTCGAACTGCTCTTCTTTCCCCAGTGTGTGTTTGGCCTTTTCTACTTCCTCCATGTATCTGTTTACTCATATCTTCATTTGTATTCACCCCTTCACTCCTTTTCCCTCTTTAAGGTTGATTCATTTATCCTGTAATGCCCATTTATTACAACCTCATCTTCACCACTCTGTTTTTAACTCTGTTACTTATCTGTGTGATAGGAATTGTTCCTGCTTAACAAAATCAGTTTCTAATTCCATTTAGCTAAGTAGGTTCAACTGCTTTGTGTGGACATTGAAGCAGTTTAAAAGTGGCTAAAACAGTTTTAGCTTAACCCAATTAAACTAAATCAATTTTGACCACTCTTTAACCACTTTAAAAGCAACCACACAAATGAGTGCATCAATTTTGTCTAAATTAATTTAGACAAATCAGCGGATTTCACATCTGTAATCCCTTAGTATCTCTTTTCAAATTCTTTCTCACCAGATCACAGAGTCCCACACATTTTCTTTTTGATCCAGTACTCTAATTTCCAGACCAGGCTGATTCTGGAATACCTCTGAAAATTGTTTCAGATTATCAGACTGCAAAATACAAGATTTTAGAACAGAAATAATGGTTTCAGACAAGCTCTGTTTCATTGCACAGCACTGTGATTAACTTAATACTAGGGTACAGAATATATATTTGGAGATCAAATTCACTGTCATTGATTAATGTACATTTCAGCCTGTCAGAAAGGTTAGCAGGGCTTCTCAGATACCAAATATTGGAAATAGCAAGAGCAAATTTCAGGAATAAATTATTTAACTAGCATGTTATCTGGATCAACCTCGGTCTTTCCTCTCTTCTCATTTCTAGGTGATAATAGCTAATCTTATTAACCAATCCTAGGGGGTTTCTGTTTTAACCCTTTCAGATAGCTAGGAATGAAACACAGGACTTTCAGGTAGAAGGTTGTATACCACAAAGCAGCAACACAGAAGCACTAATTTTCCATGTTTAGTAATCACTTAAATACAAGTTCTTGCTAGAAGGACAAATACGATCCTTAAATTTCTTCTGAGCGGAAGGCTGAGTAAACATAACATGCCTTGGATGCAGTCTTGGTAAATTTGTGCAGCTGTGACATCCATATTTCAAAAAGGCTGTTGAAAGATTCAAGGAAACTAAGAAAAGTGTGACAAGAGTGGTTCAGAAGGTTTAAGAGCTTTATTGCAAAAGACAGTCAAGAGATAACTTGATCAGTCTAAATGTACCTTAATGGGAAGAAAATACATGGTAGTCAGCAATCTGTTAAGGTAGTGGAGTTGCTCAAGATATAAGCTGAAACTAGACCAATCAAAGTGGGACATGAGCCACTGAAACTTAGAACTAAAGGAAATTAATCAGGAACATAATGATCTTCTTGCTTTCATCACTTGAATTTTCAGTTCAGGATGGTACCATTTCTGGGAAAAAATATAGCTCAGGAAGACATAGTGTTTATTTAGGAATGGCAGTGTTCAATGTTATTTCCTATTTAGACAGGAATCATAATAAACTCTATGTATGCCAGGAATCCTTGGTCAGTGGGACCTTTCCTATGTAACTGGAATTATATCAGGAATTCAAATTCCAAAGGAAAGAAGGAGGGGAAGTAGCAGCATGCAGGGAGGCTGCTGCTGGGGTTGCTGGAGTTAGTCCTTCCCATTCCAGCTTGCCAGACTTCTCCTCTTGACTTCTCGCTTCCTTTGCGTGTCTACAGTCTTTTGCTGTTCTAATGTACATAATGCTGTAGTGCTGCACATGTATAGCACAAGAAATTTCAAATGATTGAGTAATTATATAAATGAAAATAAGCATAATTTTTGAAAGCAACAGAGTAGCAAAGTAATGCAAAGAGCATAATGATAAGATTTAAGGGTATCTCAGTATAGTGTCTCAATGACCACAGTGCTTATTAAACAAGCTTTTATTTGATGTGTTATACTGTGGACTTCCTATCTGCTTGTTATCATGAAGAAGAATATTTTATGTAAAGGGAAATGTGTGGAAAAGTGGTGGGCAAATTTCCCATTTCTTGCAAAACTAAAATATATAGCAGTTTGATGCTATATGCTGCTTGATTTGAACCATATTACATATTTCTTCATAGAATGGTTCATAATGTTCCCAAAGTATTGTCAACGCAAATACTTCACCTAAAAAACATTCTGTTCTTTAAATGTCTTCCTTCGTCACATCATCTCAGTCAATCTCCTCAGCCTTTACTCCCTCTTCTGTTTAAAATCTCAAAAAGTGATATGTGCCATATGAATCTTCACTGAAGCTATTTAAAGGCTACTGAATTTAAGACACCCAATGGATTCATATGACAATTTAGAAGTGGGATTAATGGCAAGAGTAATTTTGTAGTTCACGGAAAAAAAAATGAAAATGGTGCAGAAAAAGAGTGTGTACATATATGAAATACAGTTGAAAAGCAGCATAGAATAATTATAAGGTCTTTCCTTTGGCTCATTGTTTAAACTGTGTGGATCTGTAACGTTTTGTATACCATTCCTTTTTAACTATATTTGAAGTTAAACAGCATGTATGGTGTCTTTTTTCTGTCAAAAAGAGTGACAGCTTCTATAATTCCCTTGTTTCACAGAGTATAAATATTCCAATAAGTGTTTTCATGGCTACAGTCATTGAGTTTTAACATGTATATTTATTGGTTGCTTGTTCTGATAATTTATGGTCAACTGCCAAGAACAACTAAGCCTTGCAGTTGAAGATGTTTTTTCAAGTTAGACTAAAAAAATAAGGTTTCTAAATCTAAAACATGTAAAATAACACTAAAATCTTGTATTTGGGTGATAGAAGAAAACTGGGAAATTAATACTTAATTCCCCAAGACGTGCCTTTCTTGAAGCCCCTGCCTGCCATTAATTTGCCTAAAATTTTATATGCAGACTGCAAACAGTTATGAAAGTGCTGCTGAGGAATCTCTAGCTCCAGAATATATTACATAGCTTTGCTGGTCAGGTCAAGATAGAAGATTGCATACTGGGCCTTATATTTTTCTTCAAAATATATAGATCTTACTCCTGGTGAGTGGAATATAAAACCCCTCTAGATGGCTACAAAAATCTGTGTTTTCTGCTAACTTTGATATATAAAAACATATATATTGAACAGCTAACCAGTTACAAACACCAAGTGGACGTAGGAGTTTCCATTCTTGATTTAGCTCTCAGCAGCAGAAGCAAAAATTGGTATTATTAGCTGAAGTACTTAACAGCCACAAGACTCCAAGGTCAAACTGGCAGCTAGTGTCTCAAATGGATGCAGAATGCATGGTAATTGCAATGAAAAAATAAAAGCAGACTGAAGTTTACTTGCAATGAGGCTCTTTGTAATTCAGTCACTATATAAAGATGTCTCATGTCAGTGCATATTTAGTGAAATGGTTAATGGGGTTAATGGTTAATAGCCCTTTTATTCCCAGTGCTGTGCCCAAAGCAATACATATCTTAACCTTTCTGGGATTCAGGAAATTTAATATCACAAACATTTGGCTATGAAGGCACAGTCTTCATATGTGTAAAAGCTGATGATGAAGTTGTACCTTAGTTTGTCGTTGTTTAGAACAGGAATGAAAGTTTATCTTCTCTTAGATAAATCCATAGCATCATTATCACATGTGCCAAGAATAGCATCATTATGCAGTATTATTTATACTGTACATAGGCTAAAGGACTGGAATGTCTTCAGCTTATGTCCCATCAGAGAGAGTCAATACGTTCCTCTCCAGGTCGCTTTTCTAGCCAGTTAGTTGAAACTTTATGTTCTGCTTTGTGCAGTCACTACCATTCTTGAAAGTGAGTGGCCCAAAAGTATGGTAGAAATGAGAACCAAGGTTTGTCCTCTAAGTATGGGTCAAACTCCAGCCCCTCTGGAAACTGATATTTTGATGCCACAAGGGGTAAAATAATTTCAGCATGAAATTTGACTGTGGATTTGCACTGTTGAACTCTATAAGCTACTGCTTGCAAACAACATTCCTTTGAGGAAGCATACAGAACTTTCTTTGGCTTGTAAGGGTTTTTCACAATACTTTGTTTGAGCCAGATTGTACATATTTTGTTAAAAGGGAAAACAAAGTCAAAACCTGTATTAGCACAGTTCTGCTTTCTATGGTGTACCTATATTTAGCTCTTGCAAAGCCAACCAGATGAAGTCAATATTTCCTAGAAAAGCCAGGGGAACTTTTTTCCACACAGGCTTTCTAATGAACTAAGGGCCTGTCCCTTTACCTAGCCAAAGGTCTTTTAACTGTGCTTTTAAATTTGCAGTGACATAAGACATCTTATGATGTTATCTTATGGCATACCGACTGGATTAAAGAGACCCACTGCAAGTAAAATTATGCATTTTTTTCATTACCATTACCATTGGCAAGTGCCTGCTAATAAGAGTTATGGTATTAACTAATTAGCAGTCACTACCAAGGCATAAATCACTACCATAGTCCTCAGTCAGTGTTTTTTCTCTCAATAAAGGGATTTGATTGTGAAATTTTGGGACCCATGATCAAGGTCTTACTGGTTTCATAGGTCTGATGAACACACACGGTCCCATAGAATCCTTGAAGAATTCATGTTAAAATTCCAGTTTTTCTGGTCATCAGTCTCTACTGAGTAAACCCCTGCAGGTAATTCTAGCTGTTGGTGCTATTTTAACATTAATTTGTGAGTTTTCCATATTGCATTACAAAATAAACCCACCAAAATTCTGAGACTGTTTTATTCTTGCACTGGATCAAGTTTTAAATAATATTTTGGCAAGCATCTAAGTACAGTACAACACTGAACCTGAATGAAGTACATCCAAGTATGAAAGGGTACTAGCCAGCCACTGTCAGAATGCCATCTAGACATTAATTTCCCACATAAAGGGTTTACTAGCACTTTGCATGTAAGTTGTATAACTTGTGACCAGCTGCTTCCGTGTGCGGTGCGTAACTGATGGGAACATATGGCTTTAATTAAGTAGCCTATTCTAGCTGATTTTTAGGCATCTATCCACATGGCATACAATATTTGTTGAATCCAAATCAAGTTTCACAGCTGTCTCTTGAGATAAACTGATTGACTGACATGAGCTGCTTTTAAACATTGTCAGGTTAGTTCCCATAACCTCAGGAGATTCAAATAATGGGGGAAAAAAGGCTCAGCCACATGCGTGAAAGCTCATATGACTAGACTTTATATATAAATATAAAAAAATGTGTGTGTGTTTAACATTTCAGGCTAACTTTAATGGATTTCTTTAGCTACTGATGCTGGAATACAACAACTCAGAGACCAAATGATCAAGAAATATCCATGTTTTTCTGATTTGCCTGTATCATGTACAGTGGTTTGACACCAACTTGAACTTCAGTAGTAAGGACATGCATGGCAATTGAGAAGTAGAAAAGGATAATTATCAAAGTGCAGAACTGGTGCCTCACTGGTTGACATCAGTGTAGAACTGGCGGGTATTTGCTGGTTTTAGGAAGAAAAGTAAAAAAGATAGCCACCAAATGCAACACAACCTTTGTGTTAATTAAGCATTTGTTTATTTATTAAGTGCACTGAACATTAGCATAGTGAATCTACATGCTGTGATCATGGAGTGTATTTGCTGATGTAAAGGAAAGAATATAAAACTTAAGGTTATGAAATATAAAGAAATATTCATCCACCTTATGAAATTGAAAGCGTGTTCTCAGTAATTTTTTGAGCAATTCATGCTGAAAGAAAGGACAGATAATCACAGCTGAACTCACTTACTATACTACCCATATGTTTTCCTAAAGGTTTCATGTGTAAAATTAGAAGTTTTGTATGTCTCTGGCAGGACTGGGCAACATATTATGTACCTGAGCTATATCTCTAGGTTTACATTTTTTTTGCATCTCAAAAGGTTGTGTTTTATTACACAAGAAGTAGAAAGGGAAACATGGGCTAAAAAGGATTATGAAAGTAATTTTAGAGGCCATGAAATTCTTCTTGGGTAAATTAGGTACTTGGAAAACTGATTGAATCATATAATGAATTCTGATTTACTGATTTTCTATAGTATAGTGGTGATGGCAGGAGCCCAAAACTGACAAGTGCTGTGAGGGAAGGGTGAGAGCACTCTAAATGCCAAGTTTGGAACTCTGTAATTAATAAGCTGTCTCTGGTCTCTGTGAAGATAAACTAAATATTGTGAATTTGAGAAGATGTATTAGCAATGATAAGTTTTTACAGTCCATGATTTATACATCTGTGGTAGACCTGTGCTCTTTGACTTGTAAAGCTCTTGAAAATATTGTAGTGAGCTGGAATGTTATTTAAGCCAGAAGAAATAGTCAAAGGATGTAAGTGAAATATACCTTTCTTGACACATCTACATTGAATAGCAATATAAGCCAGACTGAGAGGAAAATGGGTATGTGACTCTCTAACAAAGGAATAAGGAGGGTAAATGTAACCAGTAAACCCCTTAAGGCTTACTCATTCATGGTGATTAGGGTTGGAATAGTTTCTTTAGTCAGACAAGATGGTATAGCAGTTGGGAAATATCTTTATTACTAAAAATAGTATTGAAATATGTTTTATTATTTTTTGTTATATTTTTGTTATATTTATTGTTATTTATAATGTTATAATGTTATATTTCATACTTGAATGACTTCTGAATTTTTAAATCAAGAACTTGCTCATTTTTTGCTAGAATACTCTTTCATATTTAAGCTTACATCGTATTTAGTGTGAGCTATGATGTAAATAAATATCAAATGCCAGATTTAATCAGAGCTGGTAAATCCAAAGGAAGTGATGTTTTAGATAAAGCTTTTCATGTCTCCAATTCAGCACACTCATGACAAGAACTGACCTTTTATTCTGTATTTGTATAGCTCTTCTTTGCCCTTGGGTTCATGACAACAATTCTTAAATGCTGTGTTAATACAAATAATAAATAACTGTGGCCTGGCACTGGGCAACAGGATAAACTTTTGGGAGGCAATCACAGTATTTTTGGCTGCTGAAGGCAGAATTTTTGTAGGGCAAGTAATACTGCTTTCTCAGTTCACACCAACAATTCTAACCAAATAGTACTAATCTTTTAGAATTAATCTCTACACAGTTAGGTTCAGGAGCCTGGGGATTCTAGAGTGTCCATGTCAAACTGCTTTCCTCAGGGTTTTGCATTTGGAACAACACATACCTGCTAAATTTATGGTTCTGTCATTTAGCAGCTAAACCATTGCTGTTTGGAAATCATGGCAGCAAGATATGATGATGTCAATGAGAAAATGTGTATGAGGCTGACATTAATAATGGTTAGTAAACTGAAGACAGTTATTTTAAAGAGAACTGTTTAATGTTGATATCTGGATGTTAGACGTAGTTGAGATCTGTGATCAGGGATGCTGAACTACTGAATTTGACTTGTGTGATTGTGTGTTGGTAACTGAGCTCTGGCTAGTTTCAAGGAGAAATGATAAGAACTTTACACCAGTGTTTCAGAAGATCAAATTTAGAAATCAGTGTGCTGATAGGAGAAAGAATTTGGGTTTTTTTGTCTAAACCTGACCTACAAGTACCAGCAATGAATTTTAGTGCTGACTTCCTCTACATAACAAAGAAAGTAACAGACTAACAACTCAAAACTGATTTTAAACTTTTCTTTCCCTCCAAGTTCCTTTGACACTGTCAGTTACTGAGAAACACCTATTCTGCCTGTTCTTAGTTTGGCTGTGCTCTCTCTCCAGTTCCTTTTTTCCATAGTGCAAGAAGTAGAAGGTCTGTTTCACTGAAGAAAAGTGTGTTCACTGCCAGCGTGTGGTAGAAAGGTTTGGGGCTTGGTTTGGTTTGGTTTTGCTGTTTTTTTTTTTTTATTTTATCCAGTTAAGGTATCTTGTCTTGTTGGTTTCATTTATGAAACTGTTTTTTCCATCCCCCAGAGAACAAAAAGAAAATGTAAGGTCTGCACTTGGCTGTGAGTTGAGTCTGAGGTACTCTTGTTACTTGTGCTTTGGCTCTCAGGAGGTACATTTCTGTTGGTAGTGCTGCCAGTGTGGGTGGAGAGCCTGCTCCCCTCCCTGCTGTTCCACGCTGTCTGCTTCAGGTGTGGATCCCTTCAGCTTCATCTGTACAGATCGTCAGGTTTGCTATGTAGGTAACTTCCTCTATTTGACATATTTGTACCTTGCAGATTCCATTTTTTCAGTGGGATGACATCAGATAGCTTGAGAATAATCACAGGTGTAAGAGAATAAAACTTCAGGGGTATCTGTCCAGTTACTGGGGATATTTTTAGCAGACTGAGACTGAACCAGGTGAAGTAAGTTTTGTGTCATGGTTATGGAAGAGGCTTCAAATTCGAGCCAGCCCCTAGTTTGCCTCCTGAAATTCACAAACATTAATGTGAAAGAGTCTTATTCCAGTATTTTGGAGATTTGGTTATAGGAGGAGGCTGAAATACAAGCAGTCAGATTGGGTAAGTAGAGATGAGACTGAGCAAAATGTGGCAGAGTGATGAATAAAAAAAACACTAGGAAAATATAGGACACTGTTCAGTGTACCAAGTCCCCTTGTGAGACAAGGAGTCTAATACTTACTAAATGCTATAATGCACTTTAGCCCTATTAAAATCAAAGAGAGTGTTCCTGTAGACTTTAATAAGAGTCCACACAGAGCCTTTGAGATTTTAGGTAAAAGGATTGGTCAAGGAATCCATTAGTGCTCCCATTACCATTATTATTGTTTTATTAAAAATAAAAAAAAAAAATCAAAGAGAAACAACAAACACCATTTAGTAAAAACATCTGAGGTAGCATTTTGACTACTTACAGACTCGTTTATATTTCTGGTGGTTTCCTGTGGCAATGAAATCCTGATAGAGGAGGCGGGGGGGGGGGGAACCAAAGAGTATAAAGATTTAAAGGAAACAGAAGTAACAAATTTTATCAATTTTTCATTAGGTTCTATATCTCTTTTTAGCAATAATGCATATTTTACAGTCTTGATTATTTGTATGTACAAAATCACTTTCCTGAATTCTTACCATTAAGCATGTTAATTTAAGGCTATCTAGACAAAAATGTGTTTGTTTACTCAGTGCAATCTCAGGATTAAACCTCTGTTTTGTAATGATGAGTTGAAAAAACATTAATTTCAGGCATGTTTAAGAAAAAAATGTGTGAATGTATGATAAGAGATGTATTATATACTTAATTCATGTCAAAGACAGAATTTCACTAAAATGAAGATATGATTTGTTATGATTGTAGGGATAAAAGTACTGTTCACTTAATGCATAGGGGGATTTTTATCATTAATTCCACCGGTATTAAATGCTGCATATTCAAGAAACCAAATATAGAGAGCAGGGTAGCTTTAAACTTTGTACACTTTAAACACATATGTAGTCAAAAAGATACAGCAAAATCTTTAGAAAATGCTTTTGAGGGTTTTTTTAATTGTTACAACATTACTGTTTTGGTTTTGGTTGGGGTTTGTTTGTTTGTTTTGGGGGTTTTTGTTTGTTGGATTTTTTCTTTTTGTTTGGTTTAGGTTTTTTTGTTAAGGGTTGCATGCGGATATTCCGGAGTAAAAGAATTCTTCTGGAAATACATATCAGACACATACCTAGTATGCATAATTTTTTTTTTCCCTACAGTAGCTTCACAATTGCTTTATATTTACTAAAATGTATGGATACTTTTGTTCAGAATATTTTTATCACTGTGAAAGCTTTTACAATCATTTTACTTCAGAACTCAGAGAATTGTCTCCTTAAAGTTGTTCTCATGATAAACTAACCTGCAAAGTGTTTTGTTGCAAACACAATCTAGTAATTGAAAACTGAAAACTAAGTAGAGGAAATTTCTTTGTAAGGATCAGAAATATTGATGAAGTTATCAATTGGATATGAAGGTTTTGAGTAACAGCAGCAGCTTCTCAACAGCACCTTCTTACCATACTGCTGATGATAGCCTGAAGTAGAAAAGTGAACAGCTTTTCTCCACAAAGGGTGAGGAAGGCATTGCAGTAAGATAATTATTGAAAGGATTGCCACTCTGAATTTGTTTCTCAGATATTTTTAGGACAGTCTTCATTATAGAAATAATGCAGATAAACAAGAATATATGTTTGTAACAAGTTCTCCTTTAATCAGTAGCCTATTTTAATCTAAGTCACACAGGTTGAAGTTACAGAACTGGATGCTTGTTTTAATCTTCTAGAAAAGGTAGCCATTTATTTGTTGATAGCTTAGAGGGCAAATCTGTAATACGCAGAGCTAAAGTTAATTTTATTCTTGTCATCTCTTGCAGTACTTTTTTGGTGACATGTAAAGATGCTTCCTCTATATGTTGTCTCATGTTTCTTCCCTTCGCAATTGCCTGAAAGAATTCTACTAAACCTAATCAAAAGTTTGTAATATTTTTTCATTCATTATATTTTAAAGTGCATTAGATGGCAAAAAATGCTGTATATGTAGTTGTCCTAAACTGGATGTTATGAATTCAGTTTTGCCTGGTCATTATTTCTTTTTGTTAAAGCTTCATTCACTGATGTATTCATCAGAAAACAGACTCCATTGATAACATTTCTAGCATCTGCTGATGTAAGCTTTAATAACTTCTGCTGAAGAGGCTTTCAGGAAAATACATGAATTCTGGACGCATTAGCACTGTTGAACTTGGGGAACATTCTTCTGTGTGTGCTCTATCTCTGTGAGCATAGCTGCAAGAAATAATGCTTTGTCCCTATTTACTTATTTTCAGATAATTCAGTAAGGAGCCCTCTCCCATACAGCTGATAGATCAGGTGGGAAAGGGAGTAAAGGAGTGAAATAAATTGCAGAGAAGTGCAGTTTCCTTGTAACTGAGGTAAATTTTGAAACCTCAGTCTACTATGAGTCAGTGACTGAATTACTAGAGCAGGAAGTCTAAATTAATGTTTCTCTCTGCTTTGCTGGCTGAGGGGATTTTTTAGCAGGTTAATCATCCTTTTTCAACCTACAAATTTTTTTTTACTTGTATTATTTATCCTAGTGCTCTTAAATATATATATATTTAAATTGATTATGAGGCTAAATTGGCAATACTCATCTAGTAGGTTAGAGTGCAAACACATATGCTGAGTGTAGAAAAGCCTTTAGTAGCATTTAAGATTGATTAGTTAAAATAAATAACTATTCTGTGATGTCCAGTAGCCAGAGAAGGTTTAACTACACAGCATTTTAGTGTGGATAATTCATATGATTTAGCATTTAATAAATTGAACTTTTAGTCATGTTTAAAAGAGAAGCAAGAGTAATTTGTATGCATTGGCTACTGATTGTAAATTATAAATCTGTGGGATTGAGTTCAAATTTGTAATTGGTGGAAAAAATCAGTAATTAACTGGGAGTACAGAAATGATTTTCTATCAAAGCTGTCTTCCACAGAGAATTCTTCTAAAGCTGTTCATGATTATAAGGGTTATGATACATGGAAACACTATAATTTGTAAATAAATGTCAACATGGTTTAATCTGGTTATAAAATGCTTTTGGAAATTAGAATGTTCCAATTGGGTAAAATTGTTGAATGCATAACTATCTGCTTAGAGCTGCATAAATCAGGTTTCACAAGACAAGGATGCCTTGAGAACCAGGGTGGATGTGAGTTATAGACAGTAGGAGCAAAACTAAGTAAGTAAGTGCTCTTATTCTCTGTAGTTATAATCTGAAGGGTGCCTATAGAAGCATAAACTTCATAGTACTGTAGTGCCCATGTGCCTGCAGTTCTTTGGTTTTTTGGGACAATTATACTTACTATCATTAGACCTGATTTTTCAGTTTAAATTTATGTTTAATGTCTGTTTATTCATCTGTTCTAAATATCTTGTGAAGTGTTTAGCACTTATAAAAAGTGTAGGGGGGTGTATTGGGTTTTTTGTTTTTTAATAAATTGTTTATAATTCACTCTCCTTTTCAGCAGATGACATAGGCATTAAACCTTTACTTTTGTATATCAGCTGCTTAAAAAGTTAGCAGATTAAAAATACAAGACAGCAAGTATGCAGCTGGGTCCCCTTCCTTATTTCACTCATGCCTTCATTTCCTACAGTGGGCAAATAAAGTAACATCTAAGTTAAAAGATATACTATTAAAATTTTACATAATTTTTCTTCTAGAGACTCCTCAGATTGGTGGTGGGCAGTGTTTTGTGTTTTTTTTTCCTTTGTGGGACTGGATAGATGGTGGAAAGAAAGATTGGTGATCCGGCCAGATAGAAAGTCTATATCAATATTTGATTTTTTACAGGTCTACTAGAAGAGTTTAGCCATGTCTAGAGACATAATGTTGAAAGAAAAATGATCTATGTCCCTGAGGGCTGTCTGGGTATTGCTTTCTATTAAGTATTATTATTCTAACCTTCTTGATTTGGATTTTTTCATCTGCTTCAGATTTTAAAGTAGAAAGGAAACATTATGGTAAAAACAAACCTTTTCTTGTATTATGAAGCTTTTAAGAAATTTAGCTACATACCTTTCTTCTCCTCTTTGAAGTTCATATTTCTGTCTTCATTACTGTGAATTTTATAGAAATATCATTACAGATAGAGATGCATATAATTACTTAAAATTTAAAAGTGTTGACAGGATATGTTTTACTTGTATTGGTGTGCATGAGGTCAGGTATCAGAATCTGGTTGGTCTCTTGTGGGCAAATGAAAAAACAACATTAAACTGAAGTGAAAATTATAACTTTAGGAGCTGGTTTCTTCATGAAAACAGGAATGTAGGAGGATTCAATTTCTTTATAGTTCTGTGTTGTACTGCATTAAAATTTCAACTGAAGATGAATTGCTAGTGGATCTGTAAAATAATAAGTCACATATCCAAATGTTCCAAGGACTATAAGAACTTCAACTCATCTTCATTTCTTTTCCTTTTGCTTGAAAAGTATAAAATATAGCCTTGCTGAAACTCTGTGTGCAAATCTGTTGGTATTATGGTAAATTTATTTTTACAGAAAAATAAAAGTGCTAAGAATGAGCATCTTCCTGAGGATGCCATGTTTATTTGAACAGCAGATTAATATAAGTCAGTAGCAATTACTTTTAAATTCAGTAGCACTACTCAGCTAGGCAAGGTGACTTTCAATAAAGGTTTATAATCTCTGTTCAGCCATGTGAAATTTGACTCAGTGCTAGAAACAGACTGCAAAATCAAAAATGTCATGAATGGTGGAAAGTAAATGAACCTTCCCTCAGTTTTCTTGCTTTATTGGTCCTTCTCCATAATATTTCACTCCTGTATTTCTGCACAGTGCTCCTAAAGGCTGAATTGACTCCCTAGCCTATCTCATCACTCTGTGAAACCTGGGTGCAGGGGGAGAGCTTGAGGAGACAGCAGGAACAAGTGAGTAGTTGGGAGCAGAGGGTATCAGAGAAGCAAAAGAGGATTTCTTTAAAAAAAATAGAAAAACAAAAGTGCAGATTTGGAATGTCACAATACCTAGGAAAGACATCTTGCTTAAGCCTCAAAAATAGAAGGTGTTAAATTACAGATAAATTTCAGATTAAAATTATGCACATACCTGGCAAGGATTTGTAGCTTGTTTCTTCCTTACCTGAATCTACTCATGCTTCATCACCTTCAGCTACATAGACCAGGGGACTATATATCGTTGAAATCAGTCTTTGGACCACTTTGAAATTCTTAAACTAATTTATCCCTCTCTTCACATTCTTATACAGGAGATAAACATATGGGCTTTTATTCCTGAAGCCTCCAAACATATTTTTTGAAGCAGAGTTGCAATCTAGTGTGGGCAAGTATTCACTGAATAAATGGGATTTACACTGTTGTTTATTTATAGACTTTTATATCACTCTCTTTGCAGTAGAAATGGTTGCAAATTAATATAGTTTCACAGTGAGGTTTAATGTAAGAAAATTGTATTCCCATTTTACAGAACCCAGGGCCTGAGAACAAGAACTTGAAAGTACCTAAATCTCCAGGAAATCATGCTCTATAGTGAATTTGTTTGAAGAAACACAGGTAACATTAGGTGATGGTCTACACAAGCTTTCTTTTTTTTAGTTATTATGTTGGCTTCCTGCAGAAATACTTTCTATTTCAGGTTATATATCTAATTGTACTGTCTCTAGAAAGTGCTGTTCTACTAGCGACTTCTAGAAATACAGAAGGCAGATGTACCAGTCTGTGTCAGTCTTCCTCAGTTCAAAGAGTGACTTCAAATCAAATAGGTTTTTTCTCTCTGCTTTCATTTGGGTTTTTAGCAAGACTGTTGTTGTACGAACATGACAAGATGGGATTAGAAGGAGAATTGATTTACAGTGTATTAAAATGGTCCCTTTTTGCAGCTTTGCTACTGTCAGTTTCATTGGGCATGAAATTCATGGACAAAATATTTAGTTTCAGATTTTTTTTTTTTTTTAGTAGTTTGTGTTTTGTTTTTTGGGGCTTTTTTGGTGTTTGGTTTTTTTTTATTAAAGGGATGAAATGCATCTTCTGTGATTTTTCAAAGAAACTGAAAGAAAGAGTTACAGGATGAAAGGTCTTTAAGTCATTTTATGAGGGCCACATCCACTGAAAAATGTATGTATCACTTGTGAGCTTTTACAAATCTAGTTCTTTGTATAGCAACTCAGGGGTGGGGGGAAGCCCTCCTTTAAAATAGATATATTAAACAGTGTTCAGTCAATTAATATGATATTTTAGATTTTGGTAGACAAAACAAAGAACTCAAGGTTGTATTACTTCCCACTGTAACCAATCAATTAAAGAAGGAAAGTCATTGTAGGAAACCCAGCATAATAATAAGTAATAACTCTTATATCTGAAGTGAATGAGAAAAATTAACTTTTACTTTTAATTAAATATCATGCCAAAAGGTATTCAAGCCATTCTGACATATGTAGAAGATAGAATAATAAAGTACAGACCCAGTCTTAATCACTCTGCATTATTAAACATTCATATACTGTCATTAACAGTACCTGTTATAATCCATGTCATTTTGTGCCTTGCAAGTGAAGCACTCATCTCCTTTCAAATACTAATCACAAAAGCAGATGCTTAAGGTACTTGAATAACCCTTTTATTGCCATGCTTTGCACATGTGTTTTCAAAGTGAGTCTGAGCAGTGTCAGTGAAGAATATTATAAAAACCATAATATGCCTAGCTGTGGTGTGGGGGGCATCTTCGTTTATATTTTAGGTTGATTCAAGTACTAAATTCCAATTTGGATCCATCTCACAAGCACATTTTGCCAAGTATTTGCCAAAGTCCCTAGAAAGGTGTGATTTACAGTCCTGCAAGATATCCTTTTTTTTCAATTAATA
This sequence comes from Peucedramus taeniatus, assembly GCA_013400575.1. NCBI lineage: Eukaryota > Metazoa > Chordata > Aves > Passeriformes > Fringillidae > Peucedramus > Peucedramus taeniatus. The sequence goes on along the minus strand of WBNO01031901.1, from coordinate 2,977 downwards.
TTATTTTTTTAATCACTTGAAAATTGAGCTTGCAATGTACTGTCACATTTTCCATCAGTGAACTGGAGTTGATACACTGCTTTATTGGTGTGAACCAAATAGTAAATTTTGTAAAATTTCCCAGTTGGCATAAATTAAGTCACTTTGTAACAAAGATGAGATGATGTCTTACTCTACAGACTACATAAACCTTATAGTCTGTATGTAGGGATTCTAACAGAATAGTATTTTTTCTTACCTTTCCCTCTGTGACGTTAAATCATTTAACATTGTCCTGTTATACCTCTTTGTGGTATGTAATTGTTCCCTTGTTAGATTCAGTTAGATTCAGAACAGAAAGAGTGTGCAGTTAAACCCAAATCTGGGCAATTTGAAATACTGATGTTAATGTGGTCTCAATCATTATGCCTCTACTTAAATCTCCTACTGTAATTTTTAAGGATTGTGGAAGATAAATGGTTTTCATTTTTTTATGTATTTATTCATTTTACTATCCTCCATTGCTGTCTTAACACACTCATGCTTAAGAACAGAAATCACATGTGTAAATACGAAGATGCAGGAAAAGTCTTCTGAAGTTCACTATATTAGCAAAATGGAAAATGGAGTACATTATTTTTCATTTATGTTGAAATGGTAGTAGATTTATGCATACTAATACCAGACAAACCGTAATAATAGGAGCTAAGTAATTTTGAGGGAGAAGTGTATGAATTACTTTTTTTAGTTGACAGTTTCCCTGTAAGTGACTTGAACAAGGTCACAAAGACACACTAGTACTTTCTAACTCCCAGAATATGCTAAATGACCATAAAACACCCTGCCCTTCCCTGTAAGTGCGTCTGGATTTCAGCATACGAATTTATGATCCACTTCTTGCAGAAGCTACTGCTTTAGTTTTAAGACTTGGTATGAATGTGGTTTTGCCCAGTGCCATACTGAAATGTGAAGGTTAGAAAGGTTCCTTATTATTACAGGAAGACTGAATTTTTTTTCTTGGGTTTTCATTTCAAATTTCTTATATTTTTATCCACATTTAGATTCACCACTGGAAAAGAGTATTGCCATACATCATTCTCTACCTGTGGATAAGCTCAAGAGGTACTCTGAGAAACAACTCCTGTGCTTCTTCCTTCTTTTTTGTCCTCAGCCATCTTTGCAGCTTCATTAATTTTAGACGTGACCCCCTATGAACATATTGTAGATCTATGTCAGCATCAGGGTCATTTCTAAGAGAAGTGAAAGACATTTGAAGTTCCCCATAATTTACGAAAATCGGTAGCTGCTTTTCGGAGAGAGGCTGCTTTTGAAGGAAAAGTAGACAGAGTTCAGCTGTCAGTCTAATTCATAGCAATAGTGCATTAACTATCATGCATTTAGTTTTGAAAGCTAGAAGATGGCACAATTTCTTGTCCCTCAGAGTTGTCTTGGGAGTTAGAGATATGTAAGTACAGCAGGCTGGTATGTAAACATAACAAACAGACATACCAGTAAAAAAAGAGTCTTCGTGAGTTCTGTTGCTTGAAAAAGACTTTCTTAATATTCAATCATCCACACCATTTTTAATCTGTTTTGTTGAGTACCTCATTAGAAAAATAATCTCTGATAATCAGTACTTTTGATTTTTATTTTAGTGTGTTCATCCTTCCAGCTCTTGCCATCTTGAGCAATGGCTGTTTAAGTTCTTTCTTGAAATCTCTGTAGTTCCTATTCTTCACCACTTGATCTCCAAAATCTCTGTGTCTTTTTGAATAATCCTAGCATTTTGACCAACATTTTTGGTCTTTTCTTTGCATATAAGTAGCTGTCATTTGGAAGTTTCTAGTGAGTCCTCATTCTGATTTTTTTTCTTTCCCATTTTCATCAATGCTGTTGTTTGCAGCTTGGTTAGCCTGAAAAGATGGATGTCACTCATGAATCTGATTTTCAGTATCCTCCTACATAGAATAAACATTCCACTGCCATCTCATAAATTCAAATCTGTCATGGCTTCCATGTCTAAGTAGTGCAGGTTTAGGAGAAATGGGCCTTCTTTTGGATTCCTGAACCATTTACTCTATCTGCTGTTGTTACAGCTGCCCCAGCCAAACAGGAAATATGAAAGGCTTTTACTTGCCCAGCTATGGTAAGTATTATAGAGGATGGATGGATGCCATCACCAAATATTTATCCCTCTGCTTACGTGCAACATCCCTGTCATCTGCATGTATGTGGAATTTATTATCCTTTGTGTGCCTGATCAGTTTAACAATGCAGGCAGTATTTGTGGTTTTGTTGCCACCTACTGAGCCAAACTTTTTTTTCAAGATATAGTGTAGGGAAGAGATTTAACAAACCACATATTTATCATTTACTGAAAACCACTTGAAACTTTCAGCTCTTGAGGCAAAAATATGTTTTGCTCATGTAAACTTCATCTCTGCTAGCCTATTTTACATATAGTTGTACTGCTAGATCCTTCTGAGATTTGACAGGTTCTCTCTGTAAGGTTGAAATGTTCAATATGTTCAAGACATACTGCAAAAGCAAAGAGCTATTTTAGCAGGTCCTTGACAATCACAGCTTTGTTTCAGATTACATACTCCTTTTTTTCCCCTGAATTTTGTTTTCCATTTCAAGCAAACTGTTCTCTTTTGGTCAGTTCCTTGTACAAGTCTAACGATAAGAAACTGCTAAAGGTAACACAGCTTTTCCACCTCAAATATTCCTACAATTCTCTGTGATTCCATATATATAAATCTTGATAAACTGGAATCTGTAATATGTTTATAGTCCATTTCCAGAACCTGTTGAAATGTGTATTAGGCCTTTTGTTGTTGTCCTTTGGTTGGTTTCAAAGGCACCACATTTATCTTCTTACCTTCCAGATTATTGGGCATATGCAAAAGGCATCCATCAAGACATGTCTTAAAAAACTATAGGTGATAGTCTTTTGTGCATTCTGTTGAGCACTGGTAGGCACACTATTGAATCAGCC
>WBNO01031889.1:0-18067 GCA_013400575.1 Peucedramus taeniatus | reverse complement strand
TTTTTCTAGGAACTCTATTGACACACCCTTTGTTCTTTGAAGAAAAAAACAAAACTGTTGATGCATAAAAGTCCTCTGATTCTCTATGGTATTCCACCTTGACATACATGCATATATTACAGAATAAAGTATCTAATTTTACGACTTTTGAATTTCTTCAATGTGGGTAAATGCCATATGACAGTATAAACCAGTAAAAATCAGAAAATATTTTGTGGGTGGTGATTTGGTCCTCTGGAATTTGCCAGATGTAGAGTTTTTCATCTTCTGAGTCCAGATGCAGAAGGTTCTCTAAAAAGGTTTGTAAGAAGTATTTGCTTCTCCAAGCACTTATCTGTGAAGTCACCTAATATCTGAGAAAGATTTGCTTGCCATATAATATAGTACATAATAATACTATAATGCAGCAAATAAAAAGCAACCAAGATGTAAAGGAGATCAGAAGACCAGATTAATTTCATGATCTCATAGTCAGTTTCCAGGAGATAAGTTAAAAAATTCTTCTAAATTATTTGTATTGGCTGATAGAGCACATGAGAATGGAGGATTCATGACATTGTCATATATAATGTCTTGTAAATACAAGAGTATCCTCTTCATAAATCTGCAACAGCATACATATCACTTCTGTATGCAATGTTAGCAAAGAAATGAAATTCCACCCTTTCTAATTAAAGGGTATTTTAGAAAGGATTATATGAAAGTATAAATGAAAAGACAAATAGCACTGCAGACAAAATTTAGGAAATTAATCAAGGATCTCATTTTATTCTCTTTTCCCCATTGTTTTGATTAATTAAAAGCTATTTTCTATTAAAACAAACAAAATGTGAGCACACACACAAAGCCCAAACAAAACAAAACAAAGCCCAACAAACACTGTGGAGGTGGGAAGGATAAAGAGTTTTTACAGTTCTCCTGTTCATTAAAAAGAAAAAATTATTGAGTGAAACTTGAAAGCTCATATTGAAAATATATATGAACAAATGATGAAGCTTGAAGAAGAAAAAAGAAATCTCCTTCATCTGTGTTCCACAAAAATGCAAAAATTCAATTAACCTCAAACACTTAAAAATGGCATTGGAGTTACAGAAAAGATCTGTTTTATTTGTCAGCATTCCATATGAAAAGGCTTTTTTCAACAATATTTTGCTGTACTTTCCTGTGAAGTGCTGAGGTTAGAAATTTCCTTGAAATAATCTCTACATCCTAACACTTCACCAGTGAAAATTTTCTTCTGATTAAACAGTTATTCTTTAAAGCAGAAATGACACCTCCCAAGCAAGGAAGCCTTAGAAGGTCACAGATTCTGTCTCCATAGGAGGCCAAGCTGTTTAGCAGAAAGTATGACCTACTGTGGAATTCAATGACCTAGTAAAAAAAAAAAAAAATAAACAGCACTGTGCTGCAAAGTGGTGAAGCCAGCTGAGAAATAGAGACCTCCGTAATGAACTGCCTTCCTCCTACAGAGATCAAATCATGTTAAGTTATGCTATTAAAGTAAATCAAATTTTAAGAGTCTTTGCCTGAGACACTAACTAAAATTTTTAAACCACAAAAATATCAATTTTAATTTTTAACATATATGAACATGAGTATTTTTTTTGCAACAGACTGAATTCCAAACTCTCAGCTCAACACTCACCTGGGAAAAGATTTTAAAATGTATTTAGGCCATAGTAATTTAAAAATTATTTTAATGTTTTGCCACATAAATTAAAAACTCAGAGAATTATCTGCTCATTTCAATGAACTTTGAATCATGACCTCAACTTGAGAACTCAATTTCTTATTAATATTGTCAAATAGTAATCAGTTTAAAAGCTGGAAATAAAATGTCAAAGCATTAATTGTAGGCTACTCCTTTGCATATAATACAAATACATGAGTTTAATCCTCAGAGCAAGGTGTGACAGCACCCTCCCTATCAGTGGGACTATGACCATCTGCACTACCAACAGCCCCTTTAATTAGGTAAACCACATAAAACCTTGCTTAAATTTGAGAGACAATGGGCAATGCTTCATGGCATTGTTTTAAAGATAACTTGGTCATTGCTCTGCAAAAGAAACCAAAAAAACTTTGGGAAATAAAAGTTGTTGAGTGCCACTGACTACATTTCAGCAGTGCTGTGTTCCTTCACCAAAGCAAGTTGATCTGGCTGTGGGTTTAAAAAGAGGGTTAAAACTAGCACAGCAACAAGGTGCAGTAGAGATGAGTCATCTAAAAATTGTTTTTTTTTACACTGTTATATTCACATGTAATTACTGAGAAAGGCAGACATGCCAGTCAATGTAGCAGGTGCCACAACATGGGGTGCTGCAGGGAGCTATGCTGAGGTGCCCTGAGAGAGTCAGATGTGAGGGATTAAAAGAAAGGACTTGTAGTGCCATTCAGCCCACAGAGCCAAATACAATGTAATCAAATTATCTTCAAAAGTATTAATCTTCTGTGATTGCCAGAGTTCAGGGCTCCTGGAAAAAATATGGTTCCAGAGCGGAAGGTGAGGTGTTTCCCAGGAAAAATTGCAAACACACTTTTTATTCAGTAACTGATCATTCTGTGATGCTAGACTGACAATAAAATTAAATATAACAGCACTTGCAAGGCTATCACACTTTCATAAAATACAAGAAAAAGCATCTTTGGATAAAATTTTATTTCAAATAAACATTTTCGGCTACGAAGAGAATTCTGCATGTTGGGCTTCACATTGAATTGGCTTCTAAGGAAACATGTTTATGAGCTAAAAGAGCAGATGTCCCAAAGCTCACATCCTCAGCAAGAGGAGGAAGTTTTTGTCACACAGCTTTTTAACACATTCTAATAAGCCTTTTCACAGATTATATTTCACAATCATTTCTAACCCCATCTACCTATTAAAAAAATAGCAGGCAGTGCTCTCCTACAAGACTAACCATCTGAGAGAAAAAATGTTCTGATTATACTATGTTTTATTTCCAAGCAATGCCATAGATCTGGAGTTCAAACTGTTTGTGATATCCTTTGTCTTCCAAGCAGAGAAAGGACTGTATTTTCTTACTGTTACTGATGTTACAAGATGAATTTTATAAGGGTTTGTGTCTGGAACCTTTTTCTCAGTTATTTGATTTGTAGCTGCACAATATAATCCCCCTATCACTTGAGCTAATATAAATTTCCCAGCCAAAATCAAGATTTACACTTACATTAAAGAGTAAGATCTACTAATGTATTAAACCTCATAGCAACCCAGTAGTACAGCTAATTAATATTATCACCAAACTTGTCATATCTAATACTTTCTTCAGAAAAATCAACCCAACCAGGATTGCTACCTGCTCCTTTCAGACATTTTCAGCACAGTGCCTCTTCAGAGCTCCTCTTGGTGTGCACAAAGACATCCACTGACCTGCCAGATGACATGTGGGGACCTGAAGTGCTGATGTGTCCTTATGATGAAAAGAGACCTGTTAAAAGTCACAGTCTCCAGCTACAAAATCACATGCCAAATTACAGATACTCTCAATTACATAAAACAACCATCTGGCACAAAAAAAAAAAATAGCTGTAGATATGAAAGAAGGGAGTGTGTCCAGGAAAGGGAAACAGCTGGTGAAGGGTCTTGAGCACAATACTCATGGGTATTGGCTGTAAAAACTGGGAATGTTTAGCCTGGGGAAAAGGAGGCTCAGAGAGGACCTTACCTGAAAAAACGTTATCATGAGTTGAGTGTCAGTCTCTTCTCTCAGGTTACAAGCAACAGAACAAGAGGAAATGGCCTCAAGTCTTGCCAGGGAAGGTTTAGCTTGGATATTACAAACAATTTCTTCACCAAGAGGGTTATCAAGTGATGGAACAGGCTGCCCAGAGATGTGGTGGAGTCAGCAAGCCTGGAGGTATTTGAAAGGTGTCCAGATGTGGTTCTTAGGGACATGGTTTAGGGGTGGGCTTAGCAGTGCTGGGTTACCTGTTGGACTCTATTAACTTAAAAGAATTTTTCCAACCCAGAGGTTTTTATGATTCTGTGATCCAAGCAGAGCTCAGCACCTCTGTTTAAATTTTGTGATGCACAGTCAACACAGATGACCATCCTGTGGGTACAAAGAATGAAATCCTCAATCACTGACACCCAATCATTGGGCTAAGCATTAGACTCTCTCTCCTAATGTACACAAAATGTACATTAAAAGGGAAAATAAATTGTGAGATGGCATAGAAAATACTCAAATGTTCCTTGACTCATAGCTAGCTGGGGATTAGATTATTTAGTAAGAAATTTACTGTGCTTCTGTAAAACTGCTTGTTAGGTCACATATTACAAACTTGGAAAAGCTTCTAGGAAAAAAATAACAAGAAATCAATTTCTAGTCCCTGTGGTGATGTATTCTAAGTGTGAACTGTGTTATGCCTGGGGAGCACAGATTTCAACCTTAAATAGAAAAATTCTGGCTTCTCTTAGCTTTTTGAAATATCTTTTTAGTTCAGATTTTCTTATGAGGATATGCCTTACTGTGAGAATGCCATGCTCCCATTTGTATTACCAAATATGAAATCCATCTCACAGAAAATTATTATTATTAGCTGTTTCAGAAGCAGATCCAAGTTCCAAAAGTTTGAATAAATGGAAAAACTCCCTTAAGTTTTCCCTCAACAACTCATTCCAAGTTGAAAAAATGAGGATGGTGAAGGGACCAGAGGGGAAGCCTTAAAAAGAGGGGCTGAGGTCTTCTGGTCTGATCATTCTGAAGAAGAGGATAGTGAGGAGAGACCTCTTTGTGATCTTCAACATCCTCATGAGAGGAAGAGGAGTGGCAGACACTGATCTCTTCACTCTGTGACCAGTGACAGGACCCCAGAGAATGATATGAAGCTATGTCAGGGGAGGTTTAGATTGGGTATCAGGAAAAGATTCTTCCCCAGAGGGTGTCTGGGCACTGGAACAGGCTCCCCAGGACAATGGTCACAGTCCCAAATCTGACAGAGCTCAAGAAGCATTTGGGCAAAGGTCTAAAGAACATAGTGTGACTCTTGAGGTGACCTGTCGAGGGCCAGGAGTTGGACTTTGATGACCTTGAGGGGGTCTTTCCAACTCAGCTTATGCTATGAATCTGTGACAGAAAGCAGCAAGACTTAAAAAAAAATCATTTTTTACTACAACTCATGAAAATCAAAACACAATACTTTAATTGTTCAGTAACTTGAGGTAGAATAACAGAATCATTGAATCATTTTGGTGAGAAAAAGATGTCTAAGGTCATCAAGCCCATTAACCCAGCACTGCCAAGTCCACCAGAGCTATTCTATCTTACATTTGGAAATCAATGAAAGAAAGATTTAGGATTAGATGACAGGCATCTGCTATCAGCTTCTCTCCAAGTACTATACAATATAAAGAAAGAGGAAGCAAGAAGAGAAACCTGTGCTGCTGTATTTCTGTGTCCAAGTGTCACACACTATTGATTTACTTTCTTGAGGACCAGTAGGAAAACAAACCAAGACAAGTATGAATAAGCAAAGTCTATTTATAAATATATTCATATATAGCTTAGGCCTGAAGTTTGTAGGTATAGACCAATATTCCACCTAAATATTAAGTAGCTGTGCTGACAACATGTTGGAGGATGACAGATGACATTGGCAGCTGCTGTAACAGGGAAGGACTTTTGCCAGAGCTGTCACTGTAGCTCAGAGCTGACAGCCAGCTCCAAGCGAGCCAGTCTGCCCTTGCCACCCCGGTGTAAGAGATACTGGGGGAAAGGTTTGACAAGCCCACGCTTCTCCACACAGGAAACACAAACAAATATTGTGTCAGGAAATACACAGCATCCATAATTCATCCCACGCTTTGAGCAATTTTAAGTAAAGGCAACTAGAGTTAGCACATTACATTTATAACAGGTCAGTTGGAGACTTTTAAAAACCTCAACCAAACCACTATGACCAGAAGTAAAACCCTCTCAATATTTCATCTTGTATGAGTAGGTAGAACTCCCTGAGTCATCTCTTTTCATTAAACAAAAACAGGCAACACAGGTAATAAAAAGCAGAATATGGTAAGATTTGAGATTTTCAGACTGAGACATCATTATGGTGAGAGAATAAAGGAGAAGCAGGCTGATGGATAAGCTCTCACAAACTCTTGTCTTCCTGCTTCCAGTTTCTGAACCTGGCAAACTGGCAGAAGAGCTGAGAAAAACCTCTTCAGTTGTTACCAGCTGGCAGAAACAGTTTAGACAGGTCGAGATACAACAAAAATGAATAGATTCCATTTCAGCAAGGTGACAAAATTAAAATGCCACGACATGATCCTAAAAAGAAAAAGTAAAATATTAATAAAAAATATAAAAGGTTAATGAATTAATAATAATTTTAAACTAAATATAGTTAATAATAAAAAGATAAAAATCTCTATAGCTTTCAGAGGTGTTTTTATTTTCAGATTTTTGCTCATGATAGGCTATTCTTACCATTTTTTGTGGCTTTTTGTATAATTTTGAGCTTTGGAAAGAACACTGTTTAGTGACAGCTGCTATTTCTTTATTCTTGTTTAACTTAAGGATCTAACAGAAGAATAAAATGCTTTATAATGAGATTTGGAAAAAAAATCATAAAATCGTTCAAGAAATAAAATATTTTAAATTTAGGGTGCAAGATTAACAATCATGTTGATCTTGTCTAAAACAGCCTTACATCTCTGAGATCTTGAACCAACTTGCTACCAAAAATGCAAATGTCTGGATGACCTGTAACATTGATATGACTAATTAGCTGCAATCCTCCTGCAGACCAGACAGAAGTAAAGATAATGAGAAGGTCAAGGAAAGTGGCTGAAGAACTGGTATAACTTGTGTTGACTCCACATAGACAGGGCCATTAGAGACTTTGAGGATGATATGCTTCTCTAACACAATAAATATTCCAGAGTCACTGAGAAGGAACAAGATTCCTGTCATTTTGACTGTTTTTCCATTCCCAGAGTATTAGAATAGTGACTCGCAGAAAAGCTGTAAGCTTATCAACTCCTACTAGGACTGCAAAATCAAAGCCAACATTTATGCAAGTTCCCTGGTTTTAAATGCATAGGACAAGTGCATCAGTTTGGTACAGTAAAGTTCTCATTAATGAACACTCATTAATGAACATACTAAAGAAGAAAGAGTTTGACTGTTACAAGTTATAAAAATGATGTTAAAAATTCTAGATTTCATTTCTCATTTTTAGAAGTGTCCAATGTCTCTACACATTCCACTTACATCCTGTTCCATGCCCCACAGAACCACGTGTAACGTGGAGATTAGAGTTACCTAAATCACAAAGGAATTGCAAAGATGACTAAAAAGAACATACTGTGACTCCAAAGCATTCTGATAAAAAGAAATGCAAAATACTCTGTAAAAAGATAAGCAATAATTTCTGACATGTGCAATAATCCCAGCACATCTTGCCCTACTTAATACATTAGTAATACTTTATGGTTTAACACTAGGAACATATTTAGGTAAACAGTCAATTGAGATTAAAACCACATTTCCAAGTTATTCTCAAATCCTCCTCCTCACAGGGTTCTCATTATATGCAGCTGAGTTCACCATCTTCTCAGAGGTACCTTCTCTGAGGACTGTTATCAAATATTCATCACAAAAGAGACTTAAACCTGCTCATCTAGGAACACCAGCTTAGTTCATGTTGGATCATAACAAAGCACAGCTCCCAAGTAAACCTTGTATGGATTATTGATGAGAACTAGAAAAGGGGACTATCACCACTTGTGCAGCAGAGACAATGAGAAGAGCAGCAACCATGACATTCAAGAGAAACTGGGATTTATCGTGGCACCAACTGTAAAGTACAGGCTAAAACAGATGTCACACAGGCCAGAGCCTGTTGTGCATCTACAACAAAACCCGCAAAATATGGTTTGTTGTAGTTGAAAAAGCCTGACGGCTGAAAATGAATCTTTATACCTGGCAGAATGTTTCATACACAAGAAGACTGCTGGAGCCTCTTCTAACAGTCAGGTTCCATGGTTTCAAACAAACCAAACTTTTATAAAAGCAAACAAGCCAGCCCAAACCAAGAAACACAAAACAAAAGAAGAAAATGAACAACCACAAAACAAGCAATAAACGTTGCTGTTATGCTCAGTCAGAAATTCTTATCTTAAAAATTCTTTCATTATTGAGAATGGCAACTATTTTTTAAAGAGTGTCTAGAGATGCTTTTAGTGCATATCTGTTGAAACTAAGAAGTTGAAATTATTTTAAAAACTGGATTGGTTTTTTTCCCCTGAAAAATGCTGGGATGTCTTTTTTTGTTATTGTTTGTTTTCTGTTATTGTTTATTAAAGCTGTTTGTTATTTTTTTTACAGAACATTCACAAAACAAAAAGCAACTAGGAACCTCATGGTTATGAGAACTTCATGGGATACTAAGGTTGAAGTCACTACTGTGAATCACACAAAACACTGAAAATGCACTGACTGCTGTGACAGACCCAGCTGCTGGCTGAGTTGTTATGCAATCCCTCACTATAAAATTAGGACAGGGTTGTTTATTTGTTGGTTTGGGTTTTTTTTAATGTAGAAAAAACTCCAAATATTCCTCAAAACAATGCCATGAATCTAGGACCAGACAGATCTTAGATAAATGCCTCAACCTCTAGGCAAATTCACACTGGATCTGCAAAACACTCAAATTATTTTTCACAAGAGTTTATTCCAGCAAATTTTCACATACTATAAAATAAATCTCTTCAAAATGATAAAAAAAAAAAAGTTTTGTCAGTTCTTAGCATTACTAAGTAAGAGGGCACAGATACATGTAAATCAGTCATTAGAATAATCATGTCATAGACAATATACTAAACAAGCATATAATTTCCTTGATGATAGTTTGATGGTTACCTATTACTTTTTTATAGAATGTTAAATGCAATGTCCTCCAATTAAACTATTTACAAATATCTGCGGAGCTAATTATCTTTTTGATCATTAATCTGGCTTCTCTGCATGTTTATTTGTTTTCAGAGACAGTTATCCACATTAGAACAGCCAAGCACCCAAGATCAGCATGGCATGGTGTTTTTCAGATTTATCCAGGCTTGTGGCTATTTCCTGTTGTCATATGACAGATCTGTAGCACTTTGTGCTCTGATACACCAGGAGTATCCAGCTAAAAGCTCTGCAAACAATGTTGATTTTGAAGGCCAAAGAAATCATAAATATATTCACAATTGTATTGTCTTAAAAATATTCTGATTGCTCTTCAGTTTTGGCTTCAGTGTTTGCATTTAATTTTTTTAGCATTCATATTTTTAAACTACTTCTCTGAACTGGAAATCATTCAAGACTTTTGTGTGTGTGTGTATGTATGAGAAAAAGAATAGAGGTGAGATCATTCTTAGGATTTAACACTGATTTCCTCCTTAACATCTGGAAAACCTCATATTTTGCACAGAAAAAGAAGAAAACATGATGAAAACAGGAAAAGCAGCTTCACTGACTTCTACAGTGCAGATGATCATGAACAGATAAGATAGCATAAGCTGAGTTGTGACAGAAAATCTTTAAACATCTAAGAGGTAGGAAATTAATGAATTTTTGGTTTCCTCTGAGACTTTTGACCCAAGTACATCTAACGAAACTTCTCATTTGAAATCAGCATTTCATTTGCAATCTTGATGAATTATAAGAGTCTATGCAACTGAGCAGTACATTGTGTATTAATTTAAAATTTTTATTCAAAAATGTCCTCCTCAAATGCAGGCTATTACACGTTTCACCTGAAGTCACCTTGTGAAAAAAACAAAAAATAAAAAAAAACACTGTATAATGTGAATAACATTAAAGATGATCTTCTGCCACATCTTTCCAGAAACCACTGATGTTCACCTTGAAACACAAAATGTTTCAGACCCAAATCTCTATTAATATTGACACAAAGTTAAATATCAACAGTGATAAACAGTGGCATAAGAGTTACAACACCTAAAATCCAGTCCTGTTTGAGTGGGACAGCACTTTTTACATATTCAGTTTATATGATTATGATTAGGGTCTGTAGGCTATATACAAACTAAAAGGTCACAGCTATCTCCTTTTATAGAGTCTTGTGCACAATTTTATGTATGGAAACTTTTTTGAGCACGCCTCTGGTTTGTTATACAAGGTACCTGAACAAGTTTTTTTAAATAGCACAAATATCTCACATAAGCTGTGACACTTTTCAGAGGAGTTTCTTAAAGCACACTGTGAATTTGGTATTAAACAATTCCATATGTTTGCCTCCAATTTGTGGCTAATTACAGCTAGTTTTTTTAGCACCTTCTCCTCTGTCATGAACTTTTCAGAATATGACTGAAGAAAAAATCATGGAGTTCAGGAACCTGCAATTGTTAAGTATGCAGGTTTTATGAACCACAAGACAATCTCAGGGAGTGTTTTAGCATCTTTTTCTCTTTCGTTCCCACTAGCAGAAATGCCAATATGAGATCATCAGGCACAACACAATAATTCTATCACCACCTTACAGACTTCTGTGTATATTTCATTACATGGACTCTTCTGTAACAGGCTGAAAAATACTCTTTTTAATGAAGTATAATTTAAAAAAGTTTTACTGATAAATTATAAAATTAACATTACTCTTAATTTTAAAAGTATGTCACTTGATTTTGTATTATCAATGGATTCCGCAAATATTTTGATGTGTTCCTTTCAGATAAACTTCTTCTAATCTACATTGTCTCTCTATAAGGTTTGGATATATTGATAAATACTCTAATAACATTAGCATTTAAAAATGTCCTCTATCAAACCATCATCAAAGGCTAGGAAGTGTTCTATTGCTAATGACATATCACAAAACTGATAAAGGCAATTAATGATTGCACTTTATTTGTGAAAATCATTAGGAACAGAATTTCCCTCTACTGATGAATGTTTTTTTAGTTCAAAACATCATTTTGCTGGTGGGACAAGTTCAAAATTCTGATGGTTTGAAAGAAAATAAGCAGAAGTGATGAACGCTACTGTATTCCAACTTCAATTCCTCCAAAAAAGATATCTTTAAAATACTGTGAAACCATAATTCAGCATGTTTTGGAAAATTATACTTTACAACACACAACAAGGCAAAACTGTGAAATATCCCTGCAACATAAGAATTGCATGTTTCAACAGGATCATTTCCTTCCCTGGCAGAATTATAGAGCACACAGCAGGAGCCAAATGCAGCATTATCTGTGATCATTGTAATGGGAAGTGTTGATAGAAGTTGCAATTGTTCCTTCTATTCCATCCCTCTTATACCCTTGTTAAAAAGTGTGACAAATGAGAAGCCCAGGCTTTCTGATGAAGAGGTAATGATGGCTACATGCAGATGAAAATTTATTATCCTACCTTTGATTTTCCCTTTAACAGACATCTTTAATGTATTCTTCCTCCTGAGCATCCCACTGCCACCTAATCTGTAGTCTTAACAGTCTAAACAAGCAACTACTTTATTAATATTAACAAGACATTTCAATATTTATAACACATAGCAGGACTAAGGGGAAGTGAAATGATGGGCAGCTCAGCATTCAGATGCTAAATCTAAGTGACTGAGAAAGCACATTACAAACGGGTACAGATGGATGTCAAAAAAAAAGCAAGAAAAAGGCAGAAGCAATGTCTTTTGACTATGCTACAGAGTATCCTGCTTTCTAGATATGCTCAGGTCTGCTCTGGCTTTTGGTGAGAAGTGTATTTCAATTGTACTTTTATTATACATACTAGTATCATTTTAATTGTGTATTAAGACCTTGACATGCAAGTATTTGTAACACTTTACAGGTATTATCAACAACTGTGACTAGTCTGGAATTACACATTCCTATTCAAGTATTCTGAAGTTCCATAGAGATCTGGGAGTCAAAGGAGATCAAAACCCAATGCCAGCCTTCTTTACATAAACACAAACAAGCAATCATCTTCATTGTCACCTAATCACCCTGAAGTGTCTTACATTAATAAAATAAACTGATTTTTTAAGTTTCACAGTAGAAGGCCAGCTTTCCAAGGTCACCCCAACAACACTGAACAAGTCTCACAGGACATGATAAGTATTTTGACCTGAAAGTGGATGGCTGAATTCCATTCACCAGACATGTGATGCAAACCATTCACAATAACACAGACCCAAAGGATTCCTGCATTACACACTGAAAATACTGAGCTGCTTTACTCACCATGTACATGAAGTTCAGTCTCTTTCATCCAGGACTCTCTGCTCATTCAGACACAAAGTCCACGTTACATCCATGTCAGGCAGCTGGATATGGCTTCAAGTCCAGCAGCCTGGTGCCAGCTCCTACAACCAAAGGCTGGACCCCAAGTGTCTAAACCCACAGTGCCTCCTTTTCCTTTCACCTTCCCAGAGGACACAGCAGCCTCCCATTTGAGGAGCTATAACAACTGAGTCAGCTGTATCCTACCCTTTTTACTCTATGGAGAAAGTGAACAGGATAAGCTAGGTAGCTCTCCTTCACGACTGCTTGAAAATAAATTCCTTAGGATATATGTTCCCTGTTTATGTTAAATTTTGTCTTAAACTTGCAAAGAAAGTCTTTGTTTCTTCTCTTAATTTTCCACATCACTTTGAAGATCCTCTCTTTGGGTTGCATCACACCATAAGGGAAGCCACTGTATCTATCTCTTTATTTAATTTGTAGTAATGTCACTTATCTAATGCATGAAGGAAGTTGCTGCCGTGTCTTCCTCTTTTTATTTTTTTCTTTTTTTAAGCCACAGGTACTTTCCCAACAAAGAAAAGACTTTCATACCTTCTTGGGTTGGTTGTTTGGTTTTTTTTTTTGTACCTTTGAGGAGGAGGCAAACATATCCCTTTTTCAGATATATCAATTAATTCTTGTGCTATAAATAAATTGGTAGCATTCTCTCAGGTTTTGAGTGTGGAGCTCCTTTGTTCAACACCTAGCACAACTCTGGAACTGGATTCCCTTCTATTTTGTGAAAGATTTTAATACTGCAGAAAAAGGAAACTAATTGTGTTCAGTTTAGCATGATTGCCAGTTTTTAGCACAAAACCAATCATTACAAAAACAAAATGAGAAATACATTGAATATGCAACAAATGAAAATTGAATTACATCTTCAGGGAGCATCTGCAGGTACACAGCAAAACCACTATGCCCAAACCTGCTATTTTACTAGGACAACTTTTATTTGTTTAATTTTACTATTTTACAGCTTTCATATACCACTTAAGCAACTCTAATTGCAGCCTATTTCTGAACCTCTGTCTCTTAGATCAGAGAGAACAAGTAGATACTGACAAAAGCTCCTCTGCTCAAAGCTGTTCTGCTTCAGAGGCCACGTATCCACATTCAGGGAATCCTGAACTTGAGTTAGTAGGATCAATATTTCAGTCAGTATCAACTGTGCCTACAGAGATTCAGAACCAAAGCTTCCTCACATCCTTGCAGTCAGACACTGGGGAAAGGAGCTTATTCCGCCGTGCAGGCATGCCTCTTGTCTCACAGATTTTGTTCTTTTTTGTCTTTCAGCAGTTTTGCCAAAGACAATCATCACCAAACCTGCTTGTACATTGTTACTATCATTTTCTTCCTTGCTGAAGCACTATGCAAAGGGCCAATTATGTATCAGTTTCTGCTATTCTAATGCAGGAAATATAACCACTTGCAATACCTTGATGACTGTTCTAAGCTAATTTTGGGGGTGCACATAGTAATAATTTTTTTAAAAAATTATGTCAGCTATATAAAAAAAATAACCTGAGGAGAAAGTGGATAGCTCAGAAATTTCAATAAGCTACAGAACTTCACATACCTAATTAACTGGTTTAAATCTAGTGAAACTAGGCTAGAGCACAGGTCACCTTTTGGAAAGGCTGACAGAGACTTGTCAGGTGAGTATTTTCTGCTTGTCCTACAAGAGTTTAGAGGGTGGTAGCAGGAGGTGGCAAAGTCTACACATCATGTAGAACCAATTTCCCAGTGTGGAAGGTGTTTCTACAGATAACCTCAGCTTAGCATTTTTTATCCCAAAGCTCCAAGAAAACCTGTTTCCCCCATGCCACCACATGTTAAAATGTCAGACATGACCTGACAAGAAGAGCAGGTTGCCCACAATAAAGTAGGAAGTACTGCTGCCAGGTGGGAGAGTAATGACTAGGAAACATTGCCACAGCAGGGCAACATGCTGGAGTAGGGTTAGAGTAAAATATCCTGTAACAACCCATGAGTCCTTTCCTTTTTCCTGGCATTTAAGAGATAAATGACCAAAATTTGACTTGAGAGCAACAGTTTCTAAAGAAGCGAAATGTTTATTGATCTTGGCTAGAGTTTAAAAAAAGAAAGGAACAAGCATTTGAGAGTTGCAATGCTGGATAATTGCTTGATAAATTATGCTAATAAAAATAATCTATCCTCTAGCTCTTTCTTTCCTAGCTCTTTCACTGCCCATTCACAAAATGGACAGAGTAGTACTGGCATGATGAAGAATGAATTTTTGCACTAGAGCTATTTTTATCACAGCTTTGGTGTAGACAAACATCTTCAGCTTCAAAACTACCATTTTGCCTTCTTTCACAAACAGCAGATCAAGTGGAATTGCTTTTAACAATGCTTATTTGTATTGCAAAATGAGGCTTTTATTATTTCCAGTAAAATAAACTGAATCAGCTATTCTACAAAATTTTCTGTAACACATTTATTTTTTCCTAAAGAGAGGGATATTCAAATCTCATTTTAGAAAACCCAGCCCTGTACTGTAAACCCAAACTTGTTTTGAGAGAGAAGTTAAAGGTCAGTTCTCAGTAATTGTTTAGGGAAGGATTAGAATCATGTTAAAAAGCCTAGTTTGTTGCTTTCCTGAAAATGTTGTTTTCAGCTCCAAGCATAATTTTGAATGAACTGCCTTGTCATTGGCACAGAAGATAATTATCCCAGTCCCACCCAAAGAACTGAGCTTGAGCCAGCAGGGACAGCTGAGCTCAAAATGAAACAAATGCCTTGTTGAAACTGAAGATATTGTACCATGTTTCCAGTAAGATCTTATTGACTTTTTAGCCACTTTTAAATATTCTAGAGGGTGTCACGTGCCACTGGCCTACAAGCAGTGTGTAGGAAGGGCAAAACTAAACACTCTTAGCCAGTATGAACAAGACTTTTACACAAGTCTCATTCAGAGGGGCCAACTGAATGCACTACCTATAATCAGTATCCTCCATGCCATCAGAATATGTCAAGCCTGCAAACTATCTAGATGATGGCTTTTTAAGAAAGTTCATGGTCAAGAGCAACAAGGCAATTAGAGTAAAAATACAGTACTAAACAAAATTAACAGCATAAAAAAATATTGTGTTATTATGTAACTTGCTTCTTATGGAAAACTTTGCCCTGGCCTCATACAATGTCAGAACTGGGTGTGTACAGAAGAGAATAAACCATGTCCAACCCTAATGACTGCTTAGACTGATCCTAGTTTTAAAAGAAGTGATTTTTTTTTAAATTTTGTTTTTTAGCTAACTCATTGTCAAGATAACATCCTTTATTAAGGAATCATTTAAATGGAGTCATTGTGAGGTTTAATTTAGAAACTCATCAAAAGTCAAGCCTGAACATGAAAACTAGATTCACAAATGCAACAAATCCAACACTTAGCATTTGCAGAGACAACATCATTTCTTTTCCATTAAAGTTAATTATTTGTATGCAAGAAGTCTATCAAAGCTCAAAGGAAGTATTAAACACAGTAATCAACATGTCCTTGAAATTTATCATTTAGACAGTCAACTGCAGACAAACAACATATGCTTATGTCATACAAATTCAAAGAGTCTCTAAAGTCCCAACACACTGGAGATACTGGAAGATGCACACATTTTATTCACTGAATTGTACCTTTCAGTTATTCACCTCCACATATCCTGGAAGATAACATGTAATTTAAACTATACTGTTGCCCAGCCAGTATGGTGAAAAAGAGTGTGTAATATTCAGGTTATTTGACAAGATCAGAGAGGCAGCAAGAGTGGTATCTGCAATAGATATGAAAGACCATCTGTACTTTGAATTTGACAAATATTTCATGAAAACATAAGATAAAATTCAAATTCTAGGCATGTTAGATGATTGTTTCATGGAGGCCCTAGTCAGGAAGTAAAGGAAGAAACTTCTAACCAGGTTCTGATTCATAACAAGGTGTGGCTCAAGAGTTGTGATTAAAGATCTGCCCTGCATAAATCAAGGAGACAAAAACATGCCTAGGTTGGCCATCCATAGGAACAAACAGACTTGCAAAGTCTGCAATTGCTTGGTACTACAAAATGTGAAAAGCAGAATAACAAAGAATAAGGAAGTTGTTAAAATCTGTGAAGGGCAGTCAAGAGTAAATTATTGCAAGAGGCTCAAAATTGTTTAAAACCATATTAGAGGATTAAATCATAGGTGCACTGATTCTAAAAAAATTATGATGTTGAGAAAAATCTAGTTAAATATCAAAGTAGGAGAAGGTAGTAAAAATCCATAAGTCTGCTTTCAAGTAGTGAAGATGTGTGCAAATGAGGAAAATAGGTTCTTAATTTTTAGCAGGTTTTAGCAGGATAAACATGAGCTTGAAAAACAACTTTCAAAAAACTAACACCAGATAAAATAGATTAAAATATTTTTAAATTTTCAAATACATAAGAAAGATGCCTGCAAAAAGACCACAGAAAAAGTAGAACATTTAAGCATAACATGAGTATGTAAAGTAGATAATGTTAAAGCTTTTTTTTAATCTATGCATCCACTTAGGTAACTATTCTGAAAAACCTTGCTTTGCAAGGTAAATATCAGTGATCCATGCCAAGCTGAAATATTAGTAGAAGAATTTATTAAGTTGATAAAATGATTTTTCAGTAACAGATGGCATAGAATTCAAAAGGAAATCAAGGGTTAAACAGCTGATCTTTTGCTCATAATAAAGAATTGGATTAGTGAAGTTTGGAATAAAACACATTGTGAAGGTTCAATACAGCTCTTCTAAAGAGAAATATTTCCTTCCAAATTATAGGGTCTTCTGAAGAAATGATCAAGCATAGTGATAAATCAGATTTGGATCTCATCCCATTGGAATGCCAAAATGTGTCTCACAGGTTCAAAACTGAACACTTCTAGGCATAGGATAATAGCAAATGTCCTCACACAAACAAACAAAGAAAAGTGAGTAGATTTTACAGAGCCAGAAGTGTCAAGTGGGGAGTTATGAGTTATATTCATAAATTGACACAGAAACCTGGATGAACAATGAAGGATATAGTGTGTTGATGATTCTGACATATTCACAGGGGCAAAAATAATGACTGCTTTCAACAAACAGAGCAACTTAGAAGATTCTGCTTTGGGCCAATAAAATTAATTGTAGATAAATAAAAAAAAGCTATTTGTGTATGGGGGAAAAATTTCAACTCTATAAATACATTTTAAAGCTCTGCCCAATCAGGTACATCAATAAAATGATCAATGGAAATTAAAAAAAAAAAAAAAAAAAAAAAAAAAAAAAAAAAAAAAGAAGTTTGTGAATAATTACGAAAAAAAAAGAAAATAAGTCAGATTTCATTATGACTATGTAGAAAACTATGCTGTACCTTCTTGTTAAATGCTCTAAATTCTCACATCAAACAGGGCACACTAAAAATGAGAAGTTTTACAGGAGAATGGCAGTGATTATCAAGGTAAGAAATGTTTCTATACAAGAAGTGACAAAGCAGACTAGGACCCTTCAGCCTGAAAAAGACATGGAAGGGTGAGGGGTACATGGCACAAATGCACACAGCTATGAGCAGAACATGCAGAGCAAGTAATGACCTTACTCAGCCCAGGAAGAGCTGCAGTGCATAAAAACTGGTGTACAGCTAAAGGAAAAGTAAAATCCTTTTAAGATGATAAAATGCTAAGTGTTACTACTCTCTAGGAAAGCCTTTGACCAGAGGCCATGGGATTTTGGGACAGCATTCCAGGGAACGCTATTGTAAAATCAGCGCCCTCCATGGCAAGGAAGAACGATGTATCTGACTCCAT
>WBNO01031886.1:9246-80691 GCA_013400575.1 Peucedramus taeniatus | reverse complement strand
TTTTTTATTTTTTTTTAATTCTCCTGAAAGAGTTGCAGAAAGCTGGGGTGGATGGTCTTTCTTAATGTCAGTCACTGATTAATAAAATGTGTTATAATAGGTGTGACATGCACTTTAAGACTTTCAAAGCTATGTAGTCTCCCATTAATTCAAGTGCAAATTGGAATATGGTTACATTCTGTTGAAATAAAGTGACTGAGACTTCAAGGGTCCCATTTCACTTACATTTATGAAGTTTGTGATAATTCACCACAGCAGCAAAAACTGGCAAGAACAGAGAGATTCAATTTGGTCTCTCTCTTTCTCTCTCTCCCCTATTTCCTAATGCTTAATAAATTTTCCAGAAGAGAGATACACGTACTATCTTCTCAGGACTGTTAGTTTAAGAAATGTACTGTTTGCTTTTTTCTTTTATAAATTAATTACGGTTGAACTTTCTCTTAAATCCAGAGAAAATATTTCTGTTTGTAAAAAGGTTTTTCATACATTATGGCCTAATCCCGTATGATTTAACTGTGGTCGTGATCTTTTTCTCACACTGTGGAAAACATGATTTCACTACAAAACCTTTTTTTTCCCCTGATATACAGTGTCTTTCTGGAATGATACAAGTTGCTTTTCTTGGAAAGATAATACTTGTGTGTGGAGAATCATGAGGAAGAGCTCATCTTAGTTCTATTCAGCCTAGAAGCCTTTTAATCCACCCAATCTAGGTAATGGGCTTGTGCCATATGTGGGTTTTTTCTCTGTAGTTGTATACATTTCCTCACACTTTTTGGGGTGCTATCCAATCAATGTCTAATTTCTGAGACTGACCCACTGAGGAGATTTATTTCATTATTTCTGTCCTGCAAACAATATTAATTCAGAAGTTTCAGGAAAGATTATCAATATACCTCAGAAAAAGAAAATAAGCAAGAGAAGGGAAGAGGTTTCCTTGAGCATTCATTCATCATGCATATGCATGTTAATAACATCTTGAGGTCCTGGGACAGGCTGAGACTTCAAAGAGCAGAAGAGTGTTTACTGAGAGTGCTCAAGAGATAGCTGCTGTTTATAGAGTGGTTGTCTCACAAACAAGAAAGAAAAATATTTAGGAGGAGAAATGGGCAAAAATCAGTGACCAGCTGTGGCTGTCATGTATTTACTTGAAATCAGAAAGCAAGGTAAATTTATCCATATTTTAGAGGGAATATTTGTGCATAAAATGAGTGAAAGTGTTAAAAATTGTGTGAGATGGACCTTCCTTAATCTTCTACATTTAATTTAATATGTTGATCTCATTACACTGCACCTGTCACACCTGGTATCTGTAGATCAGGGAAGTAAAAAATGGTCAAGGCATCCAATAAAAAACAGCCTTTAAGTCTATTTTGCTTCTTATTCATGTCCTTGCTAAAAGTACTTGCTTAACACTTTCCAGGGGGGATCTCAGACACTGCACAGATTCCCAGAGTGCTGGTAAAATAGCAGGTGATACTTTGTCCATCTCTTCCTTGAGAAAGCAAAGGAAATTGCATGTTTTTTTTGGATACCAGAAAGCTTCTGAAATGAACCCTGGAGAATGCCACTGCAAACTAATTACCTTAAAATTTTGTTCTAAGTTTGGGATATTAAAAAGTCCTCACATTTTTAGAAATCAAAATATTTTAACCTATTACAATTGATAAAATTAATGGAAGAACTGTGAGTCTGGGAGCAGCACTCCAGGCTCCTGCTCTCTTTCTCCAAAAGATGTGTAATCCTGCCTTTATATCAAATGTGTGAGTGAAATGAGGAGAGCAAGGTGATCCTGCTGGGCTATATCATACTGTTTTGCAGCATGTATGGAAGGTACAACAGAGGCAGAGGTTATGCCACTGTTAGAAAAATCTGTTTTCAAAAAGGGCTGTGTTTCATAATGAGACAGTAAACTGGAACAGAGAAAAATGTCCATGCCTCCTTCATTTAGTAGGAAATACTTTGAGCAGCCTGCAAGCAATTATTTTATTTGGTGGGTAGATATGTAATTGCACTATACAGTTTTTAAACATGAAGGCGAAATAGCCCCACATGAAAAGGAAAAAGTCCTTTTTAGTGGTTATGAAAATAAACTGTAAAGCACCCAGCAGTGAAAGGGTCAAAATGGTTGTATTAACTGAACTCTCCTGAGGACATATGTTGTTTACAGTATACGTTTAAAATAATATTCCTGGCTAGTCAGGCTTTCCCCCAGGATAATGCAATTACAACAGTAACAGAGGATTAATTAAAGACTCTCCCATAGGTGTTGCTAGAGATCTTGAATCGACCAAAGGGGGATACATTACCAACTCAGCACAGAGGTGAACAGACCAGAGCTGTTCAAAATAATTAGTTAGGCACAAGGGCAGGGTTGAGCTTTTTGCCTCATTTATCTGATTTTGATTAATACTGTAATTTCTTTTTTTTATGCAGAAGAGGCATATTGGTTCCCATTTGTGTATGAGAAATGAGTAAGGAAGATCAAGCTTCTGAATAAGGAAATCAATAGCAAATGAATTTATTCTGGTCCAGTGTCAAGTAGGATATAATTTTCTTTTCTTTTTTTCTTTGACACCTGGTTTAAATGCTTGGCACCAAGGGGTAATTTTTCTGCCATGAAGGGAACAACAGTCCTGTTCATGCACAGTGCAGGGAGTGATGCAGTTGCATGACAAGCAACAACAATGACATGAGAGAGTGTTAGAGCTGGAGGCTCACTTCCCCATTTTTCTTTTGCCTTCATAATCATCCATGCATGTACTTACAAAGTCCTGATAGAAGCTGAGTTATAGTACTTAATCTGGCATGGCCACTAATTTGGAATTATGCAGTAAAGTTGAAAAAAGTGAATGTAGTCCCTCTCTCCAAAGACCTTTTAAGACAGAAAAAAATTATAGCAGTCTACAGTGTGTTATTTTTGAATAAACGGTTATTTTTTGGTTCATTTCTGTCTTGAAGTTCGTGTTCTGGATGAACATTCAACAGAAAAGAAAAGATAGTGATCAAAGTTTAGATGAAGTCTACAGAAATCTGTGTTAGAAATGAACACCTCTCTCCAAGGAGTGATTGGGGAGATTTGGGCTAGATCCCTCATGTGTCATAACTTGTCAGCAGACCTACTTTGGGCTGTAAAGCTAATATTAAAATTCCTTGGGCTGCTCTGGACATATATGCCCTGAGGTGTGTCAAGGTATTCTCCCATTCTGATGTTATATATTTGTCACATTCTTTTCGTACAAAATCTGTACAACAATCTAAAAAGAGAATATTTAAATAAATCACAGAATAATTTATTTAGAACCTACATGAAAAAAAAATCTCATTAAGAAAGGGATGACTTCTTTATAGTGAATGTTTTATTCTCAAATCTAGAGGTCAGATTCTCATATGGGGCATATTATGCCTATCTAAGAATCTGATCCATTTTAAATATGTGGGAAATCTCTTTTGTCAGGCTAGACTCATTTTGTCATAAGCAAGTACTTTCTCTGAAAGGAGGTAGAATAAAATGAAATGAAAATTCATTTATGCAATGTAAGCATTTGCTGTTTACAAAGTTTTCTTTCAGATAATATCAATATGAAGATTAGAATAATATATTTCACTTACTTAGCCATAAATGTGGAGGAAACGATGATGTTCTAATTTTTCTTAATGGGTAGGGACACTGAGCATTTTATGTCCTGAAGTAATATGAGAGAAAGAACAGAATTCTAAAATGGTATGAGGATATTTTTCAAATTTAACTCAAAATGGCAGAAGAATTTTAACCTAGAGGAGAAGGTAGGTTTATTTGCGAAGGAAGTGTAAGGAAAGTGTTGCCTATTTCACTGCATCATTAAAGTCCTTTTTATTGATACCAAGGCAGGTTTAGTAAAGAGTATTCAAGAGAATCCTGCAAGGAAAAAATAAAGGAATTGCCATGAAAAATATTAACATCTACTCTACCCATAATTTTCAAAGGCAACAGTTAGCAACACAACCCTGGTGGATTTTTATGTGCCGTCATGTTTAACAATTCTCCCTCAATAAAAGAGAGACATTTTAAAAGAGAGAATCAGGAGTCATGTGTGTTCATATAATCACACTCTTTTACTGATCTAAGAAAGTACAGTATCCTATAAGAACACAGTTGTGTCCCACTGATGGAGTAGAAGTTTGTTCACTTTTCTGTACGTGTGTGAATGGCAGATTTGCCTGGCTGGGGCGTCCGCGCCACAGAGCTTTTCTTCTGTCTCAGTTTCAGACCTTGTCTTTGTATTGTACATTTGCACACACCTACCAGTGCCTCCATCAGGCAATCAGCAGGACTGATTGCACGGCTCAGCTTGTGTTGAGTGTGCATGGCAGGTTTGACCTGCCTGCTAATATTGGAAGCAGTGTGTTTATGGAGAGGTTTGTAGATCATGTATGATCACAACCTTACGTCTCCATAAGATGTACATGAAACTTGTATGTGGAACTTGTTGTAATAAAGGTAGGACAGTGCAGGCAGGTAAAATGTTTTATTTTTCAAACTTTTGCATTTCTGTTCATTTCATAGGCATGTGGGTTCTCATGTTCTTGCCTACTGGAGGTCCCTTTGGCAGCTGTCACTAGATGGTGCTAGCTGTATAAAAGAGGTGTCCCCCTCTTTTCCTTCTCCGATTCAGACCTTGCTCTCTCAAGGACTCTGAGTGCTTTGGCTCTGTACAAGAAATGTATTTCCACTGAGTCCTGGGAATCCAGAGTAGCTGCTTTCTCCCCAACAGCTAATAGGTCAATAGGGATTAATTAGGGAATTGCCAGAGGTTTGGATTTACCTTGCATGTGGGTTTCTTATGAACACAAAGGAGATTGTTGTTCTGCCAGCATTTTCAAAAGAGCTTAAGAAAAGTAGAGGACCACTAGTTTTATTTTGGCATTGTCTCCTCTTTGCCCAGAATGAGCTTCCTTTATCAAGCCTGCTAGAAACTAAACTTCTTTCTCACAAAGTACAGGGATCTCCTATAATTCAAAAACCAGCCTGGCAGAGAACTGGAAGGGCCTGAGAGTGACTGGCTGTTGGAGAGGTGAAATGGGGAGCACTGCATCTCAGAGAAATAAACTTTGCCCGTATTTTTTGCAGGGTATTAGAGGCTATTTAAACAGTCCCTTTGAATCCTAGCAAATATAGAAGCAGACATTAAAAATTATCTTTTTTTCAGAAAGTGTTTGTAGTAGGCCCTGGATTAAGCATGGTGGAAAGTACACGGAGGATGGAAGTGGAAGGACTGGACAGACAACAGTGTAAACTGAGTTTTTCCTCCTGTAGGTTTTCCTCACTATTTTTAATGGTATCTGGCTGAAAGACAAAACCTTCCTGAGACCAAACCTTCATGTCCTTGGCCTCAGGAAGAGCTTAGCTAAAGAAGGCACCAGTCAAAGACATCAGGTTTTTCACCCTTGGCAATAAAAGCCTTTTCCTTCTTGTAAAAGCAGGGCACATTGCACTCAAATGGGGAGAGATGCTAAGTGCAGTGACAATTGTTTCCCGGGGAGAATGTTTCGGCAGGAAGCCAGTATTTAATCACATAGCCACATCACATCATTACAGAGCGTCACTCAGTGCAACCACTTGATGCAGTGCACTGCACCTCCGCAGCATAATGCTGGCTCCCTGCCAACAATTTAGAGAAAACAGCTATCAGCTTTTATAATTGCTTTCCTTGATGAAACAACCCAGCAAAACGGCAGGGCTAGAATGGGGACGAAAGGGACAGTTATGAGACCACGAAGTTCCCAGACTTCCAAGTGGCACCTCTTAGCCACCAATTAATTTACTGGCCAACTTCAAAAGTCCACCACAACTGGTGGTAATTGTCAGCATTGCTGGCAGTCTACTCACAGAAACCAAGGAGTAAACGTAATAAAGATAGAGCAGCTCACTTTACCTCAAAAATGATGCTGGTATTGGGCAATATTTGACCATTCTACATGCATCCTGTAGCTGAGCTGGCTGCTTAGCATATATGCCATATATGCATGTTTACATTATTACTGCAAAACATTATTGGCCATACACGGAAAGTAAAAGCCCTCTAGAATGATTATGACAATGTGTGCTCTCCTACATGCTATTTATATCATTTTACACATGAACCAGCAATGTCACCTCTCCCCAAAGCAGGCTACAGGTATCCTGGACTGCATTAGACAAAGCATTTCCAAAGAAGGGTGAACATTCTCCTCTACTCAGCACTTATGAGGCCACTCCTGGAGCACTGTGTCCAGTTCTGGTCTGCCCAGTAGCAGAAAAATATCCCCAGTAAAAGAGAGGCATGAAGCTATTGGAGAAAGTCCAGTAAGTGGCATGAAGATGGTTAAGGGACTGGAACATTTCTCATAAGGAAACACTGAGAGAACTGGGAGTGCTCAGCCTGGAGAAGAGAGGGCTTGGGGGGATCTTATCAATGTGTACAGATATCTGAAGAGAGTGTGTAAAGAAGATGGAGTCAGGCTCTTATCAGTGGTGTCCAGTGACAGGACCAGAGACAGTGGGCAAACTAAAAGACAAGAGTTTCTGTCTTTTAATTTAGAATCAGGATATGGGGTTTTTGCATGGTGAGAATGACCAATCACTGGCACAAGTTGTACAGAGAACTTGTGGAGTTTCCATCCTTGGAGCTATTGGAAAGCTGTCTGGACATAGCCCTGGGCAACTGGCTCTAGCTGGCCCTATTTCAGCAGGAAGGGTGGACAAGGTGACCCCCAAAGGTCCTTTCAAACCTCAGCTGTTCTGTCATACTGCAATTCTGTGACACTCATTACAATAATCACAGGTGTGAAAAAAAAAAACCCAACAAAACAAGACCATGACTTAAATAGGTAAGTAATCCAGTTTTAAAGCCACAATACCCTTTCTTGGTCGTGTCTGGCAAAATCTTGAGCACAAGATTAACTCTTCTTAACTCTATGAGAACACATAATGATTCAGGCTGAAGTCTGAACATCAGTCTGGTAGGACTACTCTTCTGTCTATGTCTCTTCACTCTCATGACCACTAGCATGACTTGAGGAAATAACATGAAGTGGAGTAGAGGAGGTTTACTTTACACATCAGGAGAAGGTTTTTCATCCAGAGAGTGGCTGAGCACTAAAACAGACTCCCCAGGGAAGTGATCACAGCACCAAGCCTGTGTGAGTTCAAGAAGCATCTCTCAGACACACAGTGTGATTCTTGGGGTGTCCTATGCAGAGTCAGGACCTGGCCTCAATGATCCTCATGGGTCCCTTCCAACTCAGCAGATTCTATGATTCTGTAACAGTGGCGAGTAGATGATACATAGGAAGTGAGAAAGGACAGGGTTTACACAAAAGGATACTCCCTAGGTATTCCTGCCCAGCTTCTCACTGACATAATCTGAGGAATTTAATGAGTCTGGACTTGTATCTATCCCACTGGGCTTAATAGACACCAATGATCCTATCATCCATAAATTTATCTAATCCATTCTTAACTGTCTTTTACTTTTAGCTATCTTTACTTGACATGACAATGAGTTTCACAATTTAATTTTTTTCTGTATGGAAACAAACATTCTTTTTTGTGCATTTTAAGCCTGCAGGCTTAGAGTTTCCTGTGTTCCTTGTAGCATTCTCATTCAAATCGAGAGGAAGGACAATGACTCAGCACCACATGGTTTTGGATCTTTCTGTGTTTTAATTAGCTGCATATAGTGTCACTGTCATCAGCCTTGGTGTCAGCAGAGATAACACTGTACTAGACACCCAGTGGGCCTAACACTGTACCCCACTGTCCTTATCCTAAGCAATGTGCACACATGGATCAGATTCTCCAATCCCACCTCTTCCCTCAAAGCTTGCAGTCCAAATATAAGACACATTAAAACAGACTGATAGAAGGAAGTGTGGAAAACAACAGCCCAGTGTGAGTCAGCATGACTGACAGTATGCCCACCTATTTTTCCTGGATGTTGCTGGTTGTTTCAGGACAAGCCCAGAACCATGAATGCAAATCCTCTGTGGTAAAATCATTTCCGCCCACCTTTCAATATTCCTCTCTAGAGAAATAAAATTAAAAAAAAATTCACCTTGCATTCCTGAAGTATTGCCTCTGGGCTCACACTTCTCTGTTGCCAGATTTGGAAGGAATCAGCAGTTTTACTGCTGTTGTGGTCAAAGAGGTATAATAGTATAATCCTAAGGAATCCTGATTAGGATTCAAGCAAGCATCCACATGACCAGGAAGATGTGCCCCACTGCCTTCTGCTCTCTAAAGGCTGACATATTAGTTTGAAAAGTGGATGCGTGCACAACAGAGTTTGAGCCAGACACAAAATAGATCATCTCCTTTGCCAATGCAATAAAATGACCTCTCTCAAGTCTGGACACTCACAACCACATCCCGTTTTAGATTACATAAGCAATTTGTAAAAATGGGCATGAGCATCTAGAACTAATATTTTTCCAGACTTCTATTTATTGGCATATATTAATTGGGTTTTGGTTCAGTCCTGCTTTAACATATGATAACTTTTAGTTTTGCAGCACAGTGAATTGCACATACTGAATATGTCTAAAAGAAAAATATAGGCAAAAAACTTAAGACAGATCAATATCTTTTTTGTTCCTTTTCTTCCAAGTGTAAAAATGCAATTGCCTGCAGACAGAAGCAGCCTTGTCAAAGGAATGTATATGTCCTAATGTTAGTCTTGATTAAAACAAAGCTTGCAGTATTGTTTTATGACTGTATTTGTATAACATATGACTTTGCATAGGAGACAGCCCTAACCATTACCTGTTTATCTATTTAAAGCAGAATAGTCTGTTATTCATTGCACTCAAACAATACATGAATACATGGGCATATTTATTGTTAAGGTCAATACAATGATAGGATTTGATCCCCTTTTCTTCGTTGCTTAGGAAAGAAAATATTCTTATGAAGTCTGCGCTGTCTTTTCTTTCCACCTGACTCTAGCAGGCTATGCTTTAAGTACATATTCTCTAGTGGGCAAGGCCATCAAATACATAAATGACGTTGGGGCAAGGAAGACAGTATCAAGGTCTGATTTTATACAGATCTCAACATGAATCTCAATTTGAAAAGCTAATCAACCACTTTTCTTAGATATGTTTGCCACAGAAATGCTTGTCTAACCAGCAGCTTTCAAATGTAATTAGCCAATGTGCCCCTTCAGCTACCACTCTGTGATAACCTGTGAGACGGTTTTGGTGTCTTTAAAAATGTTTATATAATATAGACATTCTGTTCCAGGCTTATAGGCTATTTCCTAGGAAAACACCTGAGAATCATTCTGAAGTGAATGTTTTAATTTATGTAAATGTTTAGTTTTTAACATCAATGTGGATAATTGTAAGTTGATGTGCATGTGCCTTCCTGATACAGTCTGATGCTTTCATGTTTTGTATGGCCTTTTTGAAGCAATGTATGCTGAGAACCCTATGCTACCACTTAAAACAAAATGTATATGTCCATTGGATAAATGTAATACTAGAAATTATCAGGAAGGTCCAGCTGGTTTGATTATCTTTTCTAACGGTTTGAAAAGATCATCTCTTGATTTGATCAGCCTCTGAAAGGCCTGCTAGACTACATCTCAGTCCATGCCTCAGTAGTCCTTCTCTCCTACATTATGAGACTTCACAACTTCCCCCTAGCATCAATCAAAATCTGAGCATTTGCCACCTGGCAGTGAGTGCAAACCATCACTGTTGAATTAGATGGGATTAAAGTATGTACCAGCCCTTATATTTCTGGAAAATTCTGACATGGTATGCTGGCATCCTGCTTCCACAGTTAGTGATGATGGGATGAGGGAAGAGAATGAGCTCACAAGAAGTAATTGCCTGTAAGAATTCTTTAGTAGCTTCTTGTGCAGATGTACATGGAACAACCTTATTGCCATCAGGATGAAGAATTTGTGCCAATATACTTAGGGAGGCCGGAGTTACAGATTTTTCGGGGAAATCTGAAGTAATTTGATTCAATAAAATGTATTTGGCTGACCCAAACAGACCTTATGCATATTCTTTATTGCCTGCCATAAATATATGTCTTCCATTCTGCCCCAGGGGAACTGTGAGTTAGCAAGAAACAAGCTTTCTGTCTGAAAAGGCTGTGTCTCTTACCAGCAGGTGCTGTTGATGTGCTAAGCAGAGATAACAAACCTGGGAATGTAATGAAATCCCATCCCAGTGCCTGCTGCCTCTACCACAGTCTCCTCCGTCTTCCAGATTTTCTATTATCATCAAGAAGGGCAGTGATATAAATCTCAAGAAGAAAACCTTACATACCTGCCCTGTAGTTACTTGGGGTTTAGCTGAAAGTGGCCAACACACAGAAGGCACACATGAGGCCATGAGTCTGGTTCAACCTCGTTTGAGTTTCTCTGTTCTCGTTATTAGTCTTTGTAATTATTGTTAGTTTCACTTAATGTCTTCCATCTGTATTCCTTTAGCACTTGCTTCTAAATTATTGCATTGTACTTACCACTAATAGATATCAGGTGGACCTTTATCCTTTGCATCACTTTCATATAATCCCTTCTGTACAGGATACTTGGCTGTTTGTTGAGCTGTACTGATGTCAATTAAAAATCTGACTTTACATTCATTTGCTTAAGATAGTACAGAAAGTTTGGGGTGGACCCTCATATTTTAGGTTATTTGTAAGTCACTTAAAATAGGCTTAAACTAAACCAACTAAAACAGAAGGATGTCCAAATGGAGGTTGGCACCAGTTTAATTAAACTGCAGTAACTATGTATATAAACAAGGCTTAAATCTACAGACTGTAAATTACTTTTGACTGTAACATTACTCATTTTATTTTACAGCATCACAGAAAAAGTTCAGTTGCTCTTGTATTCAGCCAAAATGTGGATCAGTCACTCCATGCTAGATTTTGATGAGCCCCATATGGATGTACAGAGACCCTAAACAGAGGAAATACCAGAGCACTGTCATTAAGTAACCTTGAATATATAATACAGTTTCTTATGCAAAGCACTGGTGAAAATTCAATGCTTCTAGACACTCAAGTACACTATTTTGTAGAATGAGTATGTACTGAATCTATCCTGTCATCTTTAATGTCAATTGATTATTCATGAAAACTTAGTGTTATTAAAAATATTGTAAATATGTTTTGGTAAGCATATTTCATACTTTTCTGAACAAATATTTATTTTATCTCTTGAATATGTGACTATTATATCAACTCTTTTCCAGTTAAATATTCCCTGTAGCAGTGGTCAGGTGTCATATGAAAGTTAAGAAAAAAAAGCTATCATTTTTATTCTTAGCTTTAGTAATATGATATTTCATTAATTAAAGACAATGTGGCTTTGCCATGTGAGATTAATGACAGCCTGGTGTGCCAGGGAAACCTGAATTTCAATATTTTTCTTTCTTACAGTGCGTCACAAATTGAAGTTTTGGAAATGAGCTGTCTTATTCAGCAGAGTGTGTTGAATTTAATAGAAACACATATGCAGTGAAAGTTAAACAAGTGCTTAAGTTTCTTGCTGAAGCAGTGTTTCTAGACTGGGGGACAGGATAATTTTCTTTCATTCTTTCTCCCTTCTCCTTTTCTTTCCTCCCTTTCTCTCATAACTTTTCCATGAAGCTTGTCATACTAATTTTAAGTAGATCAGAAGTAGCAGTATTGATGCAATCTTCTCCACTATTCAAAGCATAGAAAGAAATTTGTGGAAAATAGAGCATATTGTTTAATTCAGATTTCAGCCACAGCCCTAAGCTCTAATGCCCTAGATTTTGTTTGGTACTGCTCTATACCACTTAACTGATAGAACTGGTACTTATAACCTTTTTTTTGTTAAGCTTGACCTGACCATGTGTATTCAAGCATTAGTACACCTAAAAGTTAAGGGGAACGTAATTTGACTCCATAAGGATTTTATCCATGATATTTCACTAAAGATTCCCAATTCCTTTAATTCTGTTTCACAAGAAAAATAATCAGAAGGAGGAAAAGGGCCTGTAGTATTACTACTGCACCTTGACCACGGAATGATTTGATTTTGTTTCAAAGAAAAAGTATTCTTAATGAAAATTCATAGAATGAAAAAATCACAGAATATCTTGGATTGGAAGGAACCTTAAAGATTGTCTAGTTCCAACCTCTCCAATGTCGGCAGGGTTGTCTTTTACTCAACCAGTTTGCTCAAGCTCCATTCAACATTAAAGATGAACTTTAAAGGTGTATATTAAAAACCAGTATGTATTTTTCTGTTTTTTCCCTTGCTCTTCCTCTTTTCCCTGATGATTGTTACTTGGTAATTTAGCATGATATTTAATAATTTAACATTATATTTAGCTGGTGAGATCATTTGTGAGCTCAAGGCCAGGAATCTGCTGATGTAGTTGGTTCCAGTGGGGCTTGATCACCTTAGTCCCTTGTAGGGAAGCCAGGCACTGTATTAGGCAAAGCTAAAGATTAAGAAATCTTCTGTAGTGGACAATCCTCCTGTAAATCTGTTGCTGGAAAATTATTAGGCTTCTTTGTGTGCATATAGTTTTGCTAGGGTTTTTTTTTTTTTGTTTGTTTGTTTGTTTGTTTGTTTTTTGTTTGTTTGCCTGGTTTGGTTTTGTTTTGGTTGGTTGGTTCTGGTTTTGTTTGTTTGTTTGTTTGTGTTTGTTTTTTTTGTTTTTGTTTTTGTTTTTGTCCGCCCCCCCCTCCCCACCCCCCAGAATACCAATTTCATCAAGGATGTGTTGATTTGCTTCTTGCACAATACTTAATTTTATATCTATATCTATATATACCTATATCTATATTTATATCTACCTATATCTATATCTACTTCTCTACTGGAATACTACACCATTTTTTGCTAATGTTCTGCCCCTTAAGAAGGCCTCACCATAAGGTCATAAAACACTCTGGCAAACATTTGGCATGTGCTGCTATTTCCTAAAAATATCTTGACATATTATAAATCCTGGAAAACTAACGCTGTCAGAAGAAAACCTAAGTCATTCCCTAAAGAAGGTTCATGTCTATCTTGGATTTGGGGGACTCAGTTTTGCCATATGCCTTCAAGACTGGATGGAACCTCAAAAACTCACAGAGCTCCAGGAGAGGAAGTAAAGTGCTCTGGAAGAGAAGGCAATGTAATATGTCATATGCCAGGGTATGTCTTGTTGAAGGAAAACTACTTGGTTCCTACTGACTCAGACACTTATTTAGAAATTTATCTGTACTTCATCAAAAGCAATAAACTACTTCTGATTGATCGCAAGGCGGCTGGCTGAAATCTTGGGCAAGGGCAGTTGTAGGTTACAGCTAGTCTTGGAGTCATCCTGTGGTTATGGAACTTGACTGGAATTCAGAAATTGTGGGCTCAGTTCCCAACAATGCCACAGCCTCCCTAGAGGTAAGCAACTAAAACTCTTTGTGCCTCAATTCTCACTCCAGAATTAGCCTTTGATCTTGGAAGTTACTACTATCTTTCCCAAGTAATGGTGCCCTGGAATTCTTTTCACAGGTCTCTCTAGTATTATGTTCCTACATGAAGTTTTCACAGTTTCTTCCCCACTACCAATTATAAAGGAAATTTTAGCTGAGGAAGAGACACCAAAAAAAAAGTATCTGAAGAAAATTACACTTAAACTGATGTGTATAGAACTGTTTGAGTGAATAGCGTACTGCATGTTTGGAGTCAGTCCTGCATGTCTGTTTGGGACTGAGCCCAACCAGTAGAGTTCTTCAGTGGCCATAGACAAGTCACTTGATCTATTTCATTTTCACCATTTGCAAAATGGGGCTACTAATGCATTTAAGAAAGAAGTGTTTAGAGAATTAATTGTCTGGGGTCAATCATGGTGTTAACTCATAGTCCAGGCAACTGGGAACTGAAGAGAGATGAGGAAGGAAGAAAAGTGGTAGAGTAGCAGGATTTCCTGCAGCCTTGGTGTTTGTGGGAGGCAGGATGCACCAACACTTTGCAAGGGCACAGCTGCCATGCCACCATTGCAAATAGCATTGTGCTTGTGCCAGCTCTGCTGACCAGGGTCCACTCCTGCTTTCTGAACGGGCTAGCACTGGCCTGACTGCCAAAGTCAAGTCCAAAACAGCAGGTTGTCATGTCCCATCAAACTGGTCTGTCTGGTCCTCCACTGTGCTCACAAGGTGAAAAGTATCTATGTTATCCCCTTGACCTGCTATCTTTCTCTGCTCTTTAGAAAAGCAATGAAGAGGGAAAGGTTGTCATCACTGGCTTTATATATTTTGTAGTTTGTGGTAGGAACGAGAGTTGATCTCTGAGCTCTCTTGAACTTTGTTTATTTAGATTGGGTACAAAATAAACCATTCTGTTCCTGTCAGGATGTTATTTTTCTCTATGGGGGCCATGCAGCCCTGCTTTGATAAGTCGCTCACATAATAACAGGTGATGAACTGGCAATGCAATGACATTCACTAACCAAAGCTCCCTCATTTCAGTACTCCAAGGGGTAGCCAATTCTGGGGACAGCCCTGCCTGTCAAACATCAATTCCCTGGAATAGCTGCTTTTTAAAAAACATTTGCCCTGAGTGAACCAAGTTAAATACAAACATATTGCAGGGAGTCCAATTTTGCTGTGGGAACACATCCTTGTTATAGCATTATTTACATAGAATTTTCCATGCTAGCTACACATACTCCGGTGCAGCACTAAAAAACAAGGTTTTTGTGCTAGTCATCCTAAAAAAGAGAAAAGCTTATACATTAAACAAACAGACTACAGTACTTTCATCTGGTTTGTAAAAATATTCTTATATGGGCTTTTCATAAATTTCACTTGAGGATGCAGCATTTATCTATCAAACAAGTATTTAATAAGCAGGGAATGTTATACTTATCTCTATTCCAATCTACACAACTACATTTTATTTGTGGCCTTGTCTGTCCTTTGATGCAAATATCTGATTACCTACATAACAACTGTTCGAGCAATTTTTGAAAATATGTCTTTTATGTCTGAGTAGTCAATTGCATATACAGTTATCTCAACTACAAAATATAAGTGGATTCCCTTCACTTAATGTATTTAAAATAAATATGAACCACAATAATTTTTTTAATTTGTTGCTCTCTGAGATAATCCTTCTTACCATTTTCTTGGCTATGTAAACATATATTACTATTACTACTACTACTACTATTATCAATAATATTAAATTAAAAAATTCCAGGTTTCCCTAGAATTGGAGATTTCTTCTCAGAGACTTCTGGTAGGGTTTTTTATTACATTGCTTTTGTGAGACTACTGAATTTTAGGAGCTTTGCTATGATACCTACTTCCTTGGATGGTGCTGTCACCGGCAATGAGCAGAATTCTCAGCGAACATATTTGTGTATGAATCATATTGTACTCCATTAAGTTTCCTCTAGAAGTGTGATCCAGAGCCAATTACAGTTAATGGGAAGGTTTCACCTTTCAACTATAACAGATTTAGGCATGAAAAAAAAAGAATAGCATGTGACCAATCATACCCCAAAAGTTACTCAATGCAAAAGGTAAGTAATTATA
Organism: Peucedramus taeniatus; assembly: GCA_013400575.1. NCBI lineage: Eukaryota > Metazoa > Chordata > Aves > Passeriformes > Fringillidae > Peucedramus > Peucedramus taeniatus. The sequence continues at coordinate 65,147 of WBNO01031886.1, read as the reverse complement.
GAACATCCATTCCTAATACAGTGGGAAGATAATTCATTAAAGATACTAGAGAGAACACACTAAATAAATATCTCACTAGCAGAAATTAGGTATGTTTAGCAAGCAGTTGCAAAAGGTCTGTTTTATCAAAACTTTTATTTGATAATGCTACACAATAATTTTAGCTATGCTCTCACAGGTAATGTAGCTGTCTTTAATCAAGTGGCAGAAAATCCTACCTGTTAAACATTGAATGGATAAAGCAAAACAAAGCATGAATCATTCAGTAATTTTTAATTATTTAATAATAATACAACTACTCTGTGTCCCCTCAAAAGAATATTGATCTCCCTCTGCCATGTCATACTGACCTCAATAAATGTATTCATTCTTTGTGCTTGTAATTACTTTCAGGCCTGCTTAACTCCTTGAAGAATGAGAAGTTGTATTGAAGACAATCTACTGAACAGACAAATCATACCCATCAAGTCAAGCATTAATCTAAGCTGTTCCAGGTTCAGAGTCTAAAACTGTGCTTAGTTCTGATCTGGCATTGGAAGAATGTGAGTGCAGAGACTATAATGCTGTCAGCTTTATTTAATTAAAAACAAAGACTACATGTTGACTGAATTATGAAAAAAAAGAAGCAGACCAGCAATATTTACATGCTTTGCTTTCCTTCTCAAAGCCTAATATATCTGGACACTTTAAAAGTGTAAGTGCATAATTTGTATTAACTCTTTCTTTGAAAGGAAAGACCAAATTCATACAACAAGAATCTGCAAATTTAGGAAACCACCTCAAAATTTTAGCCCTGATTTTTATTTATTATAAGGCATTTATTCCACTCTTGTGGTACATTAAGAGATTTCTAGTGGATTTGAATGCAATTTTTGCCATCTAAATACTATAAAATAGATTTTATGAAAGTAAGGCTTGAGAACATCTATTTTAATTTGGTCTCATTGGTACTTTTTAACTGATGAACTTTCCTCACTTTGAACAAATTCTGTCCTCTACATGTGATCCACTTTAAATTTTTCTTGGCTAGTTTACAAAGTGGTAGATTTACGACCTAGTGAAAATAACGAATGAAAAAAAGAATATAAGTGGCCAGTATGAGCTGTTTTTCTCTGCTGTCTGCTTCAGTAACCAAAGTGTTTCAGCCTATAGATTTTAGCACTAGCCTTAATGATGAGCTATCTCTAAAACCAGGAGATGTTTACTTCTGACATGCAATTGATTTATAAATCAGGCACTATCATTGCAAGTTTTGGTTTGGTTTCTGGTCCTTAATTTTGGTTATAATTTTCATTTTAATTCTCTCTCTGGAGGGCATATTTAAACCAGGCCCAGGCTTGGGGGACTGTGTTGAAATCACTTGGAAGAGATACTTCAAATTTTCATACTTTCATATATGAAACTACTGCAAACTCTAGGTGCTTTCTTTGTAAAAAGAAACTTCGAAAAATGGGCCCAGATCCACCCTACATAGAAGAGCCCAAAAGCACCAGTTCAGACTTCATTTTCTTAGGGACAGGGAATACAGCATGGGGTTTGATCTGCATATGCTGTCTAATATATGAGAAATCTTGGAGTCCTGATAGCCTTAGTCCCTGCCACAGAAGTGTATAAAATTTCACAGCTAAGCTGCCAGAAAAGCCAAGACCACACCAGGAAAGCCGTCTGCTTACAAGAAGATACCTGCCAGGTCTTGTCTGCCAAAGCCTGGACTAATGAATGAATACACAATATCCCAATCAATCAAACTGGATTTGTCTTTGCCCCAGGTCTAGGTGAGGTCTGGTATGAGGTGACCATATCTGTCAAGCATGCAGTAGCTGTGGCCAAGAAACTGTCTGTACATTTATGCATTTATCAAGGCAGATATGAATAGAAGTCTTTATTTTTTAACTAAATGTAGGATATACACACACTGGCTGCACGTATCTCAATGTATAGTCATACAAAGGCAGAAAAAGTCATATCTGCAAACGCACACTGCCAAATTTAGGCATGTCTGTATGGAGATAACCATACATACATAGTAATTTTATTTTCCTGCTTGGCTTTGTTCAAAAATATTTCAGTCTTGTATATATGTTTCAGCACAAGCACTAGGACTGTGATTACCTGAAACACTGAAAAACTCCAAACCACAGATTATGTAGTCCTTATAGCCATATTAGAGATTGTAGGGACTATTTTAATGTGCAGGAGTTCACACTGACAATGGTAGCAGACTTTGTGGTTGCTTTCCTGCACAGGTCTAAACCAGGCACAATGAGCATTTCACCCAGGGGTGTGAACAATGCCTTTGAACCTTGGTGTGCTGAAACTGATGACTAGTCCCCACTTCCTGGGAACATGCTCCTAGGTACAGAACAGGGCAGGGTGAGTCAGAGTGGGGCCCGATAAAAGATAATATGGTCATAGAGTAATCACAGATAAGTCATTGCCCAAGGGATGGGAAGATACTTAAATGAAGTGATAGCCAGATATGCTGGTGAGGTGTAGAGAAGACCTGACAGTAGAGTAGCTTCCCATTCTGTCATCCTTCACTAATTCAGATCTATCCTTCTGCCTGTCCTAGCTCCAAGGTGGTCTAATGACACAACACACAGTGGTTCACAGCCAGCAAAAATGTTTGCAGAAGAGAACTGTAGCATAAAGCCTCGAGGACTCCTTGTCTCATTCTCTTTTAAGAGTTTTTAAGTTTTAAGTTGTCTTCACGACAACTTAAAAGTGCCTTGGTTGATGTATGCCCAGATAGGGCCCTCCTCTAGCCTCTCAGTTGGACATATCATCCATATTTTTTTTCAAAATTCAGAGCAACTTTGGTTACTTTTATTGCACAAGCACAGTAAAATGTAACAGCATAAATATTTTAGAAATTTGAGTTTCAAGTTTCTACTGTGAAGCAATGCTGCTCAGAACATGTTCATCACCCCACTCCTGCCTGGAGATTGGTTCCCTGGACCTAGGAAAAAACATAGATATGGTGCAGGTTGTGGGAGTCAGCCTGACTAGGACACAGGGTCAGCCAGACTTCACTCCTAACAAACCAAGCCTTAGCTTCTAGCCCTGGGAAACATTCATCTAAGTCAGGGCAAGCCTGAGATCTCCTCTGAAGAGCCTTTGGAGTAGTTATATTAATTAGTCCAAGTTCTATTCCCCTATTGGTTACTTTTGTTCCATATATGGTATTGTTTATAGAATGTTCCACCCCCAAGACTATCTATTGTTACCTCCCTCTTGTTTCTGGTCTTTGGAGCTTGTCCCTGTACTGTGTTTGGGGCATTGTCCCTATTTTTATTTCTCATTAAAAGTAATTTCCTTTTTGGCCACTCCATTGTTCCTGCTCCTTTTTTTCCTATTTTGCCCTGTGCTCACCCTGAAGTCAGGGGACCCGAAGATTTGTCACAGCCACCCTTACTGCAACACAGGTGTCTGACCTGCAGTGGTAGTGGAGGCCTGTTCCTCCTTGATTGAGAGCTGCCTTTCAGTTCAGGCCATCACCTTTGGCCTCTTCCTGAGCTACACTGAGTTGGCTTTCTGGCTTGACTTTGGGCCTGCCTCACCTCTATGGACTCAAGGATGATCACTGGACATTGGTTGAACCAGTAACCATCACTGGATCTGCTCTTTTCTTCTTGCTCATATGTGGTGGGACTGCCCACCCCACACTGTCCCACTTGCCTTGCTCCAACTTCCCTGCTCTTCCTGGTCCTTGGTAGTCATAGAGGTTCTGCTCAGGGGTTTCAGAAAGAGACTTTAGGTAGATGTTGAGAACTTTTATAATCTTTAATTAAAATAATCCAAACCATTGTATCAGGGTATCCGTATAGAGAATGATGATAATTGTACATGTGCCAGGCAGTGCCTCTGCAGCAATGTTTTTCTGTTGTCCAGAGAATATGCTGCTCTCAAAGAAAAAACCTGCTGAGCATCACAGAGGTTATTTTCATGAAAACACTACATTTTCAAAGATAGGAAGAGTTCCAGGGACCTAGAGTCCAAGAAAGGAAAGCACTATGGTGTCTAGAGCAGTTGGACTGATCCTTGAAAACCAAGGCTGAGAACCTCATGCAGCTACATAAGTATTTTAGGACCACAGAGTAGTTGCAGACACCTCACTCAATATGAGTCAGCTGAGCGTACACTTCCTGTGCAGCCAGCAGGGGGAAATTTGTACCCCTAGAGGCTGAATCATCTTGTCTCAACACAACCCGAATATATTACCTTCTTTCGGTGGCTTAAGGTCCCTGTGAATCATAAAAAGAGTCTAGAAAAGTAGAATCAACTGATCTTTAGACTATGAAAGTTAGATGAGGTGGTTTTTTGGCTGTATAATGAAGATAATTTCCTGAGCATATTACATAAGAGGAAGGGATGAATAAAGAATATGACAGGTTTGGCTTAGGTGGCCTCCATTGTAAAATATACCATAGATCTGTTTTGGGGGGGTTTGGAAGAGAGTAGCATTTTCTGTCCAATGTATTTTGGTCATACAATATGGATTGTGCACTATCTCTAGTTGATTTCACTTGCTGTTCACCTATTGATTTGTCATAAGTGCATTGACATTGTTTGGGATCCCAAAGCTCCTGTGGAATCTCCTCCTAGTACACTTTCATATTAAACAGAGAGTCTGTTCTCCCCTAACTATTCAGAAGTAACTTCTATTAACATTAATGAGAGTTATACATATGCATCAAAGAGAGAATAGACCCTGAGGGCATCGTATGGACGGTCCTTCAATATTCTGTGTCTCTCAGTGGGACTTTGTACAGTATGCCTCTAAATGTAATGGGTCCATTGACTTTGTATCACTCTAGGTCACTAGCCTTAATACAATGTTAATAGAAAGCTTCTCATTAAGATCCTAATTATGTGTGTGGTAACAAGACACACACTATATCTTTCATATTACTGCTTCCAAACCACTACAGTGCCTTCTCTCCTAGGAGCAATATAGGAGTGACCATATGAGGTGACCTCTGCCACATGTGAGCAGCACTCATAAATCCTCATCTGTCAAATTCAATCTCTTCTGGCAGCAGAAGGACATTTTAAATCTAGATGCTTCAATCCTGAATCTGAGAAAGGAGTGTATTAAAGTAGTGCTGATACAGTTATCAGATCAAATGCATTTTCCATGATTCTGCCTGGGATGGATTAAAATGTAGGTCCCTGTGATCAAAGGGCAGTGAATGAAAGCACAAGACTTGTCTCTGTCCTCCAGTTGCATAAACTCAATGTGTTTGTTTCTTTTTTGTTCAGTCTGCAGTGTCTAACACACTACATTTGGGGCTGCAGGTGATGTTTCCCAAACTACCTGTATTATGTAAATGAACTGCTAAAACAACTGAAGCGTCTGATCATTATCAGTCTGAAAGTGGAACAATCAAAACTATAGAAGCAGAGAAGCAGAGCAGTTCCCTGCAATTATCTCTTTTGAAGGAATACATTGATTTGACATTCCTAAGAAGTCAGAGATGTCTGATTTCATAATATAATTTGTAGAAGTAAAAAAGGCAAGTTAAACATTTGCCTACACATATCATGTTTACATGTGTTCAAAGAACTTCCCCAAAACTTTGCAGTCTCTACCAGCAGTATTATTTTTTGAGAGTTGTTCACTGTCGCAGGTTTGCAAACAAATTCAGAAATATGTTCCAACTCAGCTTCCTTAGCTTTTGGGGTTCTCTTCATATTTCAGTGCTTCTGTGTGTTTGTGTGTGTCTTTAGTGAATATACAGATGCAGAGAAAGTACCAAAAAATAGTTATTCTCCCATAGGACACATGAATATAGCATTAAGCAAAGCTGTTTTGCCATGTAGCCTCAAAGCTAAAAAAAGGTGAAATAGATGTAATATGGATTTCTGCAGTGTATCAATTCATGCTGTTGTGAGCTGAGCAAATAATTTGAAATACATAAATCATACAATGAATGTATCTTTCTTTTCCTGCTCGTGAAAAATCCAGAAGCAAAACTTACTTGCAACAAAGGGTTTTGACATTAACAATATATTAAACTGGGACTCCTTTCAAAAATTATCCCCTTTTTATTCTCTTGTGTGCTTTTTCTACACTTCCAAGGACCAGCACTATTATGTGAACAGGTCACAACACTACACTTCCAGATCACTGTCCTCTCCCTACCTGTATGGTTTGTTACACCCAAATTTCTTTCCATCTATCAATTGAGAGGTGATATCCATTGACAGAAGGAGTAAAGCACCTCAGTTATTCCCCACACTGTGCTTTACTAGCAGGCTCTGCTATTTATTTGCTTAGTTACACATATGCTTGAGTACCTTGCTGAATGAGGGCCACAAGGAAGAATGTAAATATTTTAAAACCTTCCTGGGTTAATCATGAACAGCTGTCTCCAAATATTCCATATACAGTATTCAAGATGTGTAACTGAGTTATGAGTGCTTCCCTAAGTCACGTGGCACAGTTTCACTCTTTGGTCCATGAGCAATCTCCTGTGTGACTACTCATGCATGTGAATGCCTATGTGTGACTTTGAAATTCACTGGCCATGAATTTCAAGAGAATTAAGCTCCACTGTGCAAGTACTTACTGAATTTGGAAATGAAAGTAAGAGTGAATGTGGTCCAAGAGGTTGTGCTGATGAGTGCCAAGGAGCCTCAGCAAGAGGCTTTTTAGCAAAATCCTCGATCTGTGTTTCCCCCAGCCCAGGTGGACCTGGCCACATGTCAGGGCCTCCTCTTCCAGAGTAAAAATGTCTTGTTGGTACAAGCTGTTGTTTCAAAAATGCAACTAGACCAGAGTGAGAGTTTTGAGGGAATACTTTTATTTGCCAGTGAAACAGCTTCAGATATATTGAGTACTGAAGAGTGAGTGCCTCAGAGGATTTAGGCATCATTCAGTTTATTTATTGAAATCAGCCTGTGTGTAAGCTATGTAGGTAAAAATGCTTATATGGTAGTAGATGTGCTTTTTGAGACAGGAAAAGAATTCTTCTCAGATAATTATTCTTGAGGATAATTTATTTCAATAACCGGATCAGGACATTTGAGTGATGGGTAGGGGGGCAGTGAAATATTCCTCCCACACTTGAGAAGTGAGAAGTGTCCACACGTTCATAAATATTTATGTTTTTCCAAACTGATTCAGCTTTTCTCTTCTTCTAGTGTCCTGGGGAACATGCTGGGAAAAGAGCACAACTGAAAATGAAATAGAGAACTGCTTCAATTAAATGTAATTTTAAGTGGCATGAAATTAAGCAAACCAAGAGTAAGAAAATAAACAGAGCAGCTCCAGATTTTCCTTAGTGTAAGTTCTTTGACTTCAGTAGAGTTACATGAAAAATATAATTTTACTCCCTCCCTCTCCCTCTCTCTCTCTGTTTCTGTGCCTGAATTCTTGATGTCAGCTTAAAAAGGAGAGTGAGAGAGAGAGAAAAAAAGAGAGAGAAGAGTCTATGGAAATTAACGTTTAAGCTTTCAGAAATGTACATTTAATGAAAAGTTTGGAAATAACCAACCTTTCATGGCCCAAAGAATTACTGAAAAAGATCTTCTGTGTTTGCAACCTTGTTGGCAGTCAGGCTGTCTTGGGCAGCAGTAATTTTCAGTCAGAGGACTGCCATAAAAGCCTGAAAACCCACAGAGCTAATAGAAAACAGGCAGAGAAAGTGAAGTCTAACCCAGGAATTCATAGGCTGAGGCTTCCAAGCTCAGTTCAGCTGTGTGAGGTCTGGCTGAGTCACGCACTGCCACAGATTGAACTGGTACATCTAGAATAGCACCAGACTGAAGAGCTTGGCGTGTAAAGTCTGGGGTTAGGCTCCAAACACTTTCCTGGTGAGACTTCATCCAAGGGAGTATTTTAGCCAGCAGTCTCCCTGCCTGCTGGGGAGCATCCCTGTTTTTAATTCTCTGCCCTTCTATGTTTAAGTTCCCATAAATATCATGGGAATTAATTTGTGCTGGTCCCTGCTTTAAACTGAGGCAGTACTATGCATGATGCATCTTTATGCTTTCAGAGACTTTCTGGTGTGTAAATCAGTCACTGTGGACTGATACAGGCAAACCTTTGGGGAGTGCTACAAGAAGAGTAGTGAAAGAAGACATGCTAGGAAATCAGGGGAAGGACATATGTATGATTACATTAACATATAAACACAGACTGAGAACAATATCAGTATGAGTCATTTAATAGAAGAAAACAACTTTGGGCATTTGCTTCTAAACTTGTTTTCTTTGTAAGCTGTTGAGAAATATTTTAAACTAAACACAATTCCCCCACTGGTAAGAAAGAAACAAAGAAAACTGAAAATTGCTAATGTAATTTAGTAAAGGACCAGACAACTCTTTTTTTATTAAATCCTTGGCTCCTACAGAACACAATATTTTTTTTTTAATGCATTTCCCCACTTTTCTGAGGAAACCTTTATGATGGTACACATGAAGCAATAACCTTACTTTTCGCCGCCACGTACATCATGGCCTTAAATCTACACTACTTCCTCTAGCCACTCTTGCACTGATTCAAGTGGCAGAAAGGCTGAAAATGGCTGGGTTTCCTTTTCCTCTGCAGTCCTGGACAGTGCTGCACATCTCACGTCTGTTTGCATGGTTTAGGACTCTGAGACCACTAAAAGCAAATAAAAGCAAGAAGAAATGGGCAAACACATAGAAAACCCACAAAAATGTAAACATAGGTGTATGTGAGCTCAATTAGGGGAGGTTAAAGCTAATCATTCAACAAGATTGGTGGAAAGATCATAAAATAAAGAGTATTATTGTTTTTAAAATAGAAACAAAGTAGAAGAGAACACACAAAAAAATCAAGACAAGCTTCATGTGGAGATACCTGCAGATTCTGATAATGAGAGCAGTGTAATGGGCTGGGCGCTCTCTTAGGAATGGAATCACAAATTCCATTTTGAAAGGGTCATGGCTGGGAAGAGAGACTTCAGGACACAGTTGCTCTCCCAAAGCCGACAACATTCAGATCTGATGTATTTGTCTGGCTCCTGCATCTACTGCGCTGGGGTAAACCTCAAACACACACCAGCTACAATGTTGAGAAAGTTCTGATCCCCATTTGCCTCCCAGCTTCAAACCATCTTCAGTAGCAACTGCAACAAGGAAAACTTTATTGCACTCTAGCTATGAGAAAGAGAGTTACTTGTGCAACGATTTTCAGAGCTTCAGAAAATCTGAAAATGGAAATGAATATGAAACATTTGGGTGGGGATTGGGGGTTATTGATAAATGGGTAGAACTAGAAGCACATAAAAAACATTGAAGGGTGGGCCTCTAAAACTGGGTAAGTTTCAGGTATTCACGTTGGGTAAGGCTCAAAAAATTCTGTTTATGTGAATGGAAGCTCCACAGTATCGCTGTCATCTCAGAATGGCAGATGCTTGTAGGAAAGGATTTTTTTAGGACTTTAGGACAGCAGCAAAGTTAGATGAGCTTTTCATGCCTGAATGATACTTTACATGGATAACTTAGAGAGTGTTTATCTCCACTCTCTCAAAGGTTTTGGATTTGGTTTGGTGTTTGGATTAGCTCTTATTTTATCTGGCTGCCCTTAAGAGGAGTACATTTACATTTTGTTCCCTGCAATATAGAACTGTGTGGCTTCCCTAGGGAGCGTGGTAGCCTGATTGTCTGTTTCTGGGCACACTTACTAGTTTGAAGAGCTTTTCAGGACAGTTAGCAATTGAGGACATTTTTCATGGACAGCAAAATCCTGAAATCAGCAGTGAGCTTTTTCTCAAAACCAGATCACCTTTTCAGGATGATGCCCTCTTCCAGGGCAGGTTTATGATCTACTATGAGGTGCCAAAAATGCTAATGTTTGAGCTAGGGTGGCTGTCACCCTGGTAGGACTTTGAGTTAACAGTTGTGGAGTCTTTGCTGTTGGTGATTCTTGCTTTAACTGTGTGGTAGGAGAGTCATCTTGGTATGATTTGGGGTTGTTCGAATGTGTGTGGGTCACTTCAACTGAAAAGAATTTCATAAATACACAGTGCAATATAAGATACAGCTCTGAACACAGAAAATTAATGCTGTGTTAAGCTATGGCTAAAGCTGGAATCTGTCCTGTTGACTCTCTATGGGTTTTTATCAGCTTTTACCATCCACTCATGGCAGTGTGGTATGTGTTGTTATCTGCAATTTGCTAATAAAAAGGTGGGAAGGTTAAATTTGTTCTTCCGTAATTCCCTTCCTCTAATTTCCCTTCTTGTAGTGATTATAAAGGTTCTTGTAGAGCCCTATAAAGTTTAGTAACTACAGGACCAGAGCCTGAATCTGTACTGAAGCCTGGACAAAGATAGTGGAAAAGTGCAGAACAGTTTCTGCTCCACTCCCTGCACACACAGGGTGGACCCAAACTTGAGCTGCATGTTTACCTACTATGTCCACTATGAAGGCAAATGCCTGGAATGGCTTATTCTGTTCAGCTTAAAAAGAGCAATGCTACATCAGCTGGGTTATGAATTTTTCTCTGTTTGGAAAGTTCCAGGTTTAAAAATAAGAAAATGAAAAAATGCTAAATCCCTAAAACTTGAAAGTCAAGATATTCCCACACGGCATAGGCCAAATCCTGAAGGGCTTTATGATACATTTCTCTTGTGCAGGGACGCCAAAAACAGGAGGAATCTCTACACATGCACAGCAGAGAAAATCTCTGTGGCAGCTGTTCACATTTCCTTGTGGAGGGAAGGGGGAGGAAGTAGGTGTTTTGTGGCCCAAATCAGTAGCTTTGGACAGCACACAAAAGCTTCAGAGTCAGCGTCAGAGTGGGGAGCAATGAGCAGTGTCCACTAGTCCACAGCCAACAGCCAGCAGCAGCCCAGCTGTGGGCCAGGTCTGTGGTTTGGAGGCCCCTGAGCTCCTGGGACCGAGGATTCCTTTTACTCAGGTTGGCAGTGCTTCAGGCATCAGACTTTCTCTTAAAGTCTCTACCCCATTTCTCAGGATTTGATTATGAGCTAATTAGAAGGCAATTTTCTCTAAGACAGCATCTTTTGATTACATTGAGAAAGCACACTGCAGTGTTGTTTTTTCCTCCTTTATGAACCATTTTTGTCTTCCAATGTATGAAATTTTTTTTGGGGTTTTTCTTGGACTTTTATTTCAGTGGCATGACAGTAAATCTGCCTGCAGAAGTCCAGTAACTTTCTTACACTTTGCAGCCTAAGTGGAAGCCTCAGTTGGGCAAGTTTAAAATGAAAAGTTCTGGTGCTCGTTACAATAGCAAAACCTTTTAATAGCACCAGAGAGGCAGGGGAACTTCACCAGATAACTAAATCCATTGATCTCTAATCCTTTGGGCCATACTTACTGTGGAAGACTTGCATGCATGGCTTCAATCCAGAACCGCATGCTGCCAAAAAACGCTTAGTACGTTAGCAGCCAACAAAAATGTAAGAGGTCTGCTCTGCATGTGGGAAACAACATAAAAAGAAGTGGTTTTTTAGCTTAGTCTGACAAACGTTAGCATATAACACTGATATTAAAATGAAATGGCAGAAAGTCTCAATCATATCTTGGATGTTGGGGGACTTATATGTGCTAATTAAAAGGGACTGGGTGGCACTTTAGGCTGCTCTGTTGTAAGTTTCTTCTCAAGTACTCCAGTTCAAAACCTTCCTCAGGGAAGAAGCTGCTATTAATGTGCATTTCTTGCAGGCTGAAACATTAAAAAGAGACATCTACTAAAGACAGATGCATTTCCTCCTCTATTTAGACACAAATACAGATGTTATTCATATCAAATATATATCATTCTCTGTCTCTGGTGACTGATCTTAAAGAACTATAAAATCTAGCTAAATATATTTATAGCTTTATAGTACTGCCTATACCCAGATAACTCTTAATGCACTTCTTTATAAATATCAATTAATAATGCACATCAGAGGCAGGTTTGTATTAAATAAAAGTTCATGCTATGCCTTCCAGGTACCACTGACAACCTCAGAGACCCTGTAAATGCAGAAATCTGCATTTTTTTTAGATAATACCACTAAGTCATACTGACCCTTGAGGTTTTCGCTGTGTACTTGATACTTTCCACTTTTCAGCTTACCAATATTTTTCTTGTGTATGTGTACACACACATGCACACATTCCATATAAACTCAGTATAAATCACTTTTCAGAGTGCTTTTCAAAAAAAATTCTTTGTGTGTGTCAAAGGACCTACGCATGGAATTCTTTTCATGCAGAGAAAGGCAGGCACTGTATCAATAGTAAACACCCCAGACAGGACAATCACTGATTTTTGTTTGTATCAGGATGACATAAAAAACCCCATGATTATTCCATTTCTCTGACTACAGCTTTCAGAGATATTTCTTGCAGGCAAGTTCCAGCTTCCTGAGGGCTTGTGCAACTCTTATGTCCGTTGGGACTTTCTTCAAATAATGGGAACATCAGGTGAGGATGGCCACAGTTGAGGTGAGGTCATGGACAGACCTGATACCTTCCAGAAATACCCCTTAATCTGGTACTTGTTCCCATTTGTACAAAGGTGACCTCGCAAAATCAGACACATTCTTCAGCAAGTATCTCTTAAAAGTCTAGAGCAAACACCATAATACCCAGGATTTGTGAATGATTTGGTCTGGAATTTGTATATTTAGTAACACTGGTGTATTTGTAGGTGCAAACTGGACATGTCTAAAACATATTCTGAGTAAATATTATTCACTCAAGTTCCAGCCTCTGTTCTCAGTCACCTTCTATCACATGGACAAAAGCCTTTGAGTAGGTGTAAGGTTTGAGTCACAGAGGAGTGGGCATGGCCTGAGCTACTCCCTGGCATGTGCCCAAAGCACATGACAGCCCACTCCATGGATGGGCAGGGCATGCTCACATAACATGTAAAACCTGTGGCTCATGTCACCTATCTCAGCTCTGGTGCCCTTCCAGAAACGGCTTGGAGGTTGCATGTTGCAAGATGTGGAATTCATGGCTGACCTGAGCTTGGATCACCCAACTGTACCATGCTGTGATCAAGTGTCCAGTGTCCACCAATAGCAATGCACAGACCTGAGCCAGGGAAAATACCAGACTTCACCCTGATGCCAAAGCCAGGTTCTCAGGATGCTTTGCTGTTTCAGATGCCTCATTTCACAAATCCAACACAACATGCCAGCTCTGTAGAGCCAAGATCAGGGAGAGGTAAATAATTTAGATAATCTCAGGAGGCAATCAGCAACTCACAAGCTAGGCTTTTTAGACAGAGTTTTGGTAATGTATCCATAAGTTAGAATGGAGCCACTAGGCATCATTGACAAACATGTCATCTGCCTCAATGTACTTGGAATTAAAGGCATTTCACAGAGCAAAAGTAAGCTATTAATATCCCGTGTTCATAATGCTACATTTCTTGGCTGTTTTTTTGTACTTCTGAAAACCCTACAATAATCTCCAGTTCTAATTCTACCAGATCCCTTTCTTCTGGTTCACAATAATGAGATATTACAATATCCTCTGGAAGACAGAGGCACTGACAGAATGCACTCCAGCACTGCGTGTTCTACCATACCACAGCACAATGGGATGCCATTACTGGGAACCAAGTCTGCTCAATCTTGTTATGTCCTTCCAGAGCCAAATCCTGCTTGACTTACTCATGCAAAAATCCTATTGAATTCAGTGGGCATTTTGCCTGAGAGGGGAGCAGTGAAGAGCCCTCCCTCTTATTCTTCAGGCTTTTCCCTGATGAGGGGCCTGAGCATTCAAGATGTTGAGCTGCTGCTGGGTGGCCCAGGACCATGTATCTTCTCAGGAGAGCTCCAGTAACCCCTAAGACAAATTAATCAGGTAATTAAGAAACTGATTTCTGATGAGCTTTGTCTTTTCAGTTTTGTTTTGTTAATCCATTAAAGCAAACCTTCAATCAAATGCTTTTATTTTTAAACTCTTTTGAAATCACAAGCTTTTATTTACTTGCGATAAAAAATACTATTTGCCTGTGAAAGCAGATCATTCAAAACCAAGAGAAAAACATTTCCTCTGTTCACCCAAAAGTTGTAAGCTGCCAGGAGGGCTTTCTTGACACAGCAGCATGTTTATGCTACAGCCCTTCAGACCAATATCTCTTCCCAAGATTATACTGAGGTTTTGGCCAAACAGAAAAATATTTAACTTAGATTGGGGAGAAAAAACCCCAAACAAATACAACAAAACCTTCTCCCCTTCCCCCCTCCCACATTTAAAAAGCATTAATAGCTTCTAACTGACCTGTTGAAAACTCAGGGTATTTTCACTTTTTTATGATTATTTACTCTAACAAGTTCACATGACTTATTTAACCAGTTATTGCTGTCCGGATAAAATAGAAATGAAATTGGTGTACCTAGATAATGATCCATCAACCCTTCCTTTTTGAACCCCAGGATCTAGCCTGTTGAACATGCATTGCTTTTTAATGATATAATAATTAATTATATTTCTGACAGAGCCCCACACATGAACCTCCAGATTAGACTATGGATTTGACATACCTGAGAACAACTGACAACTGCCCCTCAAGGACATTTGGACATTTTTCACATGTGGGTTCCAGTAGTATTGGTCATAAGATCAAATCTCTGATTCTTTCTCTCACCAAACTTAACCTAAGGACTAAAATTGTAGATTTGTCACTTAACAACACCTTCTGCAGCTTCTTTCTTTTGTGCTTGCACAATGATTTCCAGACATTTGGTGCCTATTGCTCACCCAAGAACCTTAACATAGCAGCCAACTATAAATCTGTTTCTATTCCCAACAACCATTTTAAAATCCAAAAATCCTCTTTCACAGATTTTAAGGACTCTTTCAGAAGGTCAAGTCACCGTCTGTAGACATATTACTGTTGATGTATTTTCCAGTCCATGTTATCTTAGAAAGAGTGAGCAGTTATTGCCATTTGATTATATCCTCCCCCACCAACCCCCTCAATAAAGCAGGATAAATATATATGGGTTTTGAAGGACAATTTTGGTTAGAATTTCCTGTAACAGATCAGTTCCTTAGCATGTGAGTCCACCTTTTCCTTTCACTAAATATGCTCCAGCTGGTTCTGTGGAGAACTGTGACACATGTATAGAGTCAACAGGAGTTCCCGTTGTGGAAGGTTAATGCATAAATTATATTTCTCCTCCCTATTCATCTCTTCTAAAGTTTGAGTGAATGGTTGCAGCAGTAATAATTAAGTAACATGAAATTATATAAAGGAGGTATGGATTATGTCATTACACTTGCATGCATATAAAGTATCCCTTTTTGTGGGAAATTAGGTATTATTGCCAAAGATACTCATAAACAAGGAAAATAAGAGGAGAATGTTCTCCTCACCCAGATTCCTCAAGTTAACTCCATGTCACTCAAACTCTACAAGAATCCAACTCACTATGACTTCTTTTATGTTGTTTTGGATCCCGTTTTACATAAGTAACTATACAAGGGGGAGATATTTACATCAGAAGTAGTACGCAGGATTTCAGAGGATTTCAGGAACACACATGTTTTTAGCATCCCATTTATTTAAGCTGTATCTGCATTTTCTTTCTGAAGTGAAGGCAGTATCTTTCATCACACTATTGAGAAGAATGAAATTTCTTATGGACTACTAAAAGTCACGGAAAATTTCCGGTTGTAGATTGGATGGGCTTTTGAGTGATCTCAGGCATTGGTCAGTGTGGCTACCCCATGAATAACTTGCACTGGTTAGAGGACCAACTCCAAAATGCATTTAGACTGACTAAAATACACTTGGTTTGCATAGATAAACAGGAATTAAGCTGCTGAAGTACTCAAGAATACTCCTCCAACACAAAATGCGGGTGTCACCATAGGACATATTCACATAATTTTGCTTACATTAGTTAGCTAGGACAGCAAGGTGTGGTGACACATGCTTTAGCCCTGGCTGTATTGTCCTGTGCTTGCAAGCCTAACTTCACTGTTGTTGCTGGATGGAAAAAGATCAGGTATGCTGGAAAGCATGCCTTTATTTTACTGGGTAGGCACCCCCTCAAAAACTTTGCAGTGGGAGCACTATCTGCACCAAGCCATTTCCAGAACCATTTCTACAGCTCTCATTGATGAAGTTCTTGGTTCTAACTGGCATAAACAGTTCACTGAAATGATGGGGCAAAAGTAACTTTGTCTTCATTTTTCTGAAGCATTAACTATAGCAATGTTTTGTACTGGTGGAGCTCTTAGATATGTTTCAGTTTAATACCACAGCATCAGCTGTATGTACTTCTTTCCTGTTAAACAGTTAAGTAAAACCTAACCCCGGGTCAGTATCCTTAATTCCACCGGGGAGTATAATAATAAGTTCTTCCTTCTTTCTTGCTTGATTTTTTTTTTTTTTCCCTTAAACTGGTGAACTGTGACAGAGTTATTTTGCAACTTAACAAGTCTGCAAATTATTCTCATTTCCTCTTTGGCATTACTCCTCACTGAGCTGATATAACTAGCATTTAGTAAAAAACACTTTAGGTAAGGTTTTTATATTCACAGAACTAGAGAAATGCACAAAAGTAATTTCTGGAATTGGTTAAACATCTCTACAACTAACTTTGTCAAAGTAGGATTGTTGAGTTGAACTATTAGGTGCTGAAGTGTAGAGCAAGAAGAGCTGACTTATTTCTTATGATAATTGAAATAATTTCAATTCATTTCCTTCTTGGTTGGACAGAAACACATTTTCAATAGTAAAGAAATCTTGAGGGAATCCATTGACCTAACCAGTCTTAAAATGCAAGAAGTTAATGGACAAAAATGATATTCATCTTCAGTTTATAACAGCATTTTCTTTCCACAGAACCAAAACCATACAAAGGCAAAGTATATTATAAGAGCAACTGCTACTCTGTAGATACATGACCTTTGTTTTATGTAACAATTACTGGGTTGGTGGAAAAATAAAATAAAAAACCCCAACAAATTTTTATGCTAAGATAATAAATTATAAATTATGAAAGTCTAAGGCACTAAGCAACTTGTAAGCAACAGTCCTGTCTCTTAGCAACGAGCCATGGAAAGCAGCTTGTTGATACGAATAGAGCAGACAGGATTGTTTTGCAATGATTACCACCAAGGAACTAAGAACAACATTTTAACACCTGCCTCAGGGCACTTCTGCACCTAGCTATCCATCTCTCCAGTGGCCCACAAAGCCTGGGCTGGATGCCAAGTGGCTTCTGGGTCCTACCTCCTTCCCAGAGCTGGCCCACTGCAACAAAAAGGACCCTAGAGGAAAGATCAAAGAGGCAGAGTTTAGGTGTGTTGCACACTTGTGCCCACTTCTATTTCTTCAAATGCCTTTTTGCAAAAAAATGCAAGATCATTAGTGTAAATGTTTATTTTTTTTCTTCTCTCTCTGCCCCTTTAGTGCTGTGTGTCTAATCTATACTTAGTATTATGAATGAATGCAGACAAGTTTTTGATATCAAGCCAACATTTTTTTACTGCAGTTTTATTCTTAAATACCCAGCATTAAGAGTTGGAGGAACAGTGCAATAAGCAGCACCTTGTTGTTGTTTTGCCATTGTGCTGGTTTCAAAAACATACAAAGAAAATGTTTTCAGGAACAAAGTGTCTGCTGAGTCCCTAAACTAACATCAGTGGTGGCTCATTCACTCTCTCAGGTAGAACATTATGATAGTGAAGGGAAGCTGTAGAGAAGACTAGTAAAAGTTAAAGGAAAAAAAAAAGGGTGATGTGAAGTCCAGGCAGATGAAGAAAAAATCTTAGGAGAGGAGTGAAAAGGGAAGGGAAGGGAAGGGAAGGGAAGGGAAGGGAAGGGAAGGGAAGGGAATAAAAACTGTGTGAAAGTGAGAAAAGCATGATAACAAAAGATAGAAATGGGACAGCAGAGAAATAGAACAGAGAAAGAAATATCATGAAGACACACATACTGCTTTGCTGTTGGCAGGAGTAATTTCCCTTGCAGAAGAGAATGCAGGGAGAACAGCTAAAAGGAGAATTTAATTCTGATCTGCTGGAAATCCATCATTGACTCATGAGACCTGGCAATTCTTCCAGTCCACTTTAAGCCCTAAGTGAGTTGGAGCACTGATCAAAGCCTACAGGCCAGCTTAGCCTATAACCCCATCTATCTCCACATTATACCTGAATTTATTAAGCAATACAACTGTGCTAAGCACGTTTCTATCAACATAGCTTTCCTGCTGCTGACTGGAATGCACATATGCCATTTTTTTTTCTGTACCAAACTGCCCCATACTTACTAAGGATACCTGGAGTTGAGTTGGAATATATTTGTTTCACATGAGAAATTTACATGAAGGCCAGAGACACACTTCAGAAAGCCAGGGGTTTGTTATTTCTTTTTAAAATTCCCTATCCAGAGTAGATTGATTTAAACTAAATTTTCTAAATGTAACTACTGCCATTGCTGCATAGGCACATTAAACAAATGCATGGGTTGATCCACCTCTAAAAACTATTTGTTTTCTCTGATGCAAAGTCCTGGAGGATTTGGTCATTGTGTCTTATACACCATTAAGGCTCACCAGGCAAAAGTAGGCTTTCTCCTTCACTTTTCTTTTGGGTGATTGAATATGAAGTCCAGCTCACTGCACATCCTTATGTGAGATAGTTTAACACGGTACCTCGAGGCTCTGTGGTCCCAGAATGCAGCGCAGCTCACTGGCAGTAGTTCAGCTGAAGACTAAACATTTGGCTCAGTGACAGCAGAGCTGCCAAGAGTTGGCAACAAGAGACTCACAGGGAAGCAGCAGGCTGCTAAACCCTTTCACATTTTTAATTAGATCCACACACCCATGTCTTTGAGCTATCATAAATATACAGATGACATAGAGAGCATTATTTGGGGTAAGGGAAAAAAAAAAAGGAAGAAAAGAAAACTGTACTGTGGTATCTCTTACCTTATTAAAATAATTTACCTACAGCTAGTCTTTGGAACTAACAGGGGAAAGAAAGGGGTTGTGACATTTAACTCAGATAAAAGTCTCTCCCTGTCTACAGTCGAATTCACCCTGCACGCTGAAGATGCAGGGTCCTGAGATGACTGACACGGCGCCTCAGCTGCAATAGCATCGCCAGAAGAGGGCATTATTGGCAGCAACTCCAGTGTGTAATTTCCCAGAAGAGCTATATGTTCGAGCTCTAAGTATTCTTAAGTGCATATCTTGCGATGATGTTGTTGTTAAAATTATTTGTTTTGGTTTTTTGTCATTTAGACTGTTGCTATTACTTTCTAAAAACACCTTGATATACTAAAGACTCTTTAATTTATTTTTTATTAATTTCTATGCAAAGATATTTTCCAAGTCCAGTTCTTCCTAAACTTTCTTTCTTCTTGACTTTCCTGGTAAACTTCTTCCTTCAAAATAATTATGATATTTGATTGGTTGTTTAATTTAATTCCATTATTTTTTATTAGTGATTACACAGAGCAATTCCCCTGCCACTCATCACTTTTTTTTATCTGACACCATTGAGAGCAACAGCAATAAAGACACACATCAAATACATTTCATATTAGCAATTGACATCATCATAAAAGACAAGCCAATGCATAGGGTTAAAAGATCTCTTCTTATGTCCAAGGACTGTGACACTCAAAGTATTGCCTCTTGTCTCTTTTGTTGTAAAGCCTTAACATTTTATTCAAAATAAAAACTGTAGCTGTATCATCAACCTGCAGTGTAAAAGCATGCACAAAGGATCTTTGCAACTGGCCTGGAAGGGCTAGGATTTTCTTCTTGTATTTTTCCTAATTTTAAAGAAAATCTAATAATGAAACAAAGTACTTGAAATGCTGTAGGGGGAAAAAAGAATCACATGTTGTCCCGCCTGGAAGCACAAATTTTATAAATAGACACTATAGCAAACATCAAAGAAATTTCTGTGCAAAGAAACCAACAGATCATGTATATTTTACATTGCCCTTTTATTCCAAACTGTGTTAGCCACACACTGCCAGTTAACTCTGAATGTGCAAACCACAAGCAAGTCTCTTCATCCTGGATATCTCGAAAATTGTTTGTGCCATCCTTGCTTTTTTCTCCTGTGTAAGTTAAAATTACCCACGTCTTACTCCCCTTGATTTTTCTCCTGTGTACTTCGCCACAAACTGAGAGGCACAGAGTGACCCAGTACTTTTGTCTCCTCGTGCACCCAGGGCAGGTCCTTGGTGAACATTTCAGACAACAAGATCTGTGACCATTACCAGCAAATCTGCCCTGACTTTGTGTCCCAAGAAACTTTATTTGTCTCTTAGTATGCACTCTGCTCTGCACCAAAGACATGAATGTATAGGAAACACCTCTTACAAATGGACTGTACAAAACACACTGCAAACCTTCAAATCCACACCATAAGGTTGTGAAGTAAGACATGGCAAGGATGTTAAATCATTGTGTGGGGCATCTATCTAACATTTGTAAAATGATCATCAGAATACAACTTCCCCATTGCTGTAGGCTACCAGAATCCATATAAGTGAATAAAAATGGAAAAAAAAAAACAAAAAAACAAAAAAAACCCCAAAAAAACCAAAACAAAAAAAAAAAAAAAAAAAAAAAAACAAAAAAAAAAAACAGATAAATATCATTGATCCTCTTAACAGTTTACTGCTGCTAGTAATGAGGTACCCTTCTTAGGGGTAAATTCTAAAAGTACTTATGTGAAATGAAAAAGAAATTTAAAAAATAAAAAAAAATTACAAAAAGATTATTAAAGAATCAGCCTAGAATATCAGCCCCAGATTTTCACCGAACTTCCACATGACAGAAGCTCAAGAACATTTCACAGGTACAGACACAGAGAAAACATCTGCTAACAATAGTACTAATAATACTGTTTCTCATTATTAGCTATGTTATAAAACTGATTTCTTTGCTAGCAAAAGCATATTGTTAATAGCTTCTGTATGAGTTGTATCAGTATTAAATAAGCAAGTTTCAATGTAATTAATACAAGTGATCTTGTATCTCAGTTACATGTATCTTATCTGGAAGAAGGCATTTTAACAGAGATGTATTCTTTAATGAAGTCTGGGCTTTAGTTTATCAGACATTCAAAAGAAGGAGCGGTGCCTCTTTTCTTCCCTCTCACTCTCTTTCTTCCTTATTTTCTTCTGGAAGGTAACTATCTTGATACTAACCAGCCCCAAGCATGTTTACTATAACTGTCCAACAGAGGTAAATACCTGTGCTGATTCATTAAAATTCTTGTTCAGATCTGATCAAACCTTGGATGTCAAATCTGCAGTCTGCCCATGCAAGCTTCCCCACGCCAGCCTTTTTCAGACCTGCCAAGTTACCAGGCCTCTGGCTATTAACAATTTTATTCAGAGGTTTCAGCAAAAAAAAATGGACAAGTGAGAAGCAAGAATGGAAAATCCTGTTTAAATCATCTACTCTATTTCCATGTCACTGCTGGAAACTTTGCTAAATTTACAGACTTTGCTGTCATCAGTGCTAAAAGAGGTTTCTGTGTACAGCTTTTGCTGCATCCATGCAGCAAGCTGTTAAAAAAGATGGGGTAGATGGGTGTGATTTTGACCTTTCCAGAATGAGTGTGCCTCTCTGGATATAGAAAGACCTAAACCAGAGTTTGTGCACACTGGTGTGAGTATTTCCATCAATTCCACTGAGCCTCAGGGCAGCCCTGAGGGGAAGAGAAACAAGAATGATGGCTTGTGTTTGTCCTCATCCCCAACCTCCCATACTTACACACCCAGAGTGAAGTAAGGCTGTAAAGACCTGGCCTTGGACTGCTCTTTGGTGGGCACATGGGGAGAGGTTACTCTGCTGATGTTTTGAACTGTCTGGGCACAAGATATTCCCCAAAACTGAAACTGGATCATGTAGCACAACAGTGCCTCTCAACACCTTTCCCTGCAGAGATCATTTGATTAAGCATGACATGTAAAACCTAAAGCACAATGCATTTGTTTCAGAGTTGGGTGTACCTATGACACTAGGAAAACTGGCAGAGTGCATGTCTGGCTGTAAGACATGGTCAGAAGTCTGCAAGTGAAGTGTTACCTTCCAGTGCCCAAGCACAACTCAGTGTTTCTGTGTTACCCCTTTCTGGCACTAAAAATGAAATATGGGAGAAAAAAAAAACAAAACAAAAATGTGTCTTTGTGCCACTGTAAATCTGGTTCCGAGATGCTCTCCTTTGGCTCAGCCCCACCAATCAGCCTTTCTTGGACTTCTTTACTTACAGAAATGGCTGAAGGACATGTTTGGCACATCCTCCTTTTAGTCCAGCCCTTCCTCCTTACATCCCAGTCTGGAAGCAGCCTATATGCCAGAGCCTGTTAGGGCAATACTCAGAAGGGAGCCCAGCACAGAGAACGTGCCTGAAAGCCCAATACCAGGCACTGCTTGGTCCAGTTGCACTGGAGAGGTCAGTTGCCAAACTGTGCAATTGCATGTGTAACTCTTACCTGCCCCCAAAATTTTCATTATTGGGCTCACGCACTGCAATACCCTGCTAAATTTGTTGGAAATATTTTTTGGCTCTGAAAAACACGTTTCAATCATGTTGATTTCCCTTTGCTGCTCAACCTAAAAAGGCATGTCCAGGAAGTATTTATTTTCAGGTAAAGAGGCAGCTTTCATAGTCTCTTTCATCTTTTAATGAGACACAGAAAATATACTACTTTAAATCAACAGCACTGAATCCAATTAAAATATATGAAAAATGATATCTAGTTTACTGTCAGACTTTGCAGATGTCTAGCATCTTACAGACAAAAAAAATCATATACACTTGCTTGTCAAAGAAAAATAATTCAAATATTAACTTTTTCCTGGTTTGTTATTTAAAATAATCATGTTTTTAATTGCTAGCATATATTCATATTGTCCTCATTTCTGTCAGCAAAATAGTTCTAAACAACCCCATTTTAGCAAGCAAATTTATTACAGTTATAAATAAAGTGATTATTTCAGCAGCTGTAAAATGTTCCAATATACACTACAACTACTCCTCCAGTAAAAGTTCTAAACACATCATTTCATGCATTCCATGCTATGAGCAGTAGTAGTCCAGGGTAAGGAAAGCTACTTTTCTTCAAACCAGCTTTAATGAACCCAAAAATTACACTTAGTCACACAGAAGTCACAGTAAAAAAACGTCCATTGAGTACTACCTTAACTAGTCTTTTAGCAAGAAATTCTTAAACAAATAAAATGGACACCAGAAGTTTGCTTCTTGATGCAAGCAAGTACCCCCCTGCCCCATCCTTCCACAAAAGATCCTCTCATCCCTAACCAGGAAAAGAAATTCAGGGACTTTCCTGTAATAAACATATAATTTTGAATCTATGTGGTGTGTTGTTGTTGTTGTTTTTGTGGGTTTTTTTTCTTTTTTCCAATTAGAAGTACTGCAAAGGTTTTATTTACTGTGCCTTTAGTTCAGCATAACAAGGAATATCTGATTTCATATCTCCCCTCTGCTCTATGCTGAAGATAGAATTGGTTCACTGAAGGTTGAGAGAAAAAAATCGCAAGGGCTGTTGCAGTCATTGTGAATTTTATCTCTGACTTTAGGGAGGCCAAGATTCCTCCCTCAATAGTCCCTTGTTTATAGATCATAGTATCACCTTAGGCCTTTTGGCCATAAGATTGCACTGGAAACTTTTACTTAGATTTCTGCCCTTTCTTCTCCCTTAACCCTGCTTCATGCTCTTCTTTCTATCTGAGTTTGGAGCAGTGGGGGAGCAGAGTCAGTCACTAAGGACAGGGCTTGGAGGTTCAGAGAAGGGAGCACTACCCCTTACCACAAATACATCCGTGGTCATTAAATTTAGCGGGGTTCAAGAAAGTCTGTCAGGACAAGCTTAGTTCAGCTTTCCTCAGCCTTTTCTCTACTAGAAAAATTTCTTACAGATCCCTCAGCTGCCACTTCCAGATATCCTATAAAACTGAAGCTGAGCACACGCCTGTGCTACCATCCAGACACCACTGACTGATGCCTGTAACTCACTGCCAAAACGTAGGAGCAGGAGCTTACAAACTAATCATTGCAGCAAATATGCAGTTAAAATTTAGCCTGTTTTCCACTAACAAGCAGAAATAACATCCCATCTCACTTCCATCCAGGAGCTAGTAATACTGCCAGATAAACTTCCTAAGAATTCTTTTCAGCCATGAACCACAGAATGCTGAAATCAATAGGAACTTTTCCTAATCTGAACACTGTTTCCCAAAGGACAACTGCAAGTCTTCTCCCACCCACACCCAGAACAAGGTTCCTTCATTTATGAAATGCCCATAACTAGCAAAGATGTTTTCATTCCTACCTTCCCTGGCAAAGTCCCAGGTGCAAGCAGCAACAAGCACAGGAAGCCTGATACATAATCTGCCAAGCCTGGCTCCAGCATTCTTTGCTCCTCATATGACAGATCAGATACTTGGTCAAAACATCTCTGACAATGCTGTCATCCCCCCAATATCAAGGTGGTCTGATTTTTAGGGAAGAGCTAGATCTATTTGTTACTGCCTCTCCTATTTGCCTTGCATAGCCTCTAGACATTTACTGTATTAATCACCTCTCCTTCCTTCATTTCTACACAATATTGTCATCTTTAAATACAGAAAACTTACCGACAGTCACTTTCTCCAAAGTTAGCATGATCTTTTTTTTTTCTAATAAAATTAAGCATTCTGTGTCCAGTTTTCTTAGAAATTGTGCCCTGGATAAATCTAAGGCAAGAAATTTTAAGAACCTTCCATCAATCCATCATTTCCGTGATTCTGAAATTATTAAACCTGAAGTGAAAGCAGGTTTGTACAGTTTGAGCATGTCAGTATGGACATTTTGCCTAGTTCAAACTATCCTATTTACCTGTGTCACCTTTGAAAGAAACCAGATGCAGAGTTACATATTCTCATTTGAATTTGAAAATACCATGCATGATGTTTTGTTTTCCACCCTTTTCTCCTTTCTTGCCTTCTCTCCAAGGTCCAAGTCTGACCCTTCTGACACAATTCATTAACCTGGTCAAGAGAAAATCTGGACTCAAGTTTCAACTTTTCATTGTCCTTCTTGGTGTCCTTAGGAAAGGACTTTACCTCTGCCCCTCTGCTTCCAATTTCACTTCCTACTTACAAACACGGACAAGACCATAACCTTTACTCTGTATTTGCCCAATGCATCTAAATAAAATGTTGGTGGAGAAAGTAAAACAGCTGCTGTATAGTCTCAATAAATTATCATAACACCCCTAATCCTTGCAGTGCCATTAATGTTGGAGGAATATTAAGTAAATCAGCGCTTTGTTTGTATCAGTGTTCTAATGAGGAGGGAGCATTTTCATCTTTCTCATCTAGTTTGCGCACATGAAACTTAAAGAAAATTAAAAAACCTAGATATACTGTCACTGCAGTGTGGAAAATTCAGTCAGGAATTTCATTATGTTCTTTTCTAGGGAAACAAAGTCATTGGTAATATACAGCATATCATGAAGGAACACAAACAACCCAGCAAGGCCTCTTCCCCTCTTTTCTCCCCCGAGGGTCAATGGTTACTTCACAGGCCATTTCAGTGTCTGTTTGTGCTGAAAAAGGCATGTGTACCCGTGACCTGGATGAATAATGGGAGTAATGCTTTAACCCCAAATGAGATGCAGCATTGAAGTGTCTGACATGAGGCAGATGCCATAATGCTGATGCCACCACTGCATCTGTGGAGGGTAAAAGGGCTGCTCTTTAAATTATTTAGAAAATTCGTTAACAATCACGGCACAGAGAAACTGGTGAATACCTTGCATGGTCACTTCCATGTTGAATTCTTATAAGCAAATTTGGATCATCTAGTGGCTTTCAGCACTGCACAGCCAGGTTGCTTGAATGTGCCAATTTCTGGCATGATTTCAGTATTACTGCCTACTGACAGAGGGGTGCTGCTGAGACAAGCATGATTGGAAAGTGAGGGAATAATAAAGATGCTCTGTTTTACAGGATCCTTTCAGGAGTTGTACCAGCTTCATGGGAAGTTTTGTTTCTCCCAGGACAAAAGCTACTGCATTGGCTAATAGAAGGAGGAGTATTACACGATGATGGATGTGTGAAAATGACACGCCAAAGCAAAACAGCGCTGCCCGTTTCTTCCCTAGGGGAGAGAGTGGAAGAACAAACCACATGTGACAATGTCAGTCATGTTGCTTAATGGACTGCTCTGGGACTTTCAGGCAGTACAGTGATGTGGACAACATAAGAACCTGTTTGGGGCTGCATAGCATAGCAGTAAAATGGAGAAAACTTGAAGGTCATGCTCCAGATTTTAGAAAACAGCCTGAAAAAGCACTACATCAGCTTTGTGGCATGGTAATTTTTACCTGCATGATGGCCTAAGAGTACCTCAGAGGAGTCCTCTATAGGGTCTCTATACAAATTTGTGAAAAATAAAGGGATTTATGCGGAATTAGCCTTGAATTATTTCAAATTGGAAGTAGAAAAAAGTACAATTATTGTCATAGTGTTCCATTTCTATATTTTCTAAATGAAAACTGAAATGTCCTATTTACTGATAATTTTCTCTTTTGGGATTTTAATAATTTTAGTATTAGTAAAATAGCATTTAAGAGATAAAATTACAAAAAAATCTGGAATTGTTGAAGAAGAACTGATGATTAACATGCACACTTTTCTCCATCAAAATTATTTAAGAACACTTTTTATATTCTGTTCTTGTTCCTTATTTATCTTGATGAGGAAAATTATTTCTCATTCTACTTGTCTCCAGGCTTTCCACTCTTGTGTCTCTGAAATATAATGTTGAAGGCCACCATAAAGATGACTATGTGGATTCTAAGGTATTTGAGACTTTTTCTATAGCAGAGCAGTCCTCCACCACCCTATTTTGATTTGTTAGAGCAGTGTGCTGCATTTAAAATTAGCCTGAACACCTACTAATTTGTTTGGATCATGGTATGGACAGTAAACCACAGAATAAAAAGACTATATACAATCATGTTCCAGATCTTTCACAAACACAAGAGTTATCTAAAATTCGCATCTTCTTTTAACAATGAAACTGTACAAAAGTATGTACTGGATTTTTACAATGATGTTTAAAATTTGGGAAGGCGATAGCATAAAATAAAAAACATTTACAATATCTATCATAAAACCCTGAATGTTTCTCAAGTAGGAAAACCTCAAAAGAAAACTCAGCTAAGGTTCAATTCATATGTATAGTCAATGTCAAATTGTTTTATAACAATTTCATATTGTTCTTTCACCTTGTTCTTCTACTCCTTCAACTCAAGCAATAATGAGAAATAAGGGGCAAGAATGCAAACTGCCAATGGTAGACAAATACAGTAAATAACAGAATACACACAGTGCTGCCTATATTTTTAAAGTCTCTTGAATAAGTGTTTTCAAAGGAAACAATAAGTTAGAGTTCTTTTAGAATAACACAACATATGAGTTTCTGGGCACAAAAGGGAGAAGAAAGTGAAAGAAAATCTGGATATTTGCTGCAAAGCATTAACCACACTCCTTCCAATAAAAATTATCGAAAGGAAAATATGTAAAGAACCAAGCTCAGAGATATAACTTGCCTTGAAATTGTAAAGGCCATATCTCAAAACACACATTATCTTTTTAAAATACACTGATGCTATCCACCACCTCGATGGTATTTATAAACCCTTTTTCTCTTTTCTTCTGTCATTTTATTTTAGACTCATGGCTTTTCCCAGTCTTCAGTCCTCCACTAAGGGAAAATAAAAACCAAAAATCCTCCCAACTTTACAAAACTGAAAATGCCTATTCAACCATCTTCAGCCTTATATGAACCTTTCTGCAATTTACTGGAAGAATAAAGAGCCAGGCAATCTCTAAAGCATCTTAATTGTTCTGTGAGTGTAATAGAACCCCCAGGAGACATGACCCTAAGTTGGCTGTAAATCACATTTGATTCCACAGACTGTGCTATTTCTCTCTGACATATATGTCTATGGTACATATATGACATGAAATAAGATTATTAAATCACACACATGCTTATTTTTCAAACAGATCTTATGACTCCCTTCCTTTTTTTTTTTTTCCTGTCTTTTCTCAGAGAAAGGCAGGAAGTGGATATGAAAATGGCAGGGGAAGAAATGGTTTATTGAAAATTAAAAGGGGGTGAGAAAACAGTAATTAATCTGCCATAGCTCTTACAATTTTTTTTCCTAAGAAGGCCTAGTCAATCAATCTTATTCCAATCTGTCTACCATTCTCCTTTCACCACCAGTATATCATCCATTTGCCCACAAACTCATTTACTGGTTGTCTCTCTTCCTTTCCTGAATTAAAACTCTGCCAACCTGAAATGGTTCAAAACCTTCCTCCAAGTTTTGCCAAACAGCTTCTCAGAAACCTCAGGCACACACCTATCCTCTAGGCTGAGAACCCTTCTCTCCTCATTTAACCTTCATGGAGCTCAGCACCACACCCTTGGCTCTGGGCCGGCACAGAACCACCTTCTCTGTCTCCAGCAGGAGCACACCAGCACACTGTCCTCTAATACAGCTCACCAGCACTCAGAATCAGATGGCTTCCTTTTGTATGAGACAGTCCTTAGTGAATTTAGGAGAATCCATTTGCTGTCAGTCCATGATCCTGTTTGCAATTAGCATTGAAAATGGTAAAAGTAACAGCAAGAAAGAACTGAAGATCCTAAGCCACTCTAGGCAGCAAAGAAAACTACCTTACCAAATCTTGTCTCTGCTCTGCCTTATGTTTGTAGCTATAAGGTAAAGGACTTTCTTGCCAGCAGATTGATCTTTAAATGGATGAATAAGCTCCAAACCTGAAAATATTGTCCTGTTATAAAAATATAATAGCAAGGTAATAGCTGTAACTTAGTTTAGCAAATCTACAGTAATCACCTGCCCCTCTTCTACTCTGCACACATTGCACATAGTCTGTCCATGGCATTAGTTTAAATGGGATTGTGAGGCACCAACCAACCAGACCCAGAACAATCAACCAGTCCCAGTCAAAAAAATCGTGTTTATAAAGCTGTATGCAAGTAGGCTTATGGCCAAAAATAACATGAGGCTAAATTAATATGAATTATTGTGTGTAGAAACATTTTCTAGAAAACTGAGTTGGAATTATATGGAGAAAATCCGAGGCACTAATTACGATACAAGAAGTAATATTTAAATATAAGAAGCAGTTTTTCTACCTTTAGATTGATCAAACACTGGAACCAGTTAACCCAGAGGGGTGGTGTAGTCTCCATCCTTGAAGATATTCAAGCCCACAAATGGACATGGTTCTGGGAAACCCGTTCTAGTTGATGCTGCTCTGACATGGAGCTTGGTTTATCTGGTCTCTAAAGATCCTTGCCAACCTCGGCCACTGTTACTTTTGGTTCTGTGATGACCTCTGTGCTCTAGTATTTTCTCAGGGGCAAATACATCTGCCATGAGGTTAGACCATAGGACTGTGTATATATGGTCTCTATCTCCCACTGTTACTGTGGTGGTCAGAAGCAACCAGTGTAAGAGAAAGAAAACAGAGACGTTTCTTAAAGATCCTTGATGCTGTGTGCTGAAAGGGCAGATGGAGGTTGAAGGAGACCATCTAGTTACTGTCAAGGTGCACAGGAACTGCAATGGTGCAGAGTACTGTTGGCTCCTGAGTATTACCAGCTCATGGCTGGTTTTGAGAGCTGCACTACAGCACAGAAGAAAGCTGTGATTCCTCCTGTTTGGTGCACAGCTGAAGCAATGTGTTGAGCAGGGTAACAACATCCTGAGGCTGACCATCTCCTAAGGTGCCTTGCTCTCCCTGCAACTCCAGAGGGAATCTAAGGTAAACAAATTAAATCCCTAAGACAGTTGCCTTACTGAAGAGCCTAAACGAACTTATGTAATGTGGACTGGTAGGTGGCACAAATCTTCCTAAAGCTGCCTTGAGGCTCTCAACTGCCTCACCACACCAGTTCAAGGCTCACTTTAATGCTGCAAGTCTGTCCTCCCATTTTAGAAAAACAGTATTACCATTACAGACCCACAAACCAGGTGGGCTATATAACATTAGAAACTTTTTCTGCAAGGAAAGCAGAAGGGTGGGAGATGCAAATTAAGTACTGAAGAAGCATAAAGCACCAACCAGGGTGCCAGCTTAGCAAAGATTAAATGCCAGAGACTTAGGAACAACTATGGAGTTGTAATGTATATATATGTCTGCAGTTCCCTTGAGAGCTCAGTATAGCCTGTTACCACTTCAATATTAGAATTAAATTAAGAAAATCAAGAACTCAACTCAGATTTGACCTCTGGGTATTCTGCTTAATAAGTCCAGCATAGCCCAAAGGCACATAAACTAATGAAAATTATTAACCCGCTAGCTGCTGTCTTAACGTATGCCAGGTACAAAACAAACATCCTGCAGTTTCAAGGCAGATTATTTTGGTCCTAGGAAGCATGTTATGTATCTCACTTCTCAGGAAGACAATGCAGTTCTGTGACATGAGGTTACAGTACAGATGGAGTGCTGGTTGATTGCATAATGGTCTGGTGTTGAAGAATTCAAACGTGAGCTGTCTCTGTAGATTGGAAATTCCTGTCTTGCACCATTTCCAGGTTTGTTGTCACTCATAATATTTGAGGGAATGCTTCATGAAACAATAATGCATCTGTGCTGAAAATGTTCTACAGGAGCTGTCAACCATCCTATTAGCACACTCGCTGACACTGGTCACAGTCTTAAAATAAAAATAGTTTTATTGAAGGATGTACTTGGCATTTTTCAATATTAAAATAATAAATAAATGAGGTCATGTTTTCTGTTAAAAATTTAAAATGCAACTGTATCTACTTGAACTCACTTTGCAGACACACATTAATTCATTTAGATACAACATCTGAAAATCTCTGAACATATGAGTAATGTGCATGTCTTAGTGAATTATAACATTCCATATTTTCCATTGCTAATGACCATTAAAAGCACTATAAATACATACTCTATATAAAATGAACAGGTGGATTTTTTACTCCTAAATTTAAGCTTTTTTTAACCTTGTCATTTATTCTTCAGAATATGGAGTTTTCATGTGTCCAAGACACACTGTTCTGCTTCTAATCAGACAAAATATATATAAATGTTGCCTTTTTAAGGAATGCAACCTGATGACTTCCCAGAGTCTGCACTGTAATCTATGTGCCTTTCTTGGTGCTGTGTTATCTCAAGAATTATCTAAAAATGCTACCATTCAACTGTCTTTACTAGTAAGTCACTGGGAACAGAACAGACTTCCAGTTTTAGGATGAAGCTTTTGTGACCAATCTCTGAGGAAAAGATGAGAACAAGAGATCTTTGTTTCCTGACCTGACCAGTCCTGCCCTTGCTATTCCTTGCCACTATTCCAAAGGTGCCATTCTCTCATGGAGAGTCATGCTCATTGCAGGAAAAGCTGTATTTAATCAAGCTCATGTTCAGCAAGTTAAAAGCTTTGAGGAATCAGAATCTGTGCATGAAATTATTTTTTGTTTCTGAATATTCTTGTTATATTAGTAATTGTTATCTAAACAAAAATTAGTAATGTGATGCCATTGTAGAGTCATAATTTTCTGGGGTGTCTACTTGTGTAAGTCACAAGAGGTAATTCTTTGATTACATTAGTCAAGATTTGGGAGTACACTGAAGTATGTAGGCTACAGGAATTCACAGGCAAACTGAAGAGATTTTTGCCCATGAAGAATGTTGGAAGGAAACAAGTTTGTTTAGGTAAGAGCAGGCAGAAGGAGACCATAATACATTTGTTCTAGTCCTTAACTCAGCTTATCTTTTTTTCCTAGTTTAAATCAATCACAAGACACTGTGATTTATAGGGCTTATTCCACCTAAAGCATCTGGGAACACTAGCTGCAGACTGTCCTTTTCCTGGGCTTGCAGCAGCAATGGCAGCAGCATCCTTGCTAATAATTTGACCAGAGATTGGAAAGAAGTAGGCAGCTTCCTTTGCAGCAGTGGAAATGAGTCTTGAACATTAGCACAAACCCCTCAAACCCAGCAAACTTCAATCAGATGGTGTGCAGCTCACATGCTCATGGTTTACAAGCTTCCTTCCTGGGAGCCTTTCAGACTACATCACAATTAGGGATAGCATGGGCCCAGCTGACTATGCATCAACTCTGATCTTGGACAGGGCAATCTCTTGTGACTCACAATTGATGCAGCTCTGGATTTCACTGGTGGTTTTACAACCCTGACTCCAGATGAATACTGAAATTTATAATTTTTTTTTTGTTAAAAAAAAAAAAATCCGGGAAAAAAAAGGAAATTATTCTAAGTGCTTTGTTTGTTTTAAAAATAAAAAATATTCAGTTAATCTTGACACAAAATAATTCTGTAATTATTATTATTTTTCTAAGCACAGGTTTAGGGAAGCTACAATTTCTCTCTTAGAAAATATGGAACATGGTAAACTTAAAATTCTTTTTTCAAAATATTTTCAAGTCAAATTAAAATCAAAATTTTCAGGCAGTTTATTAAAACTGCTTCTTTCTCAAAAGCAATATGTTCTTGGCTAAAGTATTTAATTAGAAAGTTAACAATCAGTGCTAATTGTCACAAAATACAGACTTTCAATGGATTCAGTGGCAAGGCAATTTTTTCTTTTAGTATTCATAGGACCTATGCCTGTGTACAGCACACATGTAGAGGTCCTGAGATCATGGATTACCAAGGCTTCTAAGAATTTGAAGTAAAGCATTCAACCTGACTGGAGCATTGTGGTTTTGGCAAATACCTACTTTTTCTGTTGGTATTGCTAACACCAATAGATTGAGCTTGAGCTAAATCTGTTCATGAGCACTGGTCTCATTCAGGACCTGGAACACTGAGGAGATAATGATGTTATTGGAAGTATTAAGCATTTTTACACCAAATACCCCTCTGACTGTAGCAGATATTCAAATGTATCCTTTAAATAATAATATCCTTTATCCTTATCTCCCAGTGCTCTCAAACTACTGTGCAAACTACAGATGTCATACCACTGAGATGAAACTCCTTTTTCAGCTTTGGAGAACTTATGAAATGTTATTTCCATCTTTAACAGAGAGGCTGCTGTAAGGCTTTCTCTATATTTCAACGTTTAAGAATCAATATGGTCCCACTGGCATTTAAAGGAGCAGTTATGACCTATTCCCAGCTCACTAAACACTCCATTGAGACTTCCAAATAGTTACAGATGACCCACAGCTCCCCTCAGTCCCTACCTTCCTTCATCCTGAGCAATGGTGGAAATTGAGACTCCTGTCACACCAGCCTTTTCCAATGCCTCTTTATATTAAGACAGGTCAGACGGGGTCACTGGTCTTTGATCTACTGTATTTCTTCATTCTTGTTTTAAAGTACCCAACCTTTCTCACATTCCCATAACTCATGACAATGAAAGCAGCAGCTGTCTGCTCCACTTTCTAGCTAATAACTTCTGTTCAGAGTGGGAGGAAAGAACAGCTTTATTTTAAATGCAGGATTTTCTGTTGGAGAACCTAGCACTAATTGCTTTATGTTGTGCTCTCATCTCGCCTCTTACTCCAGGAATACCTACAGACCCCCTCTGTTTTCCCTTTGCCTGTTTCTACCCCTCTTCATTTCTGTGCAAGAGCAAGAAGCAGAACTTTGCTACCTTTGTGATTATTAGCAGCCCTGGGTTCATACTGATTAGTCCCAATGGCACAGGGTTAATGAGTTAAGTGTGCTTATTCAATTAAGCCACCTCTTTGTTTTAGCTCACATAAATTTTAACCTGATCGCTTCAAAATTACCTTTGGCACTATTCAGTAATAGAATAAATTGAATAAATTGAATCAAAAGAAAAATGAAAGCCTTCTTAGTTCTTAAGTATGTGTGTACTTGATTTACCCTCAGTAAAAATAAATGGATAGAAAGCTTAGTAGAGGCATTCTGATTCTGAGCTGACCTACAGTTATATCATGGAACACAGGCAAACTGGAATTGTTTTGGGTCCTGGCCTAATGTTTGGAAGAATTTGGCATGCTTAAAAATTTTAGGTTGTTTTCAATCAGAGTTACTCAGTTATGTATTTTCTTCAAAATACCCTTAGACTACACTTTACTTACAGCAACTATTACAGTGCATTAGCTTGAGTGGAGGATGAACGAGCCATTTCACTGAACACCTTTTTCTAACATAGCTGCAGAACACAGCAATTTACTTTCCTTAAAGTTCATTTTTGGGACTGTAAATTAATATGGATGTCACACTGCAGCATGGAAGACCAACTGATGGCTACAGTTAAGGCACAGCAGAACACAAGGTTTTTTCATCTGTAAATAAGATGTTGAAAGAAAAGCCACTGGATCCCAGTCCATAGTTTCCTGCAGTGACTCTTTGGCATACTAAAAAGGTATTTGATTTTGAATGCTGATTATCATTGAGAAGCATTACATTTGAATCTCTCTGATTAAATGGAGGACTTTCATAATGGCATTACTAATTACATTTGTATACACACTGACTGCCCTTAAAAATACCCTCTTAAGGTAAGATTCACCTCATCTAACATTAATCATTTAAAAATTAGGCACCTAGTCTAAGCCAATTATCTCAGCTGCCTCTGTTTTCAGTGAAGAGAGACAGATGCCTCCAGAGCATGATTGATCCCACAAATCTTAGAAGGGGATGAATTTCTTGGTAGTTTGTTCCACTTATACTATGATGTCACCAAACACAATTATGTGAAATGACTTCTGCCCTGAGTACAAATGAGAAGCTGGAAAAAAAATTAAAAAATCAAACAAAAACTAAAATACACAGAAAATTCACTAAATGAATTGCGAAAATATTTCCAGTAATACAGTATGAAATGGGGTGTTATGAAAATTAATATAATGTTATTAATCCATTTTGTTTTCTTCACATAACAAGGATGTTGTCCTTTAAATCAGTGACATTTTGATTATATTCAGTGGTGTACAGAATGCCCTGACCTGAGCAAAATGAAGTTTTTGTACCACAAAACTTTTTGCAGGCAAGCAATTTCAATCTCCCTGCATCCGAATGATTCGAATCCATTCTCTTGGGGATGATTGCTAACAGGATTTCCATTGGACTGCAGTGATTACACCTTTGAAAATATCTGACATATTTTGATGTTTCCTCTAACATTTGTAGATAAATTTCCAACTAGAGTCTACTCAGTTTTGTTAGAAACTTTAGGAAACCGTGTTGTTTGGTGACTTGCTGCTATTGGTAATGTCACGTAGAGGGACATTTACCTGATTCATTCCCTATGCTGCACATAACCAGCCTTTCTTCTGGACTGTGTTCTTCTTAATCATATGCCTTTAAATCAACTTGTAACTTGCCTTCGGGAACATTAATAAAAAAATGTTTTACAGTAAGTATTTCAAGGAGCAAAAGAGAGCTTGTGTGTCCTGTAAAAGCATAAAATAAAAATATAAATTAAATCAAATCACATTAGGGTCCTGCACAGAATAAATTCAAATTAAAATACTCATAGAGATCACTTACTTATTTGGCAGTTTAATCTGGTCTAGGATCCAGAACTGATTGCTGAACTATCTCCTAGAAATGTGATCTTCAAACTTCATCTTATTCACAGAGACCTTGGCAGCACAAACAGGCAGTACATCACTCCAGCTGTATCTCTGCTGCATTGGCCTCTGGTTCTGAATTACAGCATCTATCACATTCTGGCTTTTGCTTGCCAAGCTTTTAGAGGTGTGCTCTTGCTCACTGTACCTTATGAACAGCTTTCCCTTCCATCATTGGGCCTGCTTTTGAAGTTTACTGATATCGACTTATAAAATATTCTTTCTCTGCATGCCTGCCCCTCTGACTACTGTGTAACTGAGACATGCACGCATATCGCAAGTGTCAAGTCCCAGTCTGAAAGTGCTTTGTCTTGCTCATGCAGACTGTGAAAACTTCCACCCATAAATATCTGAACCTCATATGCTTTTAAATCTAGACACAACATACATCCTTTGGTTAAGATCTATTTATAATTAATAGGGTGGCATGGACTGGCAGATTCTTCACTGGAAAGACTATAGACATAAACTCTATGTATATATGTATACATATATATGGGGAGACATGCTCTATTCCTCTTTTCATTTTTAATACCATCATATATCATATTTGTTTTTAAATTATGTTTTGCTCTGAATTTTTATTTTATAATAAATAGATGAATTTTGCATGTTGACAGGAACTGGCCTCAAAGTCACATTTTCACTCTTTAGCAACCTGATCATGAAGATAACCCTGCAGCTTCCAGTACCCTGTTGCTTTCAGTACCCTGTCCCTGATTTTTTTCATATTATGCTGTTGTGGTTTAACCCCAGCCAGCAGTCAAACCCCAGACAACCACTTCTTCAGTCCTCCACCAGTAGGACTGGGGAGAGAATCAGAAAGGTGAAAGACAGAAAACTCATGGGCTGAGATTAAGGCATTTAATAAGGAAAGCAAACACCAAAATAAGGCAAGCAAAACAAAATAAGGCATTAATTCACTGCTTCCCATGGGCAGGTAGGTGTTCAGCCACCTCCAGGACAGTAGAGCCCCATCACACATAATGGTTATTTGGGAAGACAAACACCATCACTCCCAATGCCCCCCTTCTTTCTCTTTATATACTGAGAATGATGCCATATAGTCTGGAATATCCCTTTGGTCAGTTTGGGTCACCTGTCCCAGCTGTGTCTCCTCCCAGCCACCAATGCACTCCCAGTCTCCTTGACAGCATGGCAGTAAGGGAAAACAAAAGCCTTGGCTCTGTGAAAACACTGCTCAGCAATAACAAAAGCAGCTCTGCATTTCCATTACTGTGTTCAGCACAAGTGCAAAACATGGCCCTACCCACACCAGTCAATTGGAAGAAAGCTAACTCTACCACAGTCAAAAACAGCACATATCCAAAATGTTGAAAATCACTGAAATGAAATAACCATTGACTGTTTTTTTTCTTTAACTCTAACATTGCAATTTATTGATGTATATTCACTAGGCAACAAACTTAAACAAGAATAATTGGGAAGACTTAAACACCAAGCCTGAAAGAAAATGCTGTAGTCAATCCACTCTATTCTTGCCCATTGATATACAACTGCATGCCATGAGAGGCTCTGTCACCATCACTATGTCTGGGAATATTGCCCAGTCCTCCCTTCTGGGATTGCCGTAAATGCTCCTCCGCGCGTCCCTTCGGGGGTCCCGGCTGGCTGTGCACACACAGCTGTGGGGAACCCTCTCCTGATCCCTGAGGGGCAGGAGGGGGCTCAGGCTCTCGCCTTGGCAGGTGAGGCAGGAATAGACTGTGGTGGAAGAAAGGAGTGGACTTCAAATGGAGGTGTCAGTCCAGGTTTATTCAGGCAGGGACCTTAAGCCCAGCACAACCTCGCTTCAAAGACCAAGCTCTGGGCCATCAAGTATCTTATAAAGGGAGGAGGGAACAAAGATAGGGAGCCAATGGGGAAACACGGGGGTATGGACATTGGGAAGATGGGTCTCTGGGGAGACCAATGGGGGTAAGCTGTGGAAGGAACCCCGGTTCCTGAACCAATCACTCAATGCCCTTAACAGAAGTTTCTGGGGGAAGGGATGGGCTGAGAGTGATGGACAGGACACCAGGGAGGGGTTGAGGGAGGCGGCAGGATGGGCAGAACCACTGAAATAGGGGAGAACTGGGATAAACCAAGGTACAGAACAATTATAAAAAGGCATATAAAACACACAAAAAAACATGGGTTGTGTCCCTGGGGCTCTGGGAAGTACTCAGAGGGACCAACCTTCTTCCTCATCCTCCCTGCAGAGGAAGCACATAGGTGTACCGCAGAATAGGAATAGAAAAGGTCCGTTAGATCTTTTCTTTTAACCAACTGGGGTATAAATCTTTGAGCACGCATTTCAGGAAAGGTCTCATTTGTGAAATAGCCATATAGGTCTAAACAAAACATGCCTTTGAATGCATGTGCTGTTTGTCTTTTATTAATAAAGTAATTGATTGTGTGAATGGCATTTTTGATGTCAATTTCTCTTTCAGTGTTCAGTGATTATATAAAGAAATTAAAAAGCTATTGCTAACAATAGTTGATGAAAGTGTCTTTGGAGCATGCAAGAGACAGGAAATCTACAGTACAGATTCTAAGGTCTAAGGAGAAGTAGTAGGAAATCACACCGATAGCTTATGGCTAAACTCTAATCATATCAACAACCCTTTTAAAAGAGAGAGAATGAAGGAAATAAGTTTGGACATTTCAGTGAGACAGGAAAAGGAGCACATTTACTATCATTGTCCTCTTTCAGAAGCCCATGGAAAGGCATCTGTGGGAAAATAGGGGATCTGACCCATCTCCAGAAAGGAGACAAATGAGTGTGTTTGGATCAATTAAATGCTTAATGACAAAAGATCTTCAAAGCAAGCAGGCTGCTTGACCATTCCACTAAAGTGTATGACTTCATTTAGTAATTCATTAGATGCAAATAAATTAGATGTTTAAATTACCCCAGTGTTGAGAAGAAATGTTGATAACAAACTGTGAGTGTACAGATAAAAATACTGGAACCTTACTCTATACTTCTGAAATCACATAGCCTTTAAAATAGAGGATAAAAGTGAATCTCAGGAGAATGGAAAATACCACATATGCAAGCTGATTTACACTCAATAAAACTACCTTTATAGACAAACATTAGTTGCAGAAAACTATGGGAAAATCTACTTCAACAATGGCAAAGATATGCTGCATTTTTATACAGTAAAAAGAGTTACTGAATTCCAGCACTGTAAAAAGCTGGAAGATATCACACAAGTTCTGCTTTCTCACAGATCTCTTTCTTACATGCTTTGGGAGCGGGGAACCTGACAGCATCATTGCTGCCCTGTTTCCCTTTTGACAGGACCTGGTGAGGTATTACCTCACTTTATCTCAGTTTATATTATTGCATAAATGATGCAAATGACAAAGTTTGAAGAGCACAGGTATTCCTAGAAAGTGCCAAGCAAACCACAAATCATATTAGCATAATCTGATGACTTGAAAAGAATTGTGAGTTGAGTAGTTTGTTGAGGCTCAAACACCCAGTGGTACTTTTGGGTCATTCATTTGCTGGCTGCAGCACTGAGCACTGGAAACAAAGTAATACTTTAGATAATGTAAAAAAGAGACTTCACCCAATTTTCCCTTCTAATAATCACAGAACCATAGAATCTTAGAATGGTTTGGGTTGGAAGGTTAAAGATCATCTAGTTCCAACCCCTCTGCCACGGGCAGGGACATTTTTCATTAGAGGTAAAAGTACTTATGTACTTATTATTATATATTTATATGTTAGGTATACCAAGAGGTTCCTGGAAGAGATTAAGTCTGAATTTTAATAACAAGAAAAAAAAAGAATTAAAAAAAGAAAAAAAAAAAGAAAAAAATGTTTTCTCATTTAATTCCAGTACAAAGTGAAAGGCAACAAGTAGATACAATGTGAGAGGTAAAGAAGGAAGGTGACAGTGACAATTATTACAGTAAACAGTAGTCAACAATTACCTAGTCAATGCTTAGCTTTCTATGCAAAATATAGTACATCTGGAAGGCTGCTAATCATTATCTTTAGATCTGTCTTTAGTTCCTGTAATATTGCAGTGTTCTTTACAGCTGCTTGGAAAATTATTTTCCCCAGTGGAGAAGCATAGAAAGCTTCCTCTTTTGAAAAAAAAATTGAAAGTAATTCACACATTTTGAAATATTAGGGTCTGATAGGGCCATGCAGATCATCTAGACTGATTTCTCATATATCTCAGGCAATCTGTTTTCTCTTAATTTTCTATTTATTAATCAAAATAGTATATTTGAATTATGAAGAGTGTTGTCCTGCCTTGATTCAGAAAAATTGGTACATGAAGCTTCAAAAACTACAAAGGTGCAAAAGCTTCATTTGTTTTTGCTAATTTACTATTCTGCCTAACTACCCAGACTGTTAAACATTTTTGAATCTTCCTAGTATAAGTTTATTTGGCTTCACTTTCCAGTCATTTGTTGCAATTTTGGTCTACTGTTAGATTTAAATGCTTATTGGCAGCTGGAATCATCTCCCAGGAAGGTAATTCAAGGCAGTTCTCAACCAACTTTTAAATAAATAAAGTTTCTCAGCTGAAAAAAATTTTATGATCTTCTGAATAAATGTTCTTTTTTTTTTTTTTCACCCTCACTCTTTAATCTCTTCTGAGAAACTAGAGTCAGGATAGACTATCTGTTTCTCAGTATGATGCTGTTTGTTCTAGATTACAGCACTTTGCAATGTTAAATTGCACATCACTTGAATGAACCCACCTTGCTTTGTCCTCCCCTGGTTATTATGGCAAATGTTGCCACTTTTTTCTGCACTAATTATTATTCACAGAATCACAGAATGTTTGAGGTTGGAAGGGACCTCTGGAGATCATCTAGTCCAACCTCCTTGCTAAAGCAGGTTCCCCTAGAGCAGGTTGCACAGGCTCACATCTAGACAGATTGTGAATATCCTGAGAGGCAAGACTCCACAGCCTCTCTGGATCAAACTGAGGTGTCCATGATGGTACACACACAATATGTCCTTTCTGACAGTGTGAACTTAAAATGAACCCAATATAGCTTGTTTCTTTAGACAGCAGTCCATATATTTGAAGCTAAAGTGCAGAAAACCACAAAGGGAAAATGATTATGTGGCTAAACACACCACAGTTGGCTGGGGGAGATGTCAGGAACTTAGTGAGAGGGGAAGAGCTGAAGCTGAAAACCTCAGCAGCTGATTTTCTCAGATTTTCTATAAATACAACTGCTCTGTACTGTGTTTAAACACTTTGGATTAGTAGCTACAGTTCTCTGAATTCTGCATTTATTTGTCTGAAGAAG
This sequence comes from Peucedramus taeniatus, assembly GCA_013400575.1. Taxonomy (NCBI): domain Eukaryota; kingdom Metazoa; phylum Chordata; class Aves; order Passeriformes; family Fringillidae; genus Peucedramus; species Peucedramus taeniatus. The sequence continues at coordinate 24,268 of WBNO01031886.1, read as the reverse complement.
GTAGGTGCTGGAAAAGCAGAGAGGTTCAATATAACTGTTTCTGCTGGGTTTTGTACTCTGTACTGAGGTCCTGCCATGAACAGATTCCAGCAGGGAACTAACATTACAGTATCAAGACTTAGGACCTGATTCAAGTTGCAGTCCAGTCTACTACAGAATGAAATCAGCTGTACTTCACACTTCTGCAATCTCCTCTCATCTGTAGAGATCACAACCTTATCCTCTTTCATTCCTTTTTTGGGGGTTGAGAGGAGGAATAACAGAGCTTTTCCAGGCCCTCTATCTATATGTAGCTCGAGCATATATCTCTTGCTTTCCTTGTTTTCCTCTGAACCAGGAGGAAAAGTCTTTCCATTGAAATGCTAATAGAGGAACAAACTGTATAATAAGACTGCATCCCCTTTGGGCCTACATGTAATTTACACATAAAATGAAATTGCACATGGCCTTGTTTCATAGCATATTTGTTTAATTATCTTTCTTAAAAGCCTTTTTCAATTAATTTTAAATATTTAAAAAAGGAATAAAAATGCCAATTTATCTGTGTACCTGATAATTAAGTACAGTTTGGGGAATAATTACATTATCTAATGGCAGAAATTTGTCCAGCTCTAATAACTGGCATTTTTCAACAGTTTTGCTTGTTTTCTTGTTCTCCAACTGCTCTAATTCAAAAGAAGTTTACATTCTGCCTGTGTCAGTCAGTCAGTCCTCACTCACCACAGCAGACACTGAGCAGTTGACCAAAACAGCTCTGCCTTTGCTGACAATGACACAGGAAAGAAAGGACAGATGCAGGCTTGAATCTCTCCAAGAGGGCCATTTGTACAGTTTTATTATGTACCAGTAAAAGTATAACCAATAGAACCAAGAAAGTATTAAATTTTTCATCACCTCTCACTGACTTTGAGAAACCCTAGTCTGACGTACAGTGTTGAATTCTGGTAATCTTTTTCCAAGAGCACAGGAACATCCTTGTTTGATATCAGTGGGAACAGATGTGGAAGAGAGATGTTAAAAAAAAAAAAAAAAAAAAAGGCAAAAAAAAAGCCAAAAAAAAAAAAAAAGCTTGTTTAGCATAGTCAAGAAAGTACCAAGAAAGGTAGAATTACTGTCTGAAAATACCTGTTGCTGGATTAGTACCAAAGATTAAAATCTCTAAACCACTGAGGTCCAAATAACAACTTCAGTGCCAAAATCAGCCTGCTGATTTTTCCGTTTATGAAGTAAGGAACAGCTCTATGTGGAAAATGTCCTGGACATTTCCCTCCTTCTTCATATGAGTAGCCTAAAATGGGCCATTACAACCCAGTACGGTGCTGTGAAAGGGCTGAGCAGGCATGGAGGGGCTCTCCTGCAGGTAAAGCACTTGACCCTGCATGGTCCCAGCTGCTACCACTGCACCAGGTCACTACAAATGGTCACTACAGTCTGAATTCAGCTTATTCATCCATGAGAGCTGGAGCAATCCAATTTGAACTAAAGGGATATATGAAAGGGGATGAACAAAAGCAGTAGCTTGGTGTTTCAAGGCAAATTAATGAAATTACCTCCTGGAGATAGCTGGACATAGCTAATATTGGCTACTATTGCATACTGCAGGGCAGAACAAGACTCATTGGTTCATCAAGAACCCAGAGTGTTAATTTAAGCCACTAAGGAACAGTGTAGATGTCAAGAGACTCCACATAGCTATGGGCTCCTCTGCCACAGAAGGAGCTGGAACTTTCTCATATGGGCCAGATACATAACATCAAAGATCTGTTCTATCCCTATAAATGAAACTGCTTCTATAATTCTTACCTACAGAACAATTATGGAAGCATGTGGGAACCACTGTCATTTAAAAGATTTACTATAAAGCAGACAGAGAGTTTCACCTTACTTCATTTAAGGAGAAGATTTTCTGCCTCTGTGATCTGTGATGTTCTGTTTCTGCAGCTGAGCTAGAGGCAGTAAGATGGAAAAGAGTCATGTCATGCATTTCACCAATCTCAGGGTTGAGTGAGGGTTGATTTGTGCAACCAGAATGGGACAGGAAAAAAGAACAAGAAAGCACTAATGAAAATTCTTCTCAGTCAGTTTTTCCACTGCCATTATTTTTAGTTGCCAAGTTTGCTTTCTGTTGCTGAATCACGTTAGGAATGCAAAGGGAACAATAGGGTTTCAGGTCAAGTACTTGCCAGCTGCCTGACAAGGTAAAGATCAGGTTTTATTCAAACAGCAAACATCTTAAGGCAAAGCTTGGTTTCTCAGCTAGTGCTCTCCACTCCCCAACAATACAATGCTTCTCTCAGCCTGCAGTCCCAGTAGAAGAAATAGCAAAAAAAATCGCAAAAATTTGAGAAACAAGCTAACCAGCCTTATTTAAACATTTATTTGCACTTTCTCCTGCTTCTTTCTCTGCTTCTGGTTTATATCACTTCACCTTGGAGTTAATCAGAATGGTGCTGACAATTAGGCTTGTTAACACTTTCCTTTCAGAAGGCTTGTTCTCCAATTAGGCTGTCTGCCTTGTTCCATGCAGCCAGAAGATAATGTGACTGTGTATTTAGTCCCAACAGCATCTGCAAGGACACCTGGCAGCTAAGGGTAGAGCTTTTAATCCCTGAACTGTCAAAGAAAACTGGACAAGAAACCAGCTCAATTTATAATTAAAAAAAAGTAATGTTTTTAAAATATTCAGGTTTGTGCATGTGGTATTTGGGGCCTTTTTATTATTGTTTTTTTGTTTGTTTTTAAAGGAATTAAAGTTCTGGCTAAGTACCTTGTAGAAGTCACATAAGTGCCTGTTCAAAGTCTGTTTGAGAAAGTGCTTGGTATTCAGTGGATATTAAATACCTAAGAAGCTTAAGCATCTAATTACAAATTTAGCTACTTACATGTGTGGAAAATTTAGCTTGGAATGCTTTCTGTGCAACTAACACTCATAATCAGTTTCAGTTGCTATACCTGAAAAACCAGTTACATTTTTTTCTTAAAAACAGATATATTCTTTATTACATTTAAGGTGGTTCAGTAATGAATCAAAAGTTTCTATTGCACACAGAAAAATACAGAAACCAGAGATCCTTTTTCTGTCCCAAGAACCATCCCTTGTTAAGGAATGTCATCCTAACTGACAGAAGCAGTAATGACAAAAGGGTGAAATAGATGATTAGCTTTATATTATGCTGCTTCCCTTTCTGGTCCTGGAATGGAAACTCTGTGTGATTACAGTTGCAGTACAACTGAACCATAATACTATCTTGGATATGTCATACATGCAATTCCATCACAAATCATTTGCTTCTTTTGCCTTGCATAAGGTCTCACAGACTAAGGTCTTAATTCTGATTATAGCTGTTCTCCTTGCAGTCAACATCTTATTTATCCTCCCAAGCTTGCACATGTTGTGTTGTCTCTGTGCTGATTGCTCTCTGTTAATTTGATGTATGAATTCTGGCTTGCCTCAGTAAAGGACCATAAAGTATTGGATGATGATGATGATGATGATGATGATGATGATGATGATGCAGACCAGAGAAGTGTTTCATAGCCAGTGGGCAGTGAATTTTATTTGGATCAAAGAATACACACAGGCTGGGACCATGGCACAAAAACTACTCTAAGGGGAATACTGTACATCACACGGCTTGATTTTCAGGTCATAACCTCTGTGTTTCTGTTTGGACATATTAACAATAATAGTCAAGAGAATCCATGATTGCTGATGACATAAGAGTGTATCTGTAGACTGAGTGGTCATGAGGAGTGACTGTAGTTTTTATTATAGCACTACAGTCTGGAGTTTGTCAGTGAAATGGCTAAATGTCAAATGATACCTGTCAAGCACAGAAATGTTTAACTCTATTCTTGTGTTAGGATCTGTACTTTCAAGTTAACAAGATTATTTCTTCTTCTTCTGGTGAAGCTTCTAGGTATTTATAGCCTTATTAAAAATAAAAGGATACCTGAAAAATGCTGTAAAAAATAAGTATTCTTCAAATCAGTTGAAGTTTAGCAATGATTATTTTCTTCCTTACCATATTTCCCTCATGCTCTGCACCTGGGGGCCATTTATTATGGAAGTAATTACAGAAGCTATTGATAATGTTAACATACAAACATCAGCTGCTTTCCAGGCTGCTGGAGACTTTGTGGTTCACTTTCATAAAGACTTAATTGAAGAGCACTGCTAAGGAAGGCAAAATAGACACTCCTTAGCTTAGTTTGATGAGTTGAAGCTTCAGTGATTCTTTTGTGGAATACTAACAATAGCAAGAATACAATTTTCAACAAATTAAAATTTAAGAACAGCAACTCTACAGTCTCCCAGTGGGTTAGCTCTTATTTAAGTTTGGTTGAAAATGATGTTACAATCTTGATGTTAGTTAAAAGTAAAATATTAATGAGCATTTAGTCTCTTACAATGTCAAATGTCCATCTAAATGAAGCTGGCTTCATTAGCTCAAAAAAAAATTAAATTTCCTCCAAAGCTGCCTCCATCTTAACACCTCTGTAATTCAGATTTTTTCTTTAGGAATTGAAACACTGCCAACAAGTTTCAGTAGGCATGGTGTACAACTTTTGATTTTGATAACACATAGTTAATAGAGTATAGAGAAAAATAGGCATATGCTCCCTGGCATCAAAAAAATCTACATGATCCTTCTTCTTTTCAGAGAGCCATTCCCATCCAACTCCACTGCAGAGAGGACAGCACAGAAAAGTAGTGGACACAGGAATGATGGAATTGTGGAAGAATGTAGCATAATGCAGAGAATATCAAGGATATTGTAGAAGTTGAAAGCAAGGGAAAGAACCCTTAGGTATGGATATGTGGAAAGAATATTCTGTAAAGCTGGTCAAAGATGTCATGCTCAAATATCCTTTTCCTAAGACAATGGTGCTTTTGACAGAACAACAATTTAGTAGGAAGATTTGTCATTTGGGAGAACATTTTACATTGCTGATGTATTTCAACAGAACAAAATACAAAAAAAAATTTGATAGATGAAAATTTGAGTAATATTTTTTTCTGGGAAGCAGTTTTAAGAATACATAGTTCTTGGGTCCTTTTTAAAGGAATAAAGAACTGTTAACATCAAAGCAATTTCTACAGTATTGGAATGAAAACAGGAAGAGGAAGGGTGCTAAAAAGACAAATGAAAAGAACAGAGCTGGAAAGGAAAATAAGAAGTTGCATGGAATATGTCTGGGAGAATTTTAATGGACAGGAAAATGATCAGTGTGAACAAATAACGAGAGAGCAAGAAAAGCAAATAAATGGAAATAAATGGTGCAAAAATCATATAGGCAAACCCACACCTTTCTTATGACTCCTGCTAAAGATAGTAGAAGATTTGGTTTTGACATTTAATGTCTGCCAAGAAACTCATAGTGTTTCAGCTGATCTGTTCATTGGTTTGCTTCAATGTGTGCTTTTCTTAATGGAGCCATCTTTGAAATCAATTGGAAGAGTTAATTCCTGCATATCAAATGGCAAGGAGAAAGCAGGTGCTGTTCTATCTGTAGAGCTGAGGCACAGCTGGGGTGCAGTGTATGTCCACCCTAGCTGTGCTTCATGTGGTTTTATGATGCCCTTCAAAATTGTGGACTGCATTGTGAGACAAGGTACAGGAAGAGAATTGCAGAACCATTGCAAGCCTAGGGGAAATCATAGGGCTGATGACTGGATTTTTTTTGCTTTAATCACAAGTTGTTACCATATGCCCCAGCTTCTCCAATTTCACCATGCTTTGCCCCACCATCTTTATGATGACACACTTCTGTGCCTTTTCCTTCTGTTTTGTCTGAGAACCCCACTGCTATAACTCATGCCCCTTTCAGCTCTCCCTTCCCTGTGGCAGCTCTCCTTTGCTACCCCAGTTCTGATCCAACCTTTGTGCTTTTCAGCAGCACTCAGAAGCTTCTCAAAGCCAGAGTTCAAAGGAAATCCCAGAGAAGAAAGGCTACCCAAGGCTATGCATTTGCTGGCTTAAGCCCAGTTTTTAGCTCCTATCAGGATTTATTTTATAATGTCAGCGTGTTACAGCAACACAATCCTTTCCGTAGTCTTCTGAATAAACCCTCTCAGAGGAGTTAAAAGCCTACACCCAGTGTTTACAGGGAGTCCTGTAAGAAACTTTTTTGCACTCTGAAAATAGGAAAAAATGTTGTTAACTGCCATAACTAAATACCTAAAATGAAAGAGAAGACTAAGCATTTCACCTAGTTGGAAACTTTTGCTGTACACAGCAGCAAAACACAGACTACAACACAAGGGAGGAGCCACTGTAATTGCCTTTTGCTGTGATCTCTAGATTTTTGATTGAAAGGATCATGTCTAGGGTTCTATGCTCGTTCTTTTCTCATAAGCTCTCAGTACTTAGAAGTCTTTTCTTCCACTCTTAATTTGCCTGGAGCAAGGCTTTTATCTAGACTTTTAGCCAAGAGGCACCTGCTGAAATATTCATTGGCAGAAATTGTGCCATGGGTGTTTTTCCCCATTTGTCCAGTTCTATGTCATTAAAATAAGGTTGAATGCAATGAAAATAGGATTTGACACAGAAGAATGGCATTCTCTCAAAAACTTTATATAATAGGCAATTAACCCTTTTCAGTGCAAGAACTGAAATACTCAGGACTGCTGAATAGTATTCTGTCTCAATGGCCCTTTAGCACCACATCAAAATGGAATTGAATATTAAAACTTCACTTGGGGAAAGAATCAAATTTTAATCTGCAATCTTTGATAAGGATGATTTAAAGATTTTGATATTTTATTTTTATACTGATCTCTACCTAAACATGATGGTCACTTGAGGAAATGTAAAATCCACACATCTTTAAAGTCTTAGAATGTGTATCTAAAATCCATTCTTCTTTCCTTCCTGCCTTCTCATAATCCTCATGCGGTCATATGAAATTATTCAAAAGACTTTTTTTGTGGGGAATTTTGTACAGGAATGAAAATAGAAGTATTCAAAAATTTCAAAGGTTAAAAATTAAATTGAATCAAAGAGGATCCCAGATATCAATTAAGCCTGGAATAGTTTTGACCTTATCCAAAGCTGGCCTCAAAGCTCATCTGTTAGCCTTGCTTTGAGTGTGGGTCAGGTGAACTCTGTGTGAACTCTGTAGGTCCCTTCTGATCAAAATCGTTCTGTGATTCTATTTTATTATTGTAATGGAAGCAGATACTCAATGTGCAGAGAGGAGTAATTTTTTAAAAAACAGAGTTTAAATTTAATCAGTTAGCAACAGCAGGCGGTAAAACAAAAGTCTCCAGTATGATATTATTTCACCCTGCGTTTGAGGGGCTAATCCTAGGCCTGATCTGAGAGTCTTCCCAAGAATGTAAATCCAATTACATAAAAGACATTTCCTTGTAGACATACTGGAAATTTCTTTGCATTTACTTGCATAGTTCCTGTCAGATTTTGTTATCTGATAACACAGATACATAATACTTTAACAATCTTTCTTTTCTCTAAAGATCTTAAAGAACCTGAGGAGCAGTCAGAAATTAAAACATGTATAACTTTTAAGATGGGGAAATATTTTGGTTTTGCACACCTATCCATTTAAAAACAGACACAAAGAAACCAAGCCATTTTCTCAAGATTTTGTAATGAAAATAAAGGGCAATTATGATTGTGCATCTAAATGATATAACATAGGGTTTTCAGCCTGTAAGTAGCAAAGGCTAGAACAGTTTCATATGACATCTCTCTGCCTCCTTGACTTCACAACTCTGGACTGTTTAGAAAACTAGGTAAGTTATAGCAAATCTACAATTTTATGAAAAGATATTTTTTCTGTCATAAGTTGTAATTTGTATGGGTTACAGTTTGTGAAAATTTTATATGTATATCCTTATTCAGCAAGCATTCTAAAATATGCATTACGAATCATCTAAGAAATAATTTTAGAAATTATCTAAGTCCAAGATTTAAATAGTTTAAAGTTAAGCAAGAGAGTTTAATTTTAAAGTTAGGCAATGAGATACTCATTGGCATTTGACTGATGGAAGGAGGTGAAACCCATAAGAGATAATCTCTGGGTATCTGCAGTCTTCCCTAGATAATATCTGGAGGGATACATAAATAGATAAATAGATATATATATGGAAGATGCTGCTGAGCAGCAACCTATGTCAGTCCCTGAGGCTCCTTTTTGAATGTGACCACAAGATTTCTCAGAATAGAGATGCTGACCTGAGTCAGGAGCTCTAAGGTCCGCACATGCAAACCTCATGGGAGCTCTGCAGTGTGTGCTCTACACTGTCAGACACAGGCACTGGCCGTGCTCTGTCCAGCTTTGTTCCAAAAGGAAGGGGTACAGGGAAAGATCCAAAAGCCACAATCCAAAAGTTTTGATTCTTTTTCAACCGTTACCAAGCTAGGAATGATAAATCTGGCGTGAAGTCTCTAACCTTTTGGCCTGTCAATTACAGAGTAAAAAAATCCAACCACTTCAGTTACTTCAGATTTTTTCTGAGATGCATGAGAAGAGAACTTGGCACTCTAGGAGTAGTGTGCTGGGTTTACCCTTTTTGGCAAAGTGAGGCTGTAGTCCCATCTTTTTGCAGTAAAAATGCTGAGAAAAAGCCTTTTCTGCAGGACCTTATGCCCTATAGTGATGTTGGACATGTATCACCAAATTCTGCCCTCATGTACCTTAGTGTATATCTGGAAATTCTTTACTGAAGTGAATGGCTGTGATTCCAGCTTTACAGCAACATCACTAGCAGTAGATTTGGGCCTTTGGCTGCTTTTTTTCAGACTTTTCTCAGTGCATAGTAGCATATGTGCTATTTCAACAGAAAAAAAGTCATAATGTTGCCATGATAGAAGTACAAGTGCAGCCAAGGGTGTTAGAGCACAGTTCTTGATTAGATCAAAATTGCTTAAGACAAGACTGACTGCTTCATTGACTTAACACAGCTGTAGGATCTGAAAAATTCTGATGGAAACAGCACAAGTGGTCCCCACAACCTCCTTAAAAACCAGCTCTTACACTCAAAAGGCAAGGAATGATCTACAAGAAACTGCAGTAAATGAGAAGCAGAGTTTTAATGGATAAATGTAAAAATATTTTTCTAAAGGAAAGCAAATACCCTAATAACTACTTAACACCACTGAACAGCAGTCAGAAAATTGCAATCTAATAAAAAGGCTGTTGGCATAATTGGTGAATGAACTTTCTCTGCTACTCCACTGTACTCTGTCCAACCCGATATGTTAGCAACAGAATAAGCTTCACTTAACCCTTGGACTGGATGGATTAGGAGTTAAATACAGCAATTCTGATTATGATAAATAAAAAGAGATGGAGAATAGCAATAAAGTACTTTGCATCCCAAGAGTATGAAAACATTTCAACTTTATGGATCTGGCATAGGAAAGAATGATCATGATTACAGCTGGATTGCATTTCAGTATTTAAATTGTGATCTTTGATTCAACACAGTTTTTCTAACTGGAAAAACAAATGCATTCCAACTTTTTTTTTTTTTTTTTGTTTTAATTCACTTATTAACCAATTCAGCAGCGACTTTTACAAATATGTTCCAAATATTCAGCATGAATTTGCTGGTTTTGTTCAATTCTTCTGCCAGTGAGTGTGGATAAGCAGATATGGGATATGCAGACCTTCAGAATGAATTAATTTCAAACTCCAAGTGAATATTTGAGGAGCTATTCTGCAATAATCTCCACTCATATTAGAGATGCAGATTCTTTTTGGACAGTTGCAGGAATCCCATGTGTTGTATGGGTATGTCTGGGAGATAAAAAAAGAAATCTTTTCCTCCCCCTATACCTCAGTTTCTAAAATGGCCTCTTGGGAGCACATAGGGTATACAAATGCAGGTATGTATTACACAACCTTGCTGACATTTTTACCCCCCTTCTTTCCATCCTGTATTGAGAAATTCACCTGAAAAAGAGCTACTTGCTAATGGTTTCTAATGTCACTCTAACAATGGCAAACAATGAATGGCAACAGGGAGAAAAGTTGTTTCAATACTGTTTTTTACTTTCCCTGTTAAAATAAAATCTAAAGAGCAATTAGGTATAATGTACACTATGACTGCTAGTGAAACTTTGGACAAAATATTCACTATTACACCCCAAATATGAACACATATCATAATGACTCAAAACCCACCAAATAGTTTTGGTCTTAAAACTGAAGACCAAAAATGACCTTTGGCAGACTATTTCCAATACTTTCATTTAAGTTGAAGAAGTTTCCACTAAATTTTTAGCACAACTCTTTGCAGACAAAACTTAAATACTGCAAAAGCAATGATTGCTACAAAAAAAATGCATTAAATTGAATTTTATTTAATTGCTTAATGGCATTCAATGAGTTTTTTTTCTGATATGGATTAAATCTTGCATTCACAGTTCTCTCAGGTTTGTTATTTCCAAGAACTAGTGATTCTCTGTGGCAGATATAGTTTGTCCTTCCTGGTCACTGATGTCTTTAAGAAAGACAGAATGTAGGATCAATACAATATTTATACTTACCTCTGAAATTAGAAATAACTTATTATAGATGTGGGAATTTCACATGAGCGGACAGAAGTACAACAAAAACATTATATGCCATTTCTTTTACAGGAAGACATTGGGACAAAAAAGAACTCTAAAAGACAAACCCCAACAAGCAGACAAATAAACAAAGAAAACAAAGAAAACACTCCTGGGAAAAAAAAAATCAGGATAGGAGGGTAATGTTAGTGTCTGGCTTTGAGGTTCCATCAGAATCTGAATATGAAAGGAGAACAACAGCACACTTGAAAACTCTCTGAGATCACAGAGTCTTTAGGTGATTACTTGGCATGCTTGAGTTCTTCAGAAACTTACATCACAGAGAGTGAGGACAGCTCTAGTTTGTACTGACAGTTATTTGTGGAAAACCTGGGCACAATTCTGTCTTCCCAAATGGGTACAGACAGTGTAAGGTCTTCCCTTTCATTAAATTAAACTGGACTAAAAACATATACAACATTAAGATTGGGTTCATGGGGGAAAAAAATCTCATACAGTTCTTCTGCAGTCACCATTCTTTTTTCCAGGGATGTAAAAACCTGTGCAAATGCTTTTGTTGTACAGGAGTGGCCATAGAAAATTATAAATATTTCCCTTATTCCTTTTCCTAATAGTCTCTGTGGAATTTGCTTTACTCATTTCAATTCATAGATAGTACTTCTCTAAAGTAGCAAAGATATATCCAACTTTCTTGTGTTTAAATATGGAGCTGAAAACCCTAATCGCAATTTAATTTGACTAAATGCTTACATACTTTATGGTCAATCATCCAGATCTTTTACAAGGTTCCTTGGCTTTGGAATTAGTAATCTCAAATGGTACTACATATGAGCCTTGTCTAACATGACATATATTGAAACAGACTGTGGAACGATCACTTAGAGATGAGAACCTTGCTACAGCTTTAGTGAACCAAAGCTAAGAGGAAAATTATTCAATTATAGTAAATTTACAGTAGCTTCATATTTGATAAAAGTGGTTCTTCTATCATCAGAGCATCATATTGAAAACCCTTGAGCAGCAAAATAGCTCTAGAAATGCGAGGATGTTTTAGCCACTTATTAAGAAAATTCATCTGTCCTGATTTTTTATGAACACTTTGGCTCTTTGTACAATAATGGCTATGAAGATGTTTTTGGTTAGTGTATTGATGGTCCAATTTACCTTGGATAGCAGTGCACCAGAGAAAGTGGTGTTAGTGGAAATAGTTTTGGTAGAATTTGTAGGCCTGTAATTAACCCAGGGGTTGTCAGTGCTCTGGGTGGCACCTGTAGAAGCATCTAACGCAGAGAATTCAGCTCTCTTTCAGTATAATATTGAGAAGTCTGGGGAGGGGGAGAGGGGAGGTTGTCAGTGTCCTGATTTTTTCCACAACATACACCTCAGATCACTGTAATTTGTCCCAGTCTGTTGTATGTCTCTCCCATAGATCTGACCAAGTGAGATAAGATGCTGATAGTGAAGCCAAATGAAAGAAATAGTTTTGTGGGATAGGCAGTACAGGCTCTTGAATTTGAGAATACTCAAGCTTACAGGAAGACTTCAAAAGTCCCTCTTTTAAAAATCAGTGGTTTGTCAGTCTTCTGAAGCCATTATTAAGCTCAAATTCAACAGTTGGTTTAATGCTTGTATAAATACAAGAGTAACAGATTGCAATGTCTTCAGCTCACCAATTTGTTCTGTAATCTGCAATCCAGATGCTCACTTTCCAAAATGGAGGATGTCATCATGTACAGTCTCAGTGGTGATGCAGTTATAACACATATATCCCAGAAAACCTTATGTGGAGTGGCTACAGCTGCTGATGACAAAGTTGTGAACATAAATTCCTTCTAACGATCATCTCCCAAGTCACCTGCAGTTTTCACTCCAGAAATTAAAGAAGTTCTATGAATAGCCAGGAAAATATAATATCTTGGGCTCAGATGAAAAAATATATTTACCAGTACAAAGTGCTGCTCATCCTCAGACCATGTAGAATTGGACAAATGGTCAGGCCTTTTTTTCCCAATCCCTTTAAATGAGTGTTGTAAGCAATAAAAGTTTAGCAAAAGTTCATGAAAACCAGTGTGCTCTGTGCAGTAATTGAAGTGAGAGGATAATGCATGAGTGAATATAATAAAGATTGCTTTTTTTCATAATATGTACACTAAGCTGCTCTTTGGGACATTATTTGTAGTTGGAGTGTACAGAAATTGCTAAATGGTAACTGGGAAAATCTTAATTTTCATTGTTTTTTCTTCTACTTTGGATTCCTGAACTACTTTTGATTCATATCAGCAACCAATCAGTATCAGAAAATGATGCTATTCCTAGAGTGCTCTGTTATTTATCACGGAATTAACTCTGTGTTATATTTACTTCCGTGGCATTTACAGTAACTTGCATTGCAGTTCTGTTTGATTTAGCTACTTATTTATTTTTAAGTCTGAATATAGCAGACTATACTTTTGCTATAGAGGAAAAGGTATGATGTTATTGTTACTACTAGTGTCACTTATTAAGATAAGCCTTTACCTTTCTGTTTTTCTCATTGTAATGGGAAAATAAAGCCTGACTAAGCAAAAAAGATGCTATCTGTAAAATGAAGAAGATAGTGTGTTCTTCTTGCCTTTTAACCCAAGAATTGTCGATTTCTTTGTCGTAGCAGGGCTTGACACTTAGGGTAGCTCAAACCTGCTTTGCATACTGTGGATTCCTTCAACAGCAGCATGAATTGTGACAGGGACTAATTAGAATTTCCACCCCCTCTATTCAACTCTTATTTTTGATGAGTGCCAGAACCAGTAGAGGAAGTTTAACTAAAACCCGATAAAGAAATTAGTCTCTAATTTTGGAAGTTAATGAAAGAGAAGATGTACATTGCAGTAGGTACTTCTGAGTATATGTGTTTGTGAATGTGATATTTACATATATTTACACATTAATTCTTTTGTGTTTGATACACAACTGTTTGTGACTTTGTAATATTAGAGAGCAATACATGTGATGACTTCCAGCTGCTCCTTCAAGGTATCCATACAGACCCCAATGAAGCTAGGGACAGTCTTCCTGGTTGCTGTACTTGATCTCAATGTTTAGTTTTATGTATATAGGGTGCAAGCTAGTATTTTTTTGATGTGGAAAAAGGGTATGACAATTAAGCTCCACCCAGGGTAACCAGCCCCTTTTGATATTTCTCACATAATATATAAGCCTTTCTGAAATCAGGTGAAATCCCATGGGTTGGGAATGCCTGTGTCTACTGGGATAGACTGCAGTTAAATAGACTCCAGTGTGGACACATGAACGTACAATCTACATTTGTTATTATTATCCCCACTAAATATTTATATTGCTGTAGCCTATAAGAGCCTCCCTCAAAAACATTGCCTGTTATGTGCTACTCTACTTCCAAATAAGTCAAAGACTGTTCCAGTTTGTAGCATCACACAAAGGTGCAGTGGCATTTATCAGCTATATGGCTGAACGAAGAAATGAACAGGTCTGTTTAGTACCACCCTTGTATCCTTATCACTGGAAATGCTGCCTGAGATATTTATAGATTATGCTTCTCAACACAGCAATCCAGGTGCTAGGTAGAAAAAACATAACTTTGCAATCCCTTGTAGCAAACCAGCCTATCATGTACCATTGGCTCTGCTGACTGAGAATTGGTATTGTTCTTAGTACAGCTATTGTGCATTTTTTTGTAGTTGCCTTGTGCTCATGATCTGGCTATATCCATGTGTAGTATTTAGATTAAAACTCTCTGTTAAATTCTGTTTGTACAACACCTAGCATGGGTTGACGCCCTGATTCCTGATTAGGGGTCCTAGCACTAGTGCACTATGAATGAGTGGCTAAAAATAGCAGAGCAAGGACACTAATATAATATAGCTTAAAAAAAAACCCGTAATTTAAACCAATCTGCAAATAAATATTAAGTAATGATGATAAATATTTTAAAAAACCTACTACAAAAGACCCATTACATCTATTTATTACAGCTCTTATGCATGCGTTTAAAATTATGTATATGAAGAGCCCCAAGATTTCAAGGATACTAGTCACATACTTAAAAAATTAAGCTTCAAGTTAGTGAAATACAGCTTTAATGAGGACAGCTTGGATAGTCTTAATATGCACAATGAATTAATCACCTGACAGACTAATTATGCTGTATTGAAATGTTGATCCCAAGTATAATCATACCAAACTTGTCAAGCTGTTCAGAACCGAGGCAACTTGTAAGGTTGTCTGTGCAGTATATGTGCAGATATTCAGCCAGAGATCAGCTTCCCTCAAAGTTAGCTAACTTCCATGAATCTTTTGTGTCCACTGACTTGAACGGGAAGTTTTTAATGTAGCAGGCTCAAAAGATTAAAAGTTCTTCCTTAGGAACAAGAAGATAATTCCTGAGCAAGAAGTCCAAAGGAATCAAGTCAACTTGAGAGTGGGGAAAACTACTGAAAGCATCAGACTACAAAGAATTCCAT
>WBNO01031873.1:0-33342 GCA_013400575.1 Peucedramus taeniatus | reverse complement strand
GATTAGTTTATTTCTTCTAAGCTTAAGCATTATCAAGAGACCAAAAACTTCAGGTTATAAGGTAATTGTTTTTCAGCAACTTTATATGTTGCCACCGTGTGATATTAATTATTTTACTGTGTTGTTAAGTAATTGTGCTGGATTCTGAAATAGGAGTCCAATTTTTTTGGAATGACATATTTTTTTCCTGATGTGTGCTGGTCTTATGGAATATCTTATGGCTTATGTGCTGCAAGTGGTACAGAGTTTTCCCAGTATATCAGAGAAAGAGTTAGCTGTAGACCTATAATGAATATAGTCATTTTAGCAGAGCTGCAGCAAGCCAATTCCTCCTATCTTTGAGATGAACTCTTATGGTGTTGTATAAGGCTGACACTTCAATGCTGTTTCAGGATCTGAGCTAGCATCTCCCTATGACAGTGTGTCACTTCAGATAGAGGTTTAGGCTGGCTGAGAGCTGGTTAGGGGATTTGCTGCTCTGTGTTACATTACTCAGTGTATTCATGACCATCAGTTTCATTAATATTTTATTTTGGCAGTATGCATACTGATACCCACTGGTGTCAGAGAAAGTTTTGGTAAGACTTTAAAACAGACTATTTGCTTTAAGATCCCATATAACTGTCCTTATTTTTCTTTTTTTTTCCCTTTGTTTACCTCTACCACACTACTTAACTAGGTAAAGCAAGGAAAAAAAAAAAACAACAAAGCAACAGAGGATTGCACAAATGAATCTCTGTGATTCAGTGTCACTGTGTCTGAAAGTTATAATAAAAAATAGGTGCAGCTCTAATTACAGTATCATAAAAGACAGATTTTCAAAAGCTACTCGTGGGATACTCATTATAAATGAACTCTTGAAAAAAACCACAACATTTAGTTGTTCTGAGATGTGAGCTATTAAGAACTAGCTCAATTTTCCCAGTTTTCACTTGTAATATCCATTCCAAAAAGCCTTTTGCATTATTGTGGATTGGTTGAGTTGTTGAGTCAGTTGAAGAAAAAACCACCCCACCTAATTTTCTGTTCAGCTTTAGTGGCAAACAAATACTTGAGGTACATATCAGACTGAAAATATCTTATTGATTTGAATTAACAAGGCTTGTACTATTTTCCCAGAATTTTTAAATAGCACAGAAATGTTCTTTTGGGTCAATATAGAAACAATTTTTGTACAGTAAATGCTTCAGCTACCAGTCATAATGTGTTGCTCTGCTTTCAGTCCCATTATTTTCCTTCTATGTTGCTGACAGTAGCAATTTCATTAGATGTAACTGAACAAACTTTCATGAATGGGGAAGGAAATTTACCTTAAGCTTGTAGCGCTTCTATCACAAAAAAGATGAAACATTTGTAAGACAAATTCTCTCCATCCAGTGAATGTTTCATGAAAAAGATGAAAAATTAGGCTCTTTGAAATACTGTTTGGTAATCTTTACATCACTAACACGTTTGAAACATTTTGACCATTACCTTATCAGGGTAACTAGCGGCAGGTACAAATCTACTGAAGGTTCAATGAAATAAGACTAAGTGATACTGAAAGCTAAGGAAAGCAGTTATCTATTGCAATTTCCTGCAGTGATCACATTTTACCCAATATATGAATAACCCTTTAATTATCATAGTAACAATCAACAGAGTAACAATGGTTCCAATGAATAGTAATGATTCATCTCAGCTTTTACTTAGTCTATATATTTATATATGTATTGTGGGGGATTTTTTGTATCAACTTTTATTTGTATCAACTTTAGTCACAGTAAATGTATTTAAAAACATAAATTATATTAAATTGCTTAACTTTTAGTGGCTCCTCTACCACATTTCTGGGGTTTAAAATTCATATTTAAGAATGAGTTATTAATCCAGAAGTTAATTATAAGATAAGAAAGGAAATACCTACAACAGTTTTAAGATGAGAATCTAAGGACACATAAATGTCATGGTTTAGCTGAGGTCTTAGGGCATGGGTTTGACTTGATGATCTGGAAGAACTCTTCCAACCTAGTGATTCTGTGATTCTGTGAAATGTTTTCTTGACAACAATTTTTTTTCTGTATATTTTCAAGACAAAAGGAAAGAATACCTCAAACTATTGCTTATTCAGAGTCACAAGGAGACCAGTGACTTCCTTCTCAGAAGCCTGCATTGGGCCCAGAGCTATTTAACATCTTTGTTGGTGACGTGGACCATGGGATTGAGTGCAGCCTCATCAAGTTTGCTGACAGCACCAAGTTGTGCTATATTACTGAATTTTCTATCATCTCTTTTCCAGGATGGAGACAAACCAAGCATGCATCAGACACTGGAGCTTTTCCCAACTAGAGCTGAAATTTAGCCGTATCTTGTCACTTGTTTTATCAGTAGTCAACAGAAATTAATGTTAATGTTGACATTTGAAAACTGACATTGTGAGAAAAAAAAAGTCAAATGCCATTTCGTTTATAGTTGTGTCCTTTGTTTCCAGTATGAGTGTATATAAATGTTTTACACAATTGAAAAAAAACAGAACGGAGGGGATAAAATCCACCAAACAGCCTAGAGTCCATAGGTTTTATATAAAAGCCTTGGCCATGGTAAATATTGACACATGTAGTGTTTTCTTTAATTTATATCAGTCATCAATGAGAATAATTCAGTAGGCAAAAAAAGTGATATTGATACTTTATTTGATACAAATAAATAAAAAAAATTATGTCAGTAACTTTTACACCCATTCATTGTATCAGCTGAAGACAGGCAGCAGACTTGGTATATATTTAACAAATAAATGCAAGAGCATTTGTTTTTGTTTGTGTGCTATTACATTTCTAGGGCAGTAGAGATAAGACAGAGCACGAAAAAATTTAATGCAAATATGTGACCAGTCAGGTTTGCAATAACGAAGGACTGAAACAAATAGTATTTCATTGTACCTTGTGTTTCATTGAACCTTCTCATAGTAACTTTAATGCAAAAATCTATAAATAATAAAAAAAACTAAAGGACATGTACTGTACTTGATCTCAAATTAAGAGCTATTGCCACCACTACAGAAGACTGTCAAAAGACAGTGGTCTCCTGCTACCAAACACTATAAACACTGAGGTGAAGCCAAGAAATTAATTTTCTAACATTGATCTTATGACAAATTTCTATTGCAATCACTTTATTTCTAATACACCAAATAATAGATGCATATATAATAACTTTATGTGATGGATGTTGATGCTGTAAATTGACAGCAGCTTGTACTGCTATCATTGCCCTACTATGTATGGATTGACTACAACTCAAATAACAGGTACATTGTGCCTTTCATGCATTGAAAGACTGAAATACCAATAGAAGCAGTTTTTTATCACTAATATTATCCCTTGTTTTGAAAATTCATAGAATTTTTTTTCCATTATCTAAAGTGAATTTTTAATATTTCTGCTTAAAAGTTGAAGGGTATATATTATTCAGCTACCTCTTTCAAGATACCTTCTAACTTTAGAAGCTGTTCAATAACTGAACATAATGTGAAAAGGTGAGAAAACCACAAACTGAAATGCACATTTTTTGGAACAAATAAGCCAACAATGAGAAGAGGAAGGACAATTATCTTTGTAGACTCCAACTCATGGCATATCTCCTTTTGTACAGGATTACTTGATAGGGAATAACTTTATTTTCTTTCGTTACCAGAGTACGGAAATATCAGACTGTGATTTGGAGAAAAACAATTCCTTTTTTTTCTCTTTGACTGCAGATTCTGAGGCTAGTGTAAACTGGAACAAAAGGTACTCACCTTTTGTTTAATCTCAGTGTAATCCTCACTGATTTCAGTGAGATTTTACACTCATGAAGGAAAACCCAACCATGAAAACCAAACCAAACCAGAATCGGTGGAGGAGGGGGTGGGGTATATCAAGTTTTGCATCAGTTTCAATCCTGTAGTCTGCCATGAGAACAAATAGAAAGTGATGGCACAATGTCTGATGACAGCAATTTTTAACAGAAGATCTTAAGAAAAATATGAAATTTTTTATAACATACACATTCCATTCTAAGGTGTAGAAATTCAGGACAGACAATACTGAAATAGTATCTTAAACTTGAGAATAATTAGAATTACAGCACATTTTTTGGTTTCTTATGGCACTTAAACCAGTATCCCACTTTCTCACAGGCACTACTTAATTTGTGATCACAATATTCTGTAAAGATAAACTTTTGCACATGTTTAATAAAAGGAAATGAACACCAGTTATTAATATCACTTAACTTTACCCATCTTCATACAATGACTAAAATAAAACTTTGAATACAGAGATAAGTACCAACAGTAACACAACAGCTGCTGTTACTACTAGACAACTTAAACATCTAATATCCTCTTAGTGAACATTTCAGAAGTGTAGACTGAGTATCTTGGCACATGGCTTCTGACAAATCTCATCATAGGAATCCCTTCCACAAGCTTGACAGAATGTCTTATTCCATTTTTGGACATTGTAATTATCCAGAAAAAGAGATGGTTTTTACCTGATTATGTTTAAGTATATATATCATTTTGTACATCTCTGTAGTTACAAATAGTGACTGTTTTCTACTGAACAATCTCCTGAACCAAAAAAGAGAATGTAATTTTTTTCCTCTACTTCTTGTCTCTGTGGGGAGCCCTTAGTGTTAGGTCTTAGTCCCTAAGGTGGACAGACATAGATCAGCTTTGTTAGGCTCTATGGAATCCTAATTACTTTTATGAAAGGTTTACTTAATGGACATCATAAAGAATGATAGCAAGAAATAATCTTTTGAATGGTGTATGTAATGTATGGTTATGAATGTGGTGAATTTCTTTATGGGACACCTTATTGTTTATGTCTTACTGCTTACAAGTTGAATGCATTGAATACTATAAAAGCACTTAAAGCCAGTAGTGTAGCCAAAAGAAATGTTAAGAAATAAAGGCATATTCAAGGGGATTATATTGAAGTCTTTCAGAATACAAAACACCCACAGCGGCTTCAGCAGCAGTTGTCTGTGTTGAATAGCTGCTTGTTATGAATCACAGAAT
Source organism: Peucedramus taeniatus (assembly GCA_013400575.1). Taxonomy (NCBI): domain Eukaryota; kingdom Metazoa; phylum Chordata; class Aves; order Passeriformes; family Fringillidae; genus Peucedramus; species Peucedramus taeniatus. The sequence continues at coordinate 28,298 of WBNO01031873.1, read as the reverse complement.
TTTTTCTGGCCTATAACCATTTTTCTTCCCAGCTATAGCAGTGAAAGTTAAAAGCTCAGTGCTCCTGCTTGTGTCATTTCCTGTTCATTTTAGTAGCAGTATATCTTATATTTAGACTCAGAACTACCATAATAAATATAACTATTATGGGCAGTAAGTAGTTTGCACTTCTTCAAATAGTGCACATATATACATTATTGCATCTATAACCAAGAAGAATGTTTTTAATAGATTACTTTTAATTGAGTCTAGAATATTTGCTGCCGTAATCATCTGTGAGCTTTTGTAGATGCAGACTAGAAGACTGCGTGCCACACATAAGACTTCTTAAACACAGGGAACATGCAGGTAAAACTGGTTTATATGCAGACAGCAGAGGATAGATCAAGTAAACTTTTGCGCTGAGGTTTGGAAGGAAGTGCAGGGTAGGAACGTTGATGTGAGTGATGGGATATGATAGCTCCCAACTGACTAAAAGAAAGTTTGGGGATTCACAGGTGAAATGAAACTGGGGATCAGAAGCCAGATTACTTTGTGCAAAATGGTGTGGCTGGGGACACTCTTAGATTTCTATGGATCTGAGGATCTGAATCTGTATGTTAACAAAGTCTTTGATAACAACCACCATTGCATTCAGTGGATGCAGGAATAAATGTCATGAGAAACAGCAAAATCTTGTCATTCCCTTCAGCTGTAACTAGCACAGATAGACCAGGTAGGTATTGACAAGGAGACCTGTTCTATCTTTAAAATCCAAAAATTTATAAGCAAAAATTCACATTTAGCTCCATAGTTTATCTGCTGCAGACGTTCACAGCTCCATCCTGAAAGATACACTGAGCAAAACAATGAGCAGCATACTAATATTTTAGAGGAAACATTGCTCTTGAATGACCACATATTAACAGACAAGCTCTGTGTTTTTTTACTCAGTACTACTCAGCCTATATACTTTTGTCTTTTACTATTGCCAATTTCATCATCAGTAACAGAACTTTTAGAATTTGAAAGAACACAAAAAAGAAACGCCTATAAGTTGGCTTTTTATAGTGGAATTCTATTTCAAGTTCCAAATGTAGCTCTTAAACGTATTTAACTAAACATATATTGGCCATTGGTCACTCTGGAACCAAAAATTTAAAAGGGATATATGAAATTTTACAACAAAAAAATCGCAATATTCTGGTACAGTATACTAATTAATATATAATTCAGTGTGCTGCCTAAAACTATATATATGACAATTAAAAATCAGAGAAAAGAAGGATTAACGTAGAGATATAAATACTTAAAGTCTATGTCTTGTCTGATTATTTCTCTGGATTTGGTTTGACTTCAGAATATTTCATACCTTATAAACAGATGTTTAAAAATGCACACAAACAACAAGGCTACGATAATAACTGATTTCATTCACAAAAACTGTCATCATTTTTAAATATTCAGAAGGTTCTACATATTTGAAATAGATGTATTGAAGATGGACATCAGCTATCACTGAATTTGGGTAAGCTGGGTGTTAGAACTGGAGTGGAAATGTAAGACACTGACTTCATAAAAGGACTTTCTTATGCCATAAATCTCATAGTAAGCACAATAAAAATACAAGCTTATTTGAAATTCACTTATTAATTTAAAGGAGCAGAATGAGTAATGAATTCCAAATACGTATTTTAAATCCAAACTTACACAAATTTTAAGTTAACTACTTTTACTGGAATAATTGAAGGACTGTGCATGACTGACTATCTTGTTATTAGGCATACAAAAATCATAGTGTTAGATATGATCACCAGTTAGGACTACTGATTTTCATGAATATCTCTTAATGATGAGGTTGAAAGAGTAAGTGATCTTTCAGTCAAATAGCTGAAACTAATTATGAAAGACTTTTAGAAAGTAAAAAAAAAATTCAATTTTTTTCTATAAGTAAATAATAACTAAGTCTCCACATGAAATTTTGAATATTGCCCATACTGGTTATTCAGAGTTAGTTATGGGAGAATAGCAAAGAAAAAGCACACTAATTTCTGAAAAATTATGCTGTTGCTCTTATTTTGTATACAGAGCCCTCAGACAAATTTTGATAAAGTCTTCATCCTGTTTTAAGATTACATTTCTCTTCAAAACCAGGTATCAGTGTTGAGCATAAGGACTTATAACGATAGAACAAAAAAGCGAATACTGGGAAATCAAGACATTTATTTATGTCAACAGTTTTTCACATTTTTTTGTGAATGAGCAGACACAATTGACAGAGGTAGTCAGCACTTTTTTTTCACCCTTTTTAGATGAGGATATGAATCTTCAAGCTAAAGAATATATCCTATGTGCTTCCTCTCTGGATAAATTAGTATTTCAGCTTTTATAATTGGGGGAACCCAGGGTAAGGGGAGTATTCCTCTGGCTGCTTTGAGGGACCCTGACCCACAGAAAAACACTGACTTTGACCCTCACCCATGGAGAAGGCTTCCAGGACTTCTAGATAAACTAGAATCCACAAAAGTGTAAGATAGATAATAGAGATTAGTGTCGTGTATCACTGGGGTGAGAAATCTAGGTGTTTTAGGGTGTTTTAGTATGTTTTAGTATGGAGCCAAGATGGAGGACAGGGTGGTGGCCCAAGGTGCTTCTCCTTCTTTTTCATCTGCTCCATTTTCTGCAGTGTTGGTGGCACAGGGTGATTGGAGGAGATTTGCCGCAGTTTTTGGTTACGTGGATGGACAGAGGATGAGTATTGGTAGAGAAATGAAGATAAGGTATGTTTCTAGAGTTAACTGGAGAAGGTGATTATAAAGAACTTTGAGACTGTGCATTCCTCAGCCATTTTGGTGGTGATTTCCCTCTGAGCTAACATGTGGATGATGCCAGGTTTTTTGATATGATAACAATAAACCAAGAGACCAAAGACGGAAAACGTTCTGTGCATCTTCTTTTCCTAACACAGAACTGAGACTGGAGGGTCTTCCCCAGCAGGGGAGCCTCCCATGGGGTCCAACGTCATAAGGCAAAAACCCATAATAATATCTGAAATTAAGAAGTTCTATCATATAGAAATGGTAATTCAAAATGCCCTTTCCCATATTAGTGAGGCAATTTTTGTGCAGGTTGAGAAACCCAAAACTTAAGAATAACTTCTAAGCTGAATCAAAGGCAAAAATTGGCTTATATTGTCTCATATCTCTGTAAAGCATCTTGTAGTGTACCCTGGACACAGTCTGAGTTGCTGGACAGAAGAAGCAGACCAACACAATAATTTCTTCCTCCAGCTCTGTGAATTCAATTTTGGAGTAGGATCAGAGAAATCCAGCTTAACCAAATTGAATTTGCTGAATTCAATTGGAATTAGAAAACAGTTTAAAGTTTGTACACACGACAGCATTTTCTATACATGTTTGAAGTCTGGCATTGGTAGACCTTGCCTGCCCTTTCCAATTTTGTTTCCTCTTTCTGAAATGTCAGACAGCTCTATGAAAGGCCGATGACTTAAGCATGCTCATGAAAGTAGTCTAAAATTAAAGTACATTTCCTTTGCAGTTGCAGCTAAAAATAATATTCTTTTTTGTTTGTTCTCTGACATTCTACAGTGCGGCATATTATTAGTAGTATATTATTTGTAATAATGATTATAAACCAATAATAATTATTTATTCTTCCCTCAAAGCATTCATAGCTACATTTTTTTCTAAGAACTTTAATAAGCAACACAGTACTAACGAAACAAAAATGTGACTCCTCCTGTAAGAAAGTAAAAACAAGAACATTCTAGTTATTTTTCTCAAGAAAAAAAGTTTACTTCACAAAAAAACACAGTATAAAACAGTGCTTTTGTTGCATGTACTCTATCCATCATTGTATAGTAGTACAAGTACATATAGCTATCCAAAATATCGGTATTGAACTCGTTTTAATTAATGTTCTTGTTAAACAAAGCATCAAACAATAGCTCTTTTTCTTCACAAGCATCAGATTAGTTTCAAAGGGAATTACTAGTGTACTCATAATTTAAAGGTGAATTCACAGTTTACAGTGTATTAGTACAACTATTCAGTATGAGCATGGGTTTGTTTTCTTGCTCTGTAATGTAAATCTTTCTTCTCTTGGGCTGCATTTTGTTTTAATTATTAAAAAAATTAAGGTTGCTCAACATTGACTTCCTCAGAAAACCAGTAACATCGCAGCCTTTGGATAATTCTTAATGTCCTTAGTGGGGTTTCATTTCCTTTGAAGTCTATTCAGTTCAAGTTTTGCTGCTGACAGTTAAAACATGGTACCACTCTGATCAGAACAGATTACCAGCCAACCTTTCATATTCTGTTTCCCTTATTATCCTGATACTTGTCATCATGTTTTCCCCACATCTTTTTCACAGTTGCCTATTCTGTGTACAGCTACACATGTTGTTACCTCACTGTGCTTCATTCAGCAGCCGAGCTGCAATAGTTTGGCCCTCAAAGGGAAAATAATGGTAGCAACATTTACGTCCATTTGGTTAAGCCATTTACTATTATGTTGTGTGGTTCAGAGAAGAGATGAAAGCCAGAGGAAAATGGTATTAAGATGGAATAGACAAAATGTCCATGTGCTGTGACAGGCCTTCAAAGGAAGGCTACAAACCAGAAGGAATCATTTTGCTGATTATAGTGTACTCCAAATGTCATTGTGGAACACCTCTAATCACTAAGTACGGTACCTTACACCTATCAAAATGATAAAAAATATCTCATATTGTAAGATTAGATAAAAGCACAGCAAGCAAAAGTATAGTATTTTACTAGGTTTATTAAGTTTACCTATACTAGAAGCTTTAAAAATTCTTTTCATAAAAGCTTATTAGTCTTCAGTTCCCATCTTCCCTTTCATTACAAGGAACAATGTCTCTTTAGAGAAAGACATGAAAGAATGATTATCCCTGGCAGTGCACTGGCACATCCCATCTCATAATACTTGGTCCAATCCAGTGCGTGCAAGAAAACGTAAGTGGAAAGAAATTCAGGATTGCGTGCAATTAAATATGTGAAGGTAAGTAAAAAGGGCGTCAATGTGACTTGTACTTAGAAATCTCAGAAAACACAATAATCTGTTGCTATCATGCAGCTATAAACATGTATTTCAATAAAATAAAACTATCTTTAAAAATCTTTATTACAGAATAAATCAGAGGGAAAATAATATCTAGCCACTGTCTCCTAAAATGGAGAACTTCCCACAAATCTAAAATCCATTTTCATTATCCATAAATGCTGGAGGTCTTTATGCTTCAAGAGATGGGATAAAAAACAGAAGAAGGTTACAGTAAGTAAAGGTGTGTGTCTTTCACAGACACATGTCTTTAATCATGTTTGTGGCCCTCTCCTGGACTCGCTCCAGCAGGTTCACATCCTTCTCATCTTGAGGGGCTGCAGAGCTAAATGGGGTAATCCAGGTGGGATTTCATGAGAGCAGAGGGGGAGAATCATCTCCTGTTGTAAAAGCTCCTCCGCGAGTCCCTTTCGGGGGTCCCAGCTGGCTGTGACACAGTTGCGGGGAACCCTCTCCCGATCTCCGAGGGGCAGGAGGGCGGCTCAGGCTCTCGCCTTGGCGGGTGAGGCAGGAACACGACTGCGGTGGAAGAAAGGAGTGGACTTCGAACGGCGGGATCAGTCCAGGTTTATTAATGCCCGGGCCTTGAGCCCAGCATGACCTCTCTTTGAAGACCAAGCTCTTGACCATCAAGTATCTTATAAAGGGAGGAGGGAACAAAGATAGGGAGCCAATGGGGAAACATGGGGGTAGGGACATTGGGAAGATGGGTCTCTGGGGAGACCAACAGGGGTAACCTGTGGGAGGAACCCCGGTTCCTGAACCAATCACTCAATGCCCTTAATAGAAGTTTCTAGCGGAGGGGATGGGCTGCTGAGTGACGGACAGGACACGAGGGAGGGGTTGAGGGAGGAGGCAGGGGATTGACATGGAAGGAGGAGGGAGGAGGCAGCATGGGCAGAACCAGTGAAATAGGGGAGAACTGGGATAAACCAAGGTACAGAACAATTATAAAAAAGCATAGAAAACACAACACAACAATCTCCCTTTACCTGATGGTCTTGTTACTTTGGATGCAGCCCAGGACATTTTTGGCTCTCTAGGCTTTGAGCACATATTGTCAGCTCTTTCTGAGCTTCTTGTTCACCAACAATCCCAAGTCCCTCCCAGGGCTGCTCTCAACCCATTCCTCCATTATCAAAAGACAATAAGTTATAACTAGAAAGGTTACTCAACATCTGGAACTTCTGAGAGACAGCAAAACTGTTAAAATTATATTATTCAGAGTATGCTGTGATTTTTCTGTGGTGTACTGTAACTCATGAAAGAATAGCAACAGTGGCTGGACCAGACAATATTTTTGTTGAAGAAACAAGGACATTGCCAGGAGATTTTTAGACCAGTTTGTTTAGCTTCATAGCCCTTCTATGGAACAGTCTTTGATAGACTATTTCCATTGCAAGTCTAGATTTTAGGATGCGTCTCTTCTGATTATATTTCTCTGTGTACAAAAAACTTCCTTGTGCTATATGCAGAAACTAGGATTTACTCTTTTAAAGGAGATTAAGGTTAAATGCTTATGAATATAAACTACTTGAAAAAGTATTCCTAAGTGCTTCTTTTTTTGTATTGTGTTCCAAGCAATTATTTCAAATGGGTAAATATAATTTTCTTATGCTTGATATGTGGATAAGTAATAGAGGTAATATTTTAATACCAGTCCTAAGATCTTTATACTATAGAAATTATAGGAAAAGATACCATAAGGAAAAAAGTACAATGCTCCTCACCTCACCTTGCCTTTCCTGCACGTTGCCTCACCTCAGTTTTTCTTTGTAGTAGGTTTTCTGGCAATAAAAAGCACCAGTAACAGCAGAAACAAGCAGGCACCTCACATCCCTGAAAAGACAACAATTAAGCTTTTTGAGTGGACTCAGATAATTATGTCAGCAACCACCCATTTTGCTTTTGCTTGAAATAATTTTTACAGAGCTGGGTGTTTGCAACAATCCAGTTAGTCTCACAGGTACCACCTCTGAACATGCCCCTTGAAACAAAAACAATATGATTTTAACTGAATTCAGGGGGCTGCAGGTCATGCTAAATATCAATAGAAACATGTCGGAACTTGTTATTGACCTTGCAAGAATGCTCAGCACATAGCAGAAGTGAGTTCTAACTTCCTGATTGGAAAAATAAGGTATTAAGTAAAAAATACTATAGTGTATTGGCCTATTAAGAGCTTAAGGCAAGTACAGAAAAAATTTACTTGGAGTACAAAGACCCAAAAGTCCAGCTTTTTTTTTTTTCTTTATTTAATTGCATTCATCTTGCTAGTTAGTAAAGAATAAATGACAACTAGAGAAAAGTGATTTATCTCCATAGGTTTTCTGGTAAGAATAGTGCTCTCCAACCTACTCCATGTGGCCTTGCACAAATTGTGCTATCCGTTCCGAGAAATCTCATCATTTGTGTCAGATGTGTAGCATTTTAGAAATACACCTTCCTGCCTGGTGGTCTCTATGGAAACATTGTCATTCAAACAAAGCCCCTGCTTAATAAATAAGATTATATCAAAATAAAAACTAAATTAAACATTATGAAGAGTTGCAACAAGATATAAAAAATTAAATAAATCTGTGTAATTTTCCCCATCTTTAAAGGATAACTCTGGAAGCAGGAGTTGTCAGTCTGCCAAAATCACTTCTAGTTTCCTTGCTATCCATTTGCAAGGGTTTTATTTCTTCATAGAATCAATTAATGTGATATTATACAATGTGTACTTTGTGGCCTGAATTAAAAAAAAGTACTTATTCCTCTGCATACTTCAGAAAATATGAACTTGAGGAGAGTTGTCTTTTAACACCAACATGCCATTGACCATGCAAGAATCAGAATTGTTTAGGGTGGAAAAGACCTCTATGATATTGAAGTCAACCATAAACCTTATACTGACAAATCCACCTCCAAACCATATCCTTAAGTGCCATGTGTGCATGTCTTCTAAATACCTTCAGCAATGGTGAATCCACCACTGCCCTGGCACATTGTTTTAATGCTTGACAACCCTTTCAATGAAGGAATGTTTCTTGTGGCATATTTTGACCTTGGGATTCATCATAACTGATCAAAGGTATTAAGCAAGAAATACCAAGAAATGCATATTTTGTGACTGAATGCAATGAAGATGGGAATCACACCTGGAGGGCTGTGTCCTGTCCTGGCTTCCTCAGTAAAAGAGAGACATGGATGTACTGAATGCAGTTCAAAGAAGGGCCACAAGAATGGTTAACGGTTCAGAACAGCTGACATATATAGGAAGGTGGACAGTACTGGGACTGTTTAATCTGGAGGAGAGCAGGTTCAGCAAGGATTTCATCCACATGGATACCCTCAGGTAGTGTGCAAAGACAGAGCCAGACCCTTTACAGTGGTGCCCACTGACAGAACCAGAGGCACTGGGCACAGACTGAAGCACAGGAAGCTCCTTCTGAATATCAGGAAACATTGTGAGGGTGACTGATCACTGGTTTAGGGTGTTCAGAGAGGCTGAACAAGTTCACAAAATACAAAACCTTGGAAATAAAAAACCTGCTTAGACATTGTCCTGAGCATTCAGCTCTGCTTGAGCAGAGGAGTTAAAGCAGATGATCTCCAGAAGTATCTTCAAACCTGAAGCACTGTCTCTGTGAAAGTATCAAATCTAGCTTTTTCCCTCCTGACATTGAGGAAGACATGCATTATTTTTTCACCTGTGTGATTTTAGGGTTTAGAGTTTGGTGCTCTGTAAATCCTTACAGAAGAGTCCTAGAAGATCAGAAAATCAGGACTGTATAACTTATCAAATTTGGGAGCAAAAAACTAAAGCATCAAATGTCTCTTGCTATTGTGAACTGTAAAACATTATATTATTGAATTAGCAAATGTCTGCCCCAATGAAAAATGTTTCTTGGTGAGAAATCTTTGAAGTGAAAGCCTCCCCCGTCTATGTAAGATTTGAAATAATGTACCCACTTCAGTGAAATCTCTAATTATATGGTATGAATTCCTTCATCAAAAAGCCAAGCAATTAATCAAGTCTATTACGAACTCTTCAAGCCACTCCAGCTGTATGTGAAGGAGGTGTGAAAAATTAAAGTTCAGTAATCTAAAAAAAATACTCCAGCTTTATTTCTTGCTTTGTTGGTTGTGAATAGTTCTGGAGGATTCACAGTAGTATTCACTCTGTGGGTGATTTTTGAGATGGGTTTTCTGTTCTGAACCCAAATTATATTCCAAAATTAAAACACAGGTTGGATTTCACATTTTCTGTGCCAAGAATTTTCTGAGTCAGACATACTAAGTAAGCTCCAGTGATTTTCTGAGTCACTTGTTTTTTTAGTGTTTTTTATAATTAAAGTTTTTGAGAGACACAGTTCTAAGCAGCTGCACTAGACTAACTAGCAGGTGCTCAAGCCTCCACTTGAATTAGTTTCTGTCCTACTGTCATAGCTATCTGGGCTGGAGCAAAAATAGCATCTGTGAGTGAAGATGAGACAGATTACGATCTTTTATGATCCCTTTGCCAAAGAATGTATAATCTTAATCAAACCAATGCATCAGCTTGTGTAGTAGAAAAAGAAGAAAGCAGAGATGTCAGAGAATAAGCAAAATACGTTTACCTGTGGGAACTAAAGTGTCCTGTTGTTTCTTTTAAAGTATATATAGACATAATGTTCTGAGGTCTTAACCTGCCTAACAACTTTGGAAAATACCTTAAATATTCAGGGGAAAGCAGATAAGGGAGCAGTAAAAAAAAAAAAAATCCTGAAATACAAGCAACAAATAAAGTGTCAATAGACAGGGTAATGATCTGAAGAAAAGCTTGTGAGTAACAAGAATGAAACAGAGGGATGACTGGAAAATAATAAGGACAAAGAGCACTTTGGAGTGTCTTGTGTAAGTAAGAATATGAAAAACTTAGCACTGATCAACTGAGTCTGATAAATAAAGGATGAAAAAAAGGATGAGAAGAAGGTAGAAATGGATTTTAGAAGAATATTTAGATAAAGGTTAGAGAAAAAAAAATTAACAGCAAAAGTAATATCTGAAGAGGTTGAACACCAAAATAAGATGGCATATTCTGCATATTAGAGAAAAAAAATACATGAAGCAAATGAAAGTTAAGAAAAAGTTTAAGACAGAAAACAGCACAGAAAAAAGGGAATAAGAAACATGGATTGGAATAATTGTGAGGAAAATAAGACAACATTTCTTACAATATAAAATTGAAAAAAAATGGGAGTATAAATTAGGGAAATGTTGAACATAGTCTCTACATTGTCTATTATTGCATTTAAGACATTCACCTTTTAATCCTAAATGAGAGTCTCTGATCATCTCTTTTGCTTGAAATCTCATATCCCCAAGCTATCAGATGACATTTGATACTTAGGGTCTGGTAAAGATGTTTCTCATCATTATCTCTGATATCTGTTTTGTCTTTCTCAAGAAATTTATTGACCTAGATTGTAAGGAAAAATTTTTCACAACTGTCTGAGCTTCTTATTCTTTCTTTCTTCAATCAAATTGGTTCTTTCCCTCACCTACTCATGAAACTGATGATCATTCAAGCCTTTCTCTGAACATGACCACTTTACACTTTTTTCTGGGACTTTTGTTGCAAAAGAGAAGCCCATAATCATTGCTATTCTCTCTGCAACATATTATACAAAAAAAAAGATATTTTCTATGCACTTAATATATTGTATATAGGTTCTTCTGTTTCATCTTTTCCTTATGTATTAGACAACTTTATAATAAATTGACTAATTAGAGCAAACCAAAAGAATGAACCCGTATTTCAAACACCAGACAATTCATCACAGTTGATGGATGTTTCTTCAAACTAGTTTTAAAGACTCCTACTGAGGAAAACTCCACAACTTCCACAGGAGCACACTCACTAAATTTAGCATACGAACATGAAAATAAGTTTGCTGAATAATTGTATTTTGGGATTGTCTGCCCTCAGCAGTTTTGGAGAACTTTGTTACTTGTTGCAATAGTGATTCTGGTGTGTAAACATTCAGGTGCTAAATTTGCAAGTCTGAATATTGTCAAAATTTTAGGAAATACTCATACATCACAATGAAAAACTAAGGCTCCCTTAAGTTATCTAAATTTTGACATACAGAACGGAAACGTTAAAAATTGCCAATCATTTTGAATTAGTATTGACAGCATTGAAAATGCATCCCCCAATAAGCAGAAAACAAACAAACAAACAAATTAAAATATCTTCCAAGAAAAAATGGTTATTGATGACAAAGCTTAGGCTACTAGAATAATTTATCTACTCAGTGGAAACTCTAGTTATTAACTGTACAGCACACGTACATGGAAAACACACACAATTAATCAAGTCTGTTTCTATAACCTCAAACTGTTCCAACTGCATGTGGAGTATCACTACTTGTAACATTAGAATGTTTGCGCCTAACCAGACTCTTTCTTCCAGCAATTCCAGTTTCTATCTTCTTAAATCTTACACTTGAGAAACAGATTATTCCCTTCCTCTCCATATCCGCTTTCTATGGATATGAATATGGTTCAGCATGTCCTCTCTTGATTTTCTAGGGAAGATGATGCTAGTCCTTTCCTTTTTTTTTTGTACCACATATTTTCTAGATAATTCCTGTGCTTTTTGGGGGTTTGAATTTTCTTTATAACTCTCATAAAATACAATGCTTAAAATGTTGGAAGTTTTGCTTCTGTGTTTTGCACATTAAAACACTGATCATACTTCCTAAGAGATACCCTAGAATGTTTGCCTCTTTCTGCTAACTACCTAATCAAAAGCCTAGCATGTGAATAGATAATTATTCTGTCTAAGTTTATAAAAATGTAGATGTCCCTACATCATTCTATCCTGATTTTCTCCAATTTATTGTAATAATTTGAAGTTTAATCCTGTCTTCAACATCTTAACTGTCTATCCACGTCTCATGTCATCTGCAATAAAATCCTACTCTCTAGTTTATCAGAAAGGTCATTACTGAAACATTGGATATTTTAGTATCATGTTTATTAGGGCGTCATTATTTATCATTATTTTGAAACTAGGGAAGGAATGCTTTATTAGTATTGCTCTTTCAGACTTTCATGCCAGACTACTTCAGACAAAGTACACAGACAAAGCATATACTTGATGTGGATTTACAAACTGGAAAAGGTTAGATGCATATCTGAAACCAGTCAAGGTTTCTTCTGTCACCTGAAACAACTGGTATTTGTCAGAGGCCACAAAACTTGAAGTAATGTAATAAACTTTCAGTCTTCTCAGGCAAAGAAAAAAAGAAAAAAAGAAGAATATATAATGATGGAAATATAATGATACATATTAGTTAGATTAGTTAGCTAAAGAAAATCTTATGCTGCAAGTCTATTATATTGAGCAGTCTGAGAATGAGCCTGTAAATTTCCTAGAGCATTTTCTATATTTATTGCTTTGTTTTATTACAATATTTTTACAAAAAAAAATCCTTTGGTTGAGATTAAGAAAAGAATGAGGCTGATAATAAGTTTATCTTATTGAATATTTACATGTAGAAACTTTTCCTGCAGTCTTTCACTCTAAAAGAATATTGTGGGTGCTTCAACCAACATGCTCTACACTAACACCTCTTGGTCTTGGAGAAAATAATTTTGTCACATTAGATTTGTTTGTGCATTTTTTCTTCTATTCTTAGATATCTCTTAGACTCTTAGTCATACAAACTAATAATATATATCTATAAAGTCTTGTATATATCTCAATTAGTCACCCTGAACTCTATATTCAGTCAATGTAAAGAAAAAGATATTAACAGAGGGAATCATAAAACTATTTTGATGTCTACCTTAAGACATTATGACTGTCTTTTTTCTTTTGTTTCTGTAAAATAAGTCCTTATTATTAGCTCTGTATCACAGATGTCTGCACTTCTGATCAAATCCTTTATTTTTCCATCAAGTTTCCTATTTCCAAGCCCCTCCCCTCCACCCTTGTCTCCCCACCTTCATTGCTCTCCTTCTCTCAAGTCCAAAACCAGCTCCTGGATGAGTACTCTCAGATGATGAAGGGGAGAGAATATTTCTTCTCTCTTCTGGGATTTCACATGATCCAAAAAGATTCTGTCAGGCAAACAACCAGGTATGTTTTTCCTTGTCATCTTTTCACTAACATTTACAGAATCCATGCAGTAAACTTGCAGCAAATAAATAAAACAGGCAGATACTTTACCGCAGTGCTCTTAAGTAGAAATGACTACTACCTATTTTTTTTCATTTTTGTCCCATTTGAAATATGAGGAAAAAAAATGGGAACAAAACAAAGTAAATTCAGATATTCAGTCATTTTAACTAAAATAATGAAATTGAGGGAAAGTATCTAATAAAAATCAGCTTTACAGTCATAATAGCTGACTTTTGTGACAGTAAATGATTTTATAACTTTGAGTTTGGACACTAAGAAGAGCATTCAAGAAGAAATCACTGGTTTCTATAATGTATCACCTATGGTGGTGATGTTGTTTTATTGACAATCACAGAATTTAAACAACTCTCATTAATTTTATGATGATGTCTTAAGCCTATTGGTTTATGTCAGATATAGCTACTAAGTGCAACAATAAGAATAAAATCTGTTATTTTTCTCCCTCTCAGGGTATGCTTTTTAAAGTGTCTTTTGAAGCAAAGTGAAACCTTACAACATTAAATAAAAAATTCAAAAAAAATAAGGGAAAGACAACACCACCCAGTTCCAGCAGTACAGTATATTCTAGAAACATAAAGTTTCATTTATCTTTTGTTGTTTTATCACGTAGAAGGGTTGACACAAGAAAGACAAGCAGTTTTGAAACATTTTTAGGCTGCAGACAATTATATTTTGCACTGCACAGACAGCTCATTCTAAGCTAATGAAATTCCTTTTAAAATTATTTTGTTTAACAAAAAACCAACCAAACAAAGAAACAACAAAACCCACAGTAGTTATAGTCTCTGGCATCTTACAATCAGTACAGGATCCATGTTCTATGGAAATTATCAAAATAATTGGTAATAGCAGTAGTTGGATTCTTCAGCAATATAAAAAGTACAAAAAATGCTATTCACTCAGTCACCCAAAATTATAAAACCTGAACTCCTGAAGTAATTGATCACAAGGAAGATAAAGTTGAAGTGCACAGAGCCCAGAGGAAGAGATGTTCTCAAGAAAATGTAAATTAAAATACTTGAACAGCATCCATTATCAGCAAGAAAATGTTATAAATATATCTTACTCAATGTAATTGATAGTACAAAGTTCAGCATTCAATCAAGTTTTGAGAAGTGTCTCTAAAATTATGGAAAATCTTAACACACTCATAGCTCCAAACATGTCTGAAATGCAAGTTCAAGATGTGTTTCAGGTGTACAGTTCCTATTTCAAACATGAGTGGCTGATTACTCAGTTTCATTCATTGCAAGCTAGCTGTCAAAAAGAAGGATTGTTGAAGTTAGTTCAGAAATATCTTCGTTCTCTCAGCCAGATTGAATGTCAGCTGTTTTCCAAAGCAATGAAATTAATAAAAATTACTCTGCAGTAAATGCAAGCAATGCAGTAAGCTCACATGTCTTTTCATTCACCAATCACTCAGTGTCAAAGAGACAAATAAAGGTCTGTGTCTTTGGTGTCTACAGTCCAGCTGAACACTCGTGCATAATTTGTACTTACCTTGCTTGGTTGGTTAGTTGCCAAAAGCTCAATAGAAAACTTTGTGCAGAACATGATTCCCAAGACATTAGTTCTTGGTAAAGCTAGTTATAATAAATTAACAATAAACATTCTTTTGTATTGAACTTAATTACATTCAATTATTAAATAAATTTAATATTAACTGTGATGTCAGTCTAGCATCTGAAGCAATTATCAATGTTCAATTTATTATGGAACTTGCTTATGTTGCCAGATGTGTTGTGTGAAAGATCATAATTTTCAGCCTTTGACAGAAACACCACTAATTCTGACTGTATTATTTCATTTCTTGGATATACCAGTGATGAAAGAAGCTTTGGGAAAAACTTCATAAGACACCACTGTCAAAGCCCTTTAAATATATTTTGTTTCCTGATTTCTTGCAAAACCTATGATTGCCTCCAATACCTTAATATTCCTATTTTTTTTCTTTCTGGAACAAATGTATGTGGCAAAGATTTCTTTTTCATAGTTCAGAATCCAAACCATCCTTATATTTCTTCCCTGTTTTCTGAATCAGATTTTTTCAGCAGCTGCTCTTTTTGTTTTATATCTGTTTATTCTGATAATTTATTTTCCTATGATGTTTTCTTCCTTTTGCTTTGTGTTTTTTTTTTAATTTGTTTTCTTAATTTAAATATTCTTCTGTCAATGCTCTTCCACAGTTTTTTTCCTCAGATCAAAATGTCATCACTGCATACATCAGTAACCTATATGACATCAGAAATGTGTTGATTTTTTTTCATAAAACACTTTGTGTACTGAACACAGCCCAAATGGCATTTTGAGAAATGGTGTTTCCCAAAGGGGCTGTTGAAAGAGCACAAATATATCCTCTGTTTTTCTAAGGGTAGCTAGCATAACCCTGGTGATGTATGAAGCATAAAAAATAAACAAACTTGGCATCATCCATCACCTCCTGAACACCTCCCCTTTGAAACAAGAAGAAAATATTACCAAACAAAGTTAATTTTGGGGGGCGGGGAGGTGTGTTAACAAGCTGGCAAGTCTGTCAAAAATGTAAATTCTGACAATTTTCCTACAATGGCCAGTGACTATATGCACTCTAATAGATTGATATACAGTGATTTCAAGTGTAATACTCTCGTTCTAACCTTACATGGCAGAACTGTGGCAATGGAATAGGAGACATTTAGCCTTCTTCACTAATTTTCTAGATTTTGGTATTTCTCAGGTTTTAGAAGACCTATTCAGAGAGTTTTTCCGGTGTGATGTTACTTGATTTTTGTGATAAATTTACTTTTGATTTTGCACTAAGGAAAAGAAATTTTAATTTCAAAAAAAAAGTATTTTAATACAAAAATAATCTAATATTGACACATTATGTCATATGCACATATTTTCTCATATGTGTAATTCATAGTGAAATGAACCTCATAACTGTCAGTTCTTTCTCTTCCTCCCCTGCCATTCTGTCTATCATTGGTGGTATATAGACCTCATTTTTCCCTTGGATTTCCACCTTAATATTAAAAATGTGTGATTTACTTTGGTGAGTAACACATTCATCTTCTTCCTGTAGTATTAGTCTTAGTTCAAATGAAAAATTTCTGTAAGCTAATTGAACTTCTATGTTATGAGATTGTTGGTCTTTGCAAATGTGTCATAATAATCGAATAAATTCTCATGCTTATGTTATGTTTCACAATGTTTGTATTTTATTTCCAAATTATGAATATTATCATGTTAGGGGTGATTGAGTCAGTGTAATTTCTTAGGCTTTGTAAGTTCTTTTGTGGGTTTTACTTGCCTGACATCCTTTTTTCTTACATTAGGTTCTTTATGGTTTCACATGAATGCACTTAATCAAAGCTAGACTGCAACTTTTGGTTTAAAATGGGTGATCTTTTTGCTTGGGAAATTATCATTGTCATCTGCAACACCTTTCTCCCTCTCTTTCTCCCTGAATTACCTATGACAGAGAGAGTCATAGTTTGGTATCAAATTTTAATGTTATAGTATTAGTATTACAGTTCTAATACATTCCAGATGTTGTCAGTGTCCACGGCTGATATTTTTGTATAAAATAGTCTTCACAAGTCTCTGTATTTCTGGAGTTGTAAAACTATTGGAGATTGTAGATGACCTGGATTTTCAATAAAGCTGTTTTTGTATTTGATCCTTTCTGTGTTCCAAATCAAGGAAAGCAGAGCACTGTTTCAGTTAGTGTTTGACCTGTAGCTTATTATTATAGCAATATCTTAGCTATAGTAAAAATTTATAGCTATTTCATGCCAGAGATATCAAAATAATGCCACAAATTTTCTCACTGCTTCTTATTACTTTCAAATGCTGCTCTGACGCTGATAGCCCAAACAGCTTCCATTACTTCAGACACAGGCAACATGCTGGTATCACATAGGAGGCAATTTGAAGGAATTCACATGAATGACATCCTCAGATATGTGAATTTTGTTTAGATTTACAATAAATAAATACATTTTTGCATTGAAATTAGAAACAAAGGAGTGCAGGTTTTTTGCTTGTTTGTTTCCCCCTTCTTTGTTTATTTTCTCTGAAAACAAATTGAAAAACAGATAATAATGAATGCCGTACTGGCAGCACATTGCCTAATGCAGCCCAGGACATCATTTTCATCCTTTACAGCAATAGCAAATTGTTGCTCCTGATCACCTTTAGGCATACTAGACCCTACAGGTCTTCTGACAAACAATTTTCCAGCAGGACAATGCCTGCTATACATTGGTGTATGTGACTCTTCCTCCCACACATGCAAGACTTTGTATTTCTTCTTGGTGACCTTCATCAGCTTCCCGTCAGCCAATTTCTCCCACCTTTTGATGCTGCTCTGGGTGGCAGCACAACCCTCCAGAGTATCAGCCACTCCTCCCATTTTTATGTCATCAGCAGACTTGCTGGAAGTGCACTCTACACCATCATCTGGCTCATTTATGAGCGTTCTGAGCAGGACTGGACCCACTATTGTCCCGTGAAGTGCACTGCTGGTTACTGGCCTCCAGCCTCTGTGCCACTGAGCACCATCCTCTGGGCCTGGCCATTCAACCAGTTTTCAGTCCAATTCACTGTCTGCCCATCTAGCCCACATATCAACTTTTCTACTGAGGACCTCAGAAGAGACAAGGTCAAGGGCTTTATTTTAGGTTGGTCAAGCATATCTTGCCCTTGGTGATTCTGTGCTTGCTCCTCATGATGATTTTCTCATCAGGCTTTCAGGATTTACCACTCATGGGTTTTGCTTACTTGGTGGTTTTTAAGCACCCTTATGGCTTAAGGCTATAAGATGCACCTTACTGCATGCACTACATGCCATTGGCCTTTCCCCTCAGTGTCTTATTTTCATGACTGGCAAAAGGAGAGGAGATTTAGGGTGACCACAGAAACCTGATGATCTTCACCATATAGTACCCCAGACTCTGGAATTGCTCTAATAAGAAGGGTAGAACATTCTTCCCTGTTTAGCCATTTAGAAAACATGTAAAAAGTAAATTAAATTTTGTTTATCCCTCTATTTGACAACTTCCCAAACGTTTTCTGGAGTATAGATAAAAAGGCTGTTCAAACACCAATGATATCTCCATGATGAAACTCTGTTGCTACAACTAAATAACAGAAAATATTGCCTGCTAGATGTGTGGCACAGAGTTTGGATATTTCTGATGGCTTCCAGCTATGCAAAGAGCCATTACAGCAAGAAAATTATCCACAAATAAAAGTATATCTAAAAGAGAGAAATCAACACCAATCTGTGGTTTAAGATTAGGTCCTCTGTATGTGAGAGAGATAGACTCTTACTGAGAGTCTAAGTATCAACTTAAAGCTAATATGACAACATTTTTGTCTAGCACGGAAGATTTTCCGGAAATTCAAGTAATTTAAGTAGAAAATTAAGTTTGTGGATGAAGTGCAAAAGGTGAAGATTTCAAATATCTGTTTTGTTGTTATTTTCTATATTAAGAAAAGAACGAACAAAGAAAAAAAATACATTTTTTTTCTTCATGCTGTTTATCTTTTTCCTTGCTTTCTTTCATAATTTTGGGGCATTTTTTCTTTCATGACAAAGTTCAAAGATAGAAGGTAGTAAGAACATTAATCTCTTATAAGTAGAGTCATGGGGCCAAATTGGTCAATTCAATTTCTACTGAGGTAAGCTCAGCATTTAACTGTGAATTTAAGCATGTGAGATTTCTTCCTCTTTACATCAGAGATGAGAGAAGAATGCAGTTGAAGTAATTGCTTCTTTTTTATTTTACCAAAATCCATCTAGTTAAACTTTTATTTATAACACCAAATTAAAAAAAAAAAAAAGCATTGAAAACATTTAAAATATGGTGAAAAAGTGAAAATACTATTTTTGAAATGGCATGTCCTTTCTGAAACTTTAATCCCCAGTGGGGAATAAGTCAATAAATGAGTACACCCGTTGAATAATGAATCATCAATGAGACTAAAAAGAAGGAATCTTTATCATATGAAAATTATTACATAACATTTTCTACTCAGCAATTTACAATTCATATGATACTACTGATCGTATCTGGTGTAGAAGTTGTAATTAAAAAGCTTTTTCCTGAATTATTTATTCAATTAGTTTTTCATTCAAGTTATGTTTTGAACTAATTTCTTCTCTTTCAGAAATAAAATTAAAACATTGAATATTTATATGCAATTTTTCTCCTTACATTACGAAATAATTTCCTTTCCATATTCTGTTGTATTACTTAAATGCAAAATGTGTATTTTGAAAAGAAATATTTGGGGATATATTTAAAATATTACTAGTAAAAATGTGTAGTAATTTATTTGAGATATTGCAGTAAAATAATAATGGATATTCTACTGGTCCATTGCTGAAGATGTAAGTCATGCTTAGTAGCTTTAGTGATGTGTTTATTCACTTAGAATTGTATATTTCTCTTGCTATGTCGACTACATAATATTTATGGAAAAATTATGAGAACTTTTAGCATTCTAGTGGAAATCAGCTTGTGAAATCTCTAGGTTCCCTGGCAAGTATAGTTTATCTTAAATATTAGTGCCTTAGTGTCTTAAAGAAAACATAGGAACTCTTATTAGCTCATATAAAAAGGACATTTTTTTCAGAGCAGCAAATCTTATCAATCTTTTTCATTCTTCTATCACAGAATAAGATTTTTTAAAACTTTTACACATTTTTTCAAAGCACCCCACTTTCTGATGCGACCTGTTGTTTCTAGGCATCATTATCAAGTGGTTAACTGTGTTTTACATCTTCTCTAGTGGTTCTCTGAAGGTTTTAAGAGCATAAGACTTCTGAGCACATGAGTCATTAGATCTTTAAAAAAACTAATATGCTTGATATATCAGCCTTGGATACCTCAGCAGATTTCATCTGGACAGCAAGAGCTCACTGAGCAGGACTTTGAAACACCAAAGCTGGACTATTTCAAGAGATAGATATGAGAAAACTCTCCATGTCCAGAATCCTGTAAACAAAAGTCATATCCACATCCTACAGAGCCTAATATTATTGTATGTTAATGTGCAAGAGTGAAGTGATACAAACAAGCTGTTCTTCAAGATTGTTCTGAGGTTTGCTGTAAAAAGCTATACACTTTTAAGGAACTGAGACAACATAAATTTTCTTCCATTTTTCCTTATAGAAAAATACTGTGGAACAAAAAGTTTTCATTCCTACATTTATAATAGGAAGGAAGGCTTATTTTCCTGACATCTTTGATCCCTTAGTGCAGAATGGTGAACACTTACCTCCCAAGTACAAATGAATTCTGATAGTCAGAAATAGGCTCTTAATATTGCAGATAACTTCAGTTAGATTACTGGAGTGGTTCCTCTTCAGCAGAAAAAATAGTCTCAGATTTTTTCACATACATAAGAAGTGTTTGACTTTTTTCAGCATACACAAAGTAAAGATTTCTGTTTAAGATTAGCTGAAGAGAGCAAAAAGCGTCCTAACACTCCTAACACCCATCTTTTTTTTTTTTTAATTATCCACAAGGCTCATATGAACAGTGAACTCTTAAATCTCATGATCTTTAAATGTACCTTTTAGATACTGTGCGAGGGCAGAATTGAAACTCAAGCAAAAGAAATTAAGTAGCAATAATGTTAAATTTATTATACAAACTTGATAACAGACTTCTAAATTCAAATCAAAGTAGTGCAATTCACCAGACCTGGTGACTTGCAATATTACCCCATTTGAATGCATAAGATACTTTTAAGCCAAAACAGTGATTTCTACAGAAAATACAGTAGAATATTAGTTGGTTTTTTTGTTTGTTTGTTTTTTGTTTGGTTTTTTTTTTGTTTGTTTGTGGTTTTTTTTTGTTTGTTTTTTTTGTTTTTAAATCTTTTGTAATGCTATAATTATAACCTTTGCAGACAATTGCAGGCTGCTTAGACATTTAATCTTTTTTATTTTCTTTTTTTCCCCCATGTAACAGCATTAGATAGCAAGCTTTCAAAGAGAACAACTCTATGCAATTAAGCTGCAGCATAAGATAGAAATCTCATTAGCTATTACCCATAGTGAGACGCTGACGGAAGTTTATTCTACATTAGTTAAGCTAAACAGTAAGCTAACATTTATCATCATTTCCCTGTGGTTCACACTATTTATAATACTCAGGAAGAATTAATATTGTGATGTAAGTGGTGCCAGAAAATGAAGCAATTTATATTGAAAATCAGAAGCACAGAAGAGAAAAGTTTTTAAACTGAAGGGGATCTGTTTTTAAAATAATTATAGACGAATGGAATTTTAATGGACTACTCTCCTGTCAAAACAGAGTATTTTCTCAATGAAGATAATAGGCAAACTTGCAAAATCCTGTAATATTGTATTCTATACTCAATAATCCATGTTTTCAAAAGATAGCCTTCTTGGCAAAATTTTTCTAATTAACTTTTATACAAGAGCCTAATTTGTCACAGAAGTTCAGACAATGATATGACTCAAAATTAATCGTATAACACATTGAGATGGAAAGACCCACAAAGATCAAGTCCAACTCGTGGCCCTGCACAGGACTATTGTGGTTATCACCCTACATACTTGATTGTATTGCCTCATCCAGGAAACCTGTTCCCTTGTTGGTACAAGGAAGGTGAATCCCACAAAAAATTTGGCCTGATTCAGTTACTTAGGCATAAGCATATGCATAGGCATCCAGTACCATTTCCAACAACCTTGATGCCTCAGACACTTATTCATACATGTCTGTCAAGCCTTGGAGGAACCCCATGTCTGAAGCAGTTTTTGGGACCCAGTCCTCAAGACAAATAAATTACATCAGAGTCTGTGTTTTTACTCCAGATTTAGGACATGTTAAGAAGGAATATCAAAATTAATGCATGTCTTCCTTATAGGATAGCTCTCAGCACCACTGCAATGATTATTCTCAACATGCAGCTGCAGATGTCTTCAAAGAAGAAATAGAGCGACTTTTTTTTCTGCAGTGTGGAACACAGACTACCAATTTAAACAACAAGCTGCAATTTTTTTCTCTGGTTTTTCTCCCTGTCAGATACCATTTGCTCTTTCAATTCTCAGCATGCATGCCCTTTACTTTTTCTAGCTGTGTGTGAGGACAAAACTTTAAGTTTTCCAGAAAGTAGGCATGATTTTGGTCTCTGTAGGATTTTTCTCCATCCTCCATCTTCCTTCCAGTACTTACTGAAAAAAGCATAGTTTTTTTACTTTTTCATAGCAGAAAGTGCTTTGAACAACACAGTGCAAGGCCAGAGCCTCAGAGAATAGAATTTTTCAATACCTTAAATGCTAGCACGTGTAATCTGCAAGATCTTCATTGTTTCCTTTCATCTGCTTTTGCAGGCATGTTGCTTTATGCAGGAGAGAAAGCTTATTAATAATGATATACAAGAAAGTAAATGAGACAAGAAAATAAATGAGTATTTACCAACGAGGGAGGGGACCAGCACAATCTTTACTAATTGGTTATGATTTAAGTTTAATAAGCCATTCAAATAACTGCATGCCTTGGATCTGCCTTGTCAGCTGGGCTTGAGAAGTTGAGTGGCTCTTCAATTTCCTGGATGGACTAATGTTTAAAATGCAGTAGAATTGCTCGGAAATTTATAAACTTCTTTATTGGAATATAAGTGCAACACGGCAAATGAGCTATTACAAAGTACACTGAATGCATGGACTGATTATAGTTATTTTAGCTTTTAAAGTATGTCATGCAAAGCCTCAGCCAGTCCTTAAAATAGCTGGAGTGAAATAAGTATGTCTGTGCAGTACAGCTTCTTAATACTCTACAATAATGCTCTCACTCTCCTATTTCATCTGCAACTTAAATCTGCAACTTAAGTTGTAAGTGAGAATATAAATAATACCAAGAAATACAAGAAATGGTAGAAGTTAGATTTAATTTTCTCTGTCTTCATAAGTTGGAAGGTTTATGAAGGTCTTTCTGAATCAGCATGTGTCCTGTATGCAGCTTTACTTTTCAATATCCACAAACCACACTGTCTCACTGACTACCGTGAGTTTTCTGTGGAATCTCAGATTAGTTACCCTAACTGGGAGAAAGGTTTTCTAGCTTACAGAAATGCACCAATATTATTGTCTAGACAAAATTTTTACAAATATCATACTAGAACTGATATTCTTAAATCTATCAAGTCATGATACATATTATGAAAAAACCCAAGACAATCACATGACAGGAGATCAAAGGTCTCCTTTCTGAATGCTATTTTGTGGACTACTGTCTGTGGGTCTTGAGAAGAGAAAGGATTCCAGCCAGTGCTATTCCTGTGCTGCAAAGAGCAAGAACTATTACCACCATAACGTCTTAACATTAAATACTATATTAATGTGCGCCAGAATTAGGGTTCTTTCTGTTTCGCATGACTGACTCATAGTTGGTTTCAAATCTATCATAAGGTCAAGATCCATGTTTGCCTTTAAAAAGAAAAAAAATTCTAGTCAGCTAGCCCTCATTAGCACCTTTGTTTTGAGTAACCACTGAATTTCTCTATATTCTCTGATTGAAATTCTCTGAAAGTCAACTCACTCATAGTAGACATTAAAACAATGAGTTTTGTGCATATTGAAAAGTAAAATAAAACTTGAAATTCTCTGAATTTAAATTTGTTGAACTTTGTAGGAATTTGTCAAATCATAATATAGTCTTGAACTGTCCTTGAAAATGCCTGCATCTTTTCTTCTATGATGTAATCAATTCAGGAAGGACATTGAAGTGCTAGAACAGGTCCAGCGATGGTCAATGGAGCTGGTGAAGAGTCTGGAGCACAAATCCTATGAGGAGCGGCTGAGGGAGCCAGGGAGAAAAGGAGGGTCAGGAATGACCTTATGACTCCCTACAACTGCCTGAAAGGAGGTTGTAGCCAGGTGGGAGTCAGTCTCTTCTCACAGACAACAAGTGACAGGGCAAGAGGAGTTTGTTTTAAACTGAATCATGAAAGGTTTAGGTTGAATATTAGGAAGAATTTCTTCAAAGAAGGCATGATTAGATATTGGAGTGGGCTGCCCAGGGAGGTGATGGAGATGATGGAAGGAAAGGAAAGACTGGATGTGGCACTCAGTGCCATGGTCTAGTTGACAGGGTGGTGTTGGATCATTGGTTGGACTTGGTGACCTCAGAAGTCTTTTTCAACCTGATTGATTCTGTAATTCTGTGAATCTCTTTACATATTTCATCCCTTCCAGCTACTAAAGAAAACAAGGCAGGGGTAGGTAGATCCATGAGGAATGACACTTGAAACACCTTCCTAGGATAGGTAAGCCTTTAATAACTACTTCTCCAGAGTAAATTTTAAGCAGGTGATTATACATTAAATGCATTTTCTTAGCTTGCTTATAAGAATGTCATGCTTTGCAGTGTCAAAAAAAACCCATCATAAAGTCAAGCTGTACCTAACCTCCTGCTTCTTTATTCACTTGGCCTGTTAGACTGTCAGGGAAAGAAATTAGATTAGTTTGACATGATCAGTTCTTGACAAACCCATGCTGTCCTTTTTTATCACCTTATTATCTTTGAGGTACTTAAAAATTGATTTCTTAATATTTTCTTTACAGAATCCTGCCAGAAATTGGAGTTATACTAACAAAACTGTAATGCTCTGGTGTTTTTTTTTTTTTTTTTCCCTTTTTCTTATTTTTATTCAACATCTATTTTAAGGCTCGTTGTTAAGCTTATTCATATTAGAAATCTGGATACCAGAACTCTAAAGCATTATTTTCCAGGAGTCTAGACATTTTTAAAAATTAATTCCTTATGTAAAAAGATTAATTTAATATTAATTTACTCAAGATGAACAAATCAAAAATTTCCACTCTACTTTATGAAAGATAGTGTGTTCTTGCTCTTTTTTTGTTTGCATAAAAATTCATAAATTCTATTTCTTTATATATATAGTAAAAAAAGGTGGGGGGTGATTATTTATTTGGGTTTTGTAAAGCAAATAAGGTAGCATTTGCCTTGGATCTTCACCTAATCCAAAATTTGTTATATATCCTTACTTTTTTTTTCCTTATTTTTAATTTCCTTCTCCTGGGGCCCTTCTGTTCTTTGCTAATGGAAAATCTTTTTGCACGTCAGTTTCCTTGATTTTATCCCATTTTTCTCCCTATTCTTAGAAATCTACCTTTGTTTCCATTTTTTCTTTATTTATCTAATATTTATTTTCATGACATTGAAGAATTTCAGGTCCTGTATTGCTTTCTTGATAATTGCCTTCTTATCTTAGCTGTGGGATTGTATATTCTGCCATTATGAGTATAATCTCAGCCTTTCCATTACGGCCAGATCCATCACATTACACTCTCTCTCTCTCTCTCTGAAGCACCTTGTCTCTTAGTTTCCTGAGTTGTCCATGTTGGATTTTCTGAATTGTATTATCTTTACCCCTTTTATTCTAACATCAATTCCTTAGAGAATTAATCAGTATTCACCTTTAAGTACTTTTTATTCAACTCACGTTATACCTGTAGTTTCTGAGTCAGTATTTCTGTATGGGTTAGAACAAATTCTAAAATAGCATATTCCCTACCAGCTTTACAAAGCAAAAGGAACTTTTAATAGAATACAGTTGTGACCAAGAAATCTGAAATTGCTAGTGCTGTCTTTTACTGCAGTACATTTGTTCCCTGTTCATTAGTATCTGGGTAAGCCTAAACTTTCAGCTGAGAGATGTGAGAGCAGCCAAGAACTGATACTCCTTCCCTTATTACCCTGCATGTTATGGCATCTTCTGATCAGACCATGGCAGTACATGGTGAATTGTATATATGTCCGTGGGAAAACAGTAGAAAAACTGTCAGGCATTTGGGTGAGACTCACACCTATATGTAAACCCAGATTTTGTCCCTGGAAAGGAATCAGTGCAGATTAGTACTTTATCCTCATAAGAAATCTTCTGACATCCAAGACACTTTGTGTTCTATTCTGGGAAATATGAGCTGCTAGATTTCTTAGATTGGAATTCAAGTAAACTTTTCTCCATTTTTTTAATAACAATTGCCATGCAGTGCATATTAGCAAAAAGGTAAAATTTCAGCATTAGTCTCACTCTGTTCTATTTTAGATCTAAAACCGGATGACACTTCTGTTCTGTTTCTATTTATATTCACCAGAGATTTGGTAAAATGGTCAGATTACCACAGGATAAAACTGATGCTTTCCATATGGTGGCAAAATCTGATTAGACAAGCTCAAAGATTTGCCATCAAAGAACCTCAGATGGTAATATAAACCCTTTTATGGATCTGCCTCTTCACCCGTCTCTAAAGCGTAAGCATAGGTAATATGTGAGCAGCCTAGTTTGCTGAATGTTATGTTCCAAGAGAATAATTTTGTGAATTCATACGATGATTTCAATGAGTCAGCTCAGATTTGTACTTTGGGACAGCCTTAGAATAATCACACAGCCATTATCTCTCATATGTCTGTGTTAAAGTTTAAAAAAAATTACAGATGTAAGTGGAATGAACATGGAATCAATTGCAAGCCACAGAAATTATTTCATTGTCTGAGTCTAATTATATTAATTATGGACAAATTCAAAATTCAAAAAGTGTTATTTTCAATAATCAAATGAAGTTTGTTTTCTAGAAAAAGACAGTTAAGATAGTTAAGCATGCATACTTTTAAAGAAGTTAGTTATAAAGTCAGAGCACAAAACAAAATTGTCACTTGGTGACTACTGCAAATTTTTACTTGTTTCTTCATCATTTATAGATCCATAATTTATTTAACATAACCAAATTTAGTAAATTACCAAATTTATTAAAAGGAGCAATTTTCAGCTTGCTATAAACACAACTATGTGGCTGCTTGTACATCATTTAGGTCTATCAGTTTATAGATTTTTTGTGAATTTAGTAGTACGGGCCTTACTTTAAAACTGCAAATAAGAGATTTTTGACTCCAAAAATCTTTACTTCCTATAAGACAGGAATCAAGACAAGAGAAAGAGACAACTCTTTGAGAAAGACAACTCTTATGAGAGAACATAGAAATAATAGACTTATGCCCATATTGTCACAAATATGTTCTTGTATTTTTATGTTAAACTAATGTGACAGAAAGCTTGTGCACTTTTACTGTAAAGAGAAAATGAATCTCAAAATGCTCCTAATCTACAAAGTAATATGTATATGAGTGTATGTATGTGGATGCTAGGTTAATGCAAAATGGTTTGTGAATCTTGCTTATCTGTCTTACATATCAGAATTGACAAATAATATTGCATTTATTTCCTTGCAACACACAACCAGTCTGTGATTTTAGATTGTCCAGACACTGAAAGATATGGCAGATTTCTTTCAACAAGGGAACAACTTATTTTAAAAAAATAATAAGAAAAAAAAAAAACCACACAGAAAGCAAAGAAAAAAAATTTGAAATCTGTAAGAAATGTCTAAGAATTGTAAGCACTGAAGACAACCAGTTTCCAGAGAGATCAAGTTCCCCTTTTACAGTTGAAATAGGCCTAAACATTTAATCTCTCTTTTACTGTCAAAGGAGTTGAACCAAAAACAAAGAGAGCCCTTTTGGTTAATGTAAGACATCACATATTCTGTAACAAAACCAGAACCTTTACAGCTTACAAATTTGACAGTAATCAGCATGTCTGTTTTCTTGTGATTAACAGCATCAAGATTCAGCTGTAAATATAGATCAGCTGTATATTCTAGAGGGCAGATCACTTTGTGCAAATCTTCTGGCCATGTGTAGTCTGTGTGCATACATATTCTAGATCACAACTGCTTTATAGCTCTTCTGCTGAGAAGCAAAAAACCAAATACACAACCAAAAACTGCAACATTTTAAAGCAGATTATGCAATAGCTTTAAATTGTTGCAGTTTATCACTGACACCTACTTGAAGAATATACATTTCTAATGTAGTCATTTGGGTTTCCTTGAATGCAGAACTGTGTATCTGAATTTACAATATTAATGTAGATTACATTATTAATGTATATATTATAATTATATTAATGTATATGTATTATTGATGTATTT